>OX276335.1:159425385-159937885 GCA_946251815.1 Dasysyrphus albostriatus | reverse complement strand
AGCCCAATTGTTGTACCTGGGCGAAACGCATTTGGACTAAAGGTCGCAAAAACTTTAAATTGAATTTATATTCAAAAGTCCACAAAAACAAAAAGTTAAATAATAAATTTTCAATTATTTACGTTTTTATTCTTCATTCTTCAACCAGCCAGACCACGGGCTTTACCAACACCATTTTCTAGTCGTCTGAATTTAACCAAATTCCACTAGATAATATAATTTACAGTGCATTTGTGCTGTTTATTTAATATGTGTCGTTAACCATCGACTAAAATTATGCGTCTTAGAAGGGTACAATAACATCTAACTGATGAGCCCAATTGTTGTACCTGGGCGAAACGCATTTGGACTAAATGTCGCAAAAACTTTAAATTGAATTTATATTCAAAAGTCCACAAAAACAAAAAGTAAAATAATAAATTTTCAATTATTTACGTTTTTATTCTTCATTCTTCAACCAGCCAGACCACGGGCCTTACCATCATCAATTTCTAGTCGTCTGAATTTAACCAAATTCCACTAGATACGTAATTTACAGTACATTTGTGCTGTTTATTTAATATGTGTCGGTAACCATCGACTAAAATTATGCGTCTTAGAAGGGTACAATAACATCTAACTGATGAGCCCAATTGTTGTACCTGGGCGAAACGCCTTTGGACTAAAGGTCGCAAAAACTTTAAATTGAATTTATATTCAAAAGTCCACAAAAACAAAAAGTAAAATAATAAATTTTCTATTATTTACGTTTTTATTCTTCATTCTTCAACCAGCCAGACCACGGGCTTTACCAACACCAATTTCTAGTCGTCTGAATTTAACCAAATTCCACTAGATAATATAATTTATAGTACATTTGTGCTGTTTATTTACTATGTGTCGTTAACCATCGACTAAAATTATGCGTCTTAGAAGGGTACAATAACATCTAACTGATGAGCCCAATTGTTGTACCTGGGCGAAACGCATTTGGACTAAAGGTCGCAAAAACTTTAAATTGAATTTATATTCAAAAGTCCACAAAAACAAAAAGTAAAATAATAAATTTTCAATTATTTACGTTTTTATTCTTCATTCTTCAACCAGCCAGACCACGGGCTTTACCATCATCAATTTCTAGTCGTCTGAATTTAACCAAATTCCACTAGATACGTAATTTACAGTGCATTTGTGCTGTTTATTTAATATGTGTCGGTAACCATCGACTAAAATTATGCGTCTTAGAAGGGTACAATAACATCTAACTGATGAGCCCAATTGTTGTACCTGGGCGAAACGCATTTGGACTAAAGGTTGCAAAAACTTTAAATTGAATTTATATTCAAAAGTCCACAAAAACAAAAAGTAAAATAATAAATTTTCAATTATTTACGTTTTTATTCTTCATTCTTCAACCAGCTAGACCACGGGCTTTACCAACACCAATTTCTAGTCGTCTGAATTTAACCAAATTCCACTAGATATTATAATTTACAGTGCATTTGTGCTGTTTATTTAATATGTGTCGTTAACCATCGACTAAAATTATGCGTCTTAGAAGGGTACAATAACATCTAACTGATGAGCCCAATTGTTGTACCTGGGCGAAACGCATTTGGACTAAAGGTCGCAAAAACTTTAAATTGAATTTATATTCAAAAGTCCACAAAAACAAAAAGTAAAATAATAAATTTTCAATTATTTACGTTTTTATTCTTCATTCTTCAACCAGCCAGACCACGGGCTTTACCATCATCAATTTCTAGTCGTCTGAATTTAACCAAATTCCACTAGATACGTAATTTACAGTACATTTGTGCTGTTTATTTAATATGTGTCGGTAACCATCGACTAAAATTATGCGTCTTAGAAGGGTACAATAACATCTAACTGATGAGCCCAATTGTTGTACCTGGGCGAAACGCCTTTGGACTAAAGGTCGCAAAAACTTTAAATTGAATTTATATTCAAAAGTCCACAAAAACAAAAAGTAAAATAATAAATTTTCTATTATTTACGTTTTTATTCTTCATTCTTCAACCAGCCAGACCACGGGCTTTACCAACACCAATTTCTAGTCGTCTGAATTTAACCAAATTCCACTAGATAATATAATTTATAGTACATTTGTGCTGTTTATTTACTATGTGTCGTTAACCATCGACTAAAATTATGCGTCTTAGAAGGGTACAATAACATCTAACTGATGAGCCCAATTGTTGTACCTGGGCGAAACGCATTTGGACTAAAGGTCGCAAAAACTTTAAATTGAATTTATATTCAAAAGTCCACAAAAACAAAAAGTAAAATAATAAATTTTCAATTATTTACGTTTTTATTCTTCATTCTTCAACCAGCCAGACCACGGGCTTTACCATCATCAATTTCTAGTCGTCTGAATTTAACCAAATTCCACTAGATACGTAATTTACAGTGCATTTGTGCTGTTTATTTAATATGTGTCGGTAACCATCGACTAAAATTATGCGTCTTAGAAGGGTACAATAACATCTAACTGATGAGCCCAATTGTTGTACCTGGGCGAAACGCATTTGGACTAAAGGTTGCAAAAACTTTAAATTGAATTTATATTCAAAAGTCCACAAAAACAAAAAGTAAAATAATAAATTTTCAATTATTTACGTTTTTATTCTTCATTCTTCAACCAGCTAGACCACGGGCTTTACCAACACCAATTTCTAGTCGTCTGAATTTAACCAAATTCCACTAGATATTATAATTTACAGTGCATTTGTGCTGTTTATTTAATATGTGTCGGTAACCATCGACTAAAATTATGCGTCTTAGAAGGGAACAATAATATCTAACTGATGGGCCCAATTGTTGTACCTAGGCGAAACGCATTTGGACTAAAGGTCGCAAAAACTTTAAATCGAATTTATATTCAAAAGTCCACAAAAACAAAAAGTAAAATAATAAATTTTCAATTATTTACGTTTTTATTCTTCATTCTTCAACCAGCCAGACCACGGGCTTTACCAACACCAATTTCTAGTCGTCTGAATTTAACCAAATTCCACTAGATAATATAATTTACAGTGCATTTGTGCTGTTTATTTAATATGTGTCGTTAACCATCGACTAAAATTATGCGTCTTAGAAGGGTACAATAACATCTAACTGATGAGCCCAATTGTTGTACCTGGGCGAAACGCATTTGGACTAAAGGTCGCAAAAACTTTAAATTGAATTTATATTCAAAAGTCCACAAAAACAAAATGTAAAATAATAAATTTTCAATTATTTACGTTTTTATTCTTCATTCTTCAACCAGCCAGACCACGGGCTTTACCATCATCAATTTCTAGTCGTCTGAATTTAACCAAATTCCACTAGATACGTAATTTACAGTGCATTTGTGCTGTTTATTTAATATGTGTCGGTAACCATCGACTAAAATTATGCGTCTTAGAAGGGTACAATAACATCTAACTGATGAGCCCAATTGTTGTACCTGGGCGAAACGCATTTGGACTAAAGGTCGCAAAAACTTTAAATTGAATTTATATTCAAAAGTCCACAAAAACAAAAAGTAAAATAATAAATTTTCAATTATTTACGTTTTTATTCTTCATTCTTCAACCAGCCAGACCACGGGCTTTACCATCATCAATTTCTAGTCGTCTGAATTTAACCAAATTCCACTAGATACGTAATTTACAGTACATTTGTGCTGTTTATTTAATATGTGTCGGTAACCATCGACTAAAATTATGCGTCTTAGAAGGGTACAATAACATCTAACTGATGAGCCCAATTGTTGTACCTGGGCGAAACGCATTTGGACTAAAGGTAGCAAAAACTTTAAATTGAATTTATATTCAAAAGTCCACAAAAACAAAAAGTTAAATAATAAATTTTCTATTATTTACGTTTTTATTCTTCATTCTTCAACCAGCCAGACCACGGGCTGTACCATCATCAATTTCTAGTCGTCTGAATTTAACCAAATTCCACTAGATACGTAATTTACAGTGCATTTGTGCTGTTTATTTAATATGCGTCGGTAACCATCGACTAAAATTATGCGTCTTAGAAGGGTACAATAACATCTAACTGATGAGCCCAATTGTTGTACCTGGGCGAAACGCATTTGGACTAAAGGTCGCAAAAACTTTAAATTGAATTTATATTCAAAAGTCCACAAAAACAAAAAGTAAAATAATAAATTTTCTATTATTTACGTTTTTATTCTTCACAAACAAGCTTGGGTATGCTTAAACACAACTTTTTATACCAATGCCAAATTTATCGATGAGTCAAACTACACAACCATATTTGAATATAAAATTGGATCATCTAACGTTGTTGCTTAAAAGTTTATACAGATTATATATTTTATTTGTTTTTATTAAAATGTTTGCTGATGTTTATAAAAAACTTTTTTAAAAAACAAAACACTCTAGTTTTAAAACACTTTGTTTTTTGTTTAGTTTTAAGAAACATCTACAAAAATAAAGAAATGAAATCAGTTTTATAAAATCAAAAGAATCATTAAAAAATAAATCATTGAAACGAATAAAGGTTTTTTGTTTTTTCTCGAATAAAAATATAAGAATATAAGAAATATAACTGGCGCAATCGGTAAAAGCTATGGCACAGAAGACTAAAAATTTTATTTATAAAAAAAAGCAAATTGATTAAAAAAGATAAAGGAAGGAGAGTTCTTTAAAAGAAATTAAATCTTCAAAAAAAGGAGAATTCTTTCTAGAACTTCAATCTTCGCAAGAAACTCATCAAGATATTGTGAAAATATCTGAAAGGACCAGTTCAAAGTTTGAACGAAACTTGAAAAAAACAAGAATTTGGAAGAAAAATTTCAATAACTCAAACAAACAAGGTATGGCGAATACAGATATTTTCAGTTTGATTAAAGACGTTAAGGATTTCACCGGATTACCCGAAGAGCTAAATTCATTTATTAGACATGTGCATTACATTTATAGATATTCTGCTAACTTAGATGAAATATCAAAAGGGTTGTTAGAATTTAAGATCAGGCAAAAAATTAAAGATCGCGCAAATATAGTTTTGATTAATAATAATGACCCGACAAATTGGCCGGAAATTAAATCAATTTCAAAATCAAATTGCATAATTGGAAAAAGTATTGGAAATATTATTAATCAAATAAAAACTTTTTAATTTAAAAATTCAGTAGAAAATTTTTTTGAAAACATTCTTGGGTTATTGACTAAATTAAATAACAAATCTGATATGACGACTAAAATTCCGACTTGGTTTAATGGAGAACAAAACGAAATTTTGGTTTTAAATCTGTTTATTAACGAATTGCCTAGTGAACCAAAACTTCTTCTTCAGGCTTGGAATGCTTCTAGTCTTCGAGAGGCAAAAGATATTTTAGTAAATATATTTATCGTCTATATAACTATGATAACACTTTTCATCCGCAAAATCCAAATTTGAATGCACAAACATTTAATTTAAATTCCAGGAAAGAAAATAATTTAAACTTCAACAGAACATTTCAAAATCAAAATACTAATAATTTTAGACCACAAAAATCCCACAACTTTACACACAATAATCCAGGAAATTCAAACATTAATATTAACTACCCTCGTCAAAACAATGCACATAGTTCTCAAACTTTTAATGCACAAAATTTAAATTATAGAAATCAAACAAATCTATAAAAGACAGATTCAGAGCCGAGTTCAAGAAAATCTAGATTAAGGAATAGTAATCGTAGTGATATTATGCAAATAGATTATTTAAGAACTGAAGATTCAACACACAATTGTCCCTTAACAAATGCAGAATATCTAGACGGTTCCAAATTAAAAAAATTTTCAATTCACCACCTCAGATCTCTACCCTTTATAATTGTTCAAACAAAATCCATGCCAATCAAACTATTAATCGATTCAGGAGCGAGCACTTCATTAAGTCAGTTTTGCTCAAATCTATTAATTCAAATATTTCGGCTAATTCAAAAGTAACAATTCTATTATTTAAAGAATTCAAAACAAAAATTGAAATGCTTGAAACAGAATTATCTCGAAAGATACCATTATACCCATAGTATTTTGCAGTTCTCAAATTTCACTAACAAAAGTGAAATTCATGCTCTCAGTAAAGACATTATAGACACCCGTTTCCAAAAGCCAGATATTAGTAACCTAACCAAAAGACTTAAATTAGACAATCTAAACAAAGAGGAAATAAACTTTTGCTATGCATGAGATTGTTGTTGTTGCTGATGATGAAGCTACTGAGAAAGAGGTTGTTGTTGTGGTTGGTGATGGTGATGCTGCTGCAGGAGATTATGTTGCTATGGGTGACAACGTCTCTAATAATGTTTTTTATCTGGTGTAAAAGGTGAAAATTTTCCTGGTGTTGCTGCTGCTCTTTTTGATAATGATCGTGTTGCTGCTGCGGACAATGCTGTTTTAAATGATAGTGTTGCCAATTGAGCTTCTAGTACTACTTCTAATAAGAGTGCTGTTGCCAATGTTTCGAAGCATTTTGAAAATTCTAAATCTCATCGTTCACAAAAGATAATGTTTGGGACTGCTCTTTACATTGCAATCTGTACCTCGTCTAAGATTTGTACATCTTTCCCGCTTGGATAGTAATGTGACGGAGGAAAATGTTAAGGAATATGCGGTGACTAAGTTAAATATCGCAAGGAATACCATTCGTTGTACAAAACTTATTAAAAAAGAAGTAGATTCGACTTTACTCCGTTTTGTGAATTTCAAGTTAGGGATCCCCGCAAGCCATTTCGAGGCTGCTTTGGATGTATCAGTCTAGCCTAAACATGTCCAATTAAAGAAATTTGAAAATTTTCGGAAAAAGGAAGGCAACTCCCAGATAAAATAGTGGGTCCAAAGATTAAAGCGAATTTATCTGAAATTCGCGTGTATTTTCAAAATGCTGGTGGTTTAAGTACGAAAACAAACGAGCTTTTTCTATCTTCTTCGCTTCATGAGTTTGATGTCATAATCATCGTTGAAACATGGCTTAATTCAAATTTTACATCGTGGGAACTCTTTGATTCTTTGTACAATGTATATCGCAAAGATCGTTCAACTAAAACAGGATGGGATCGAGGAGGTTGTGTTTTGGTTGCCATCTGAACAACTTTCAACCGTACTCAATATAAATTGAAGAATGATGCAGATGATATTGAGCAACTTTGTGTTTGGGTAAGTTCTAAAGATTCTGCTGAAATTAAAGATTTATTTTTATTTGTAAGTTATATCCGTCCAATGAGTGGAATAGATTTATATACCGAACACGTTTCTAATGCTCAAGCAATAGTAAATGAATGAACACATAACCAATTTCCTTGTATACTTGGCGACTTCAACATTGGAGATATCGACTGGTGCTACATGGAAGAAGATCATATTTTGGTCCCTTTTAATGCCAATAAAGACGTAGAAATGTTAGTAGTTGATTCTTTTTCTGCTTTGGGCTTGTTTTAAATTAATAATATTAAGAATGATTTAAATTGAATTTTGGATTTGGTATTTATTAACAGTGATTTAAAGTTTTCTTTAAAAATTTCTGATTTCCCTCTTTTAAATAACTCTATTCATCATAAGGCTATTTCTTTATCTTTTGAATACTACAATTATGCTTCTATCTGTCTCAAAAACCGTAAGACTTTTAATTTTGCTAAGGCAGATTATATAGCAATAAATAATTTTTATAATACTGTTAACTGGCTGGATTTAATGGAAGGCAAGTCTCTAGAGGATATGTTTGAAAGTTTTAAGTGTATTGTTAATGAAGGCATTGAACGATTTGTTTCTATCTTAACTAGAAAGAAATAGTTTAAGCTTCCATGGTTTAACAAAAGAACTAAAAATTTGCAGAATACAATGTTTTTCAGAACATGATGTTTAAGAAAGATTAAAAGAAATTGATGTTTCAAAAAAGTCAGGTTTTGATATGAATACTCTAATTTTTAATAAATCTTTAAAAACTGGTATTTTCCTTAGTGAATGAAAAATATCTTATATAGATCCAATTTATAAGATTGGCCTTAAGCACTTAGTGAATAACTATAGACCAATCTCAAAACTTTCAGTTATACCCAAACTTTTTAAAAAAATGGTCACGCAAATACTTTATTTTGCTGTTAAGAGCTCGCTACTTCAAGAACAACATAGTTTTGTTAAATGTAGATCTACTTGTACTAATTTAAGTCTTTTTGCAAATGATTTTATTAATCATATAGAAAACGGTCAAGAGATTGATGTCCTATATACTGATTTTGTTAAGGCTTTCGATCGAGTACATCATGGTCTTCTTCTGCAGAAACTTAAGATGCTTGGTTTGGATGTTTCTTTTTTAAAGTGGTTAGGGTCATACTTGACTGACAGAAAGCAAGCTGTTAAGATATATGAATGTGCCTCAAATCTTATAGATGTGATATTGGGTCCAGCGGCGTATACAGCTCCATTTCTTGGGGGGGGGGGGGGGGGGGTCATACCAAAACAAAAACCCAATTCAATTCTTATAAATTTATTAATAAAAAGACTGATCCACGGTTTCCATTGTTTTGGCTTTTGGTACTTTTTTTGGAATTATAATTTCTGCTGGTCCCACAAATGTTACCATTTTTTTTTTTAATTATAAAGAGTTGGGGTCGAGGTCAAAATTCGTTTTGCAAAACTTTTCTTTCGAAATTTTGTTTCTCAATATTCTCCAAATTCCGTTTGCATAATTTTGAAAAAATAAAGAGAAGTTTGGAATTTGTAAAAAAGGCGTAATTTTTATTCTTTTTTCAATTACCTTTTAATCATCTTAAAATAAAATACAGTAGACGCTCGATATAGTGAGGTAATAAAACCAGCCTGTTCACTCTTTCGAAATTGTTTACTTTTTCGCAAGCTTTAAATGAGGTTAAAAAAAAGAAACACTTGTTTAGTGTCCTTAAGCAATGTTAAATTCTTTCGGGACATTTTTGTAAAACAAAAAATATGTTTTTATATATAATTTTGTGTGTTCAATATAGTTAATTTTTAAGATTTACTAAATCTTAATATTTAATATTTTTCTTAATATCTTACGTTTGAAGACAGTTTTAAGGACAGTTTGCATTAATTTTTTTTTTAATCTGATAAGGGGATAATAATGAGGGGATAATTTTCTCATTTATTAATCAAAAATTGTGGTAGTTAGAACCACTCTTTTATTGAAGACAAAATTTCTTAGCTTCCACAATTTGTTTTTATTGAAGCCTGAAAATGAACATTTGAAGTATTGGCCGCAGATCAAAAAATTGAATGCAGACCCAATATGGTCTTCCAACTTTCAAAAATGTTTAAAATATGTGTAAATTTAATATTACCTTCTCAATGGGTTTTCTCATGATAATTGAAACATACAAAATAATTCTGAAAAACCATTACCTACCAATGTATGTATATGTATTAATATTTATTTGAATAAAATTGATGCATTGATTGACTATTTTTAGAAATCTGCATACAAAAAAATTGATAAAATTTTTGGAATCCCTAAAAGTTAATTCGTAGATAAGCCAAATTCCTTAATAAATTCAGATCTCAGTCAAAAAATGTTTTTAGGGTGTATGACAGGGCTGTCTCTTAGAGTGGGGCACTGGAGCAAATGCCCCAGGTGCCTTCCTATGAAGGGGGCCATGCCGCACTGCGAATGGCTCGCCACGTTCCATGAATGGTGCCATGAAATGTGTTTGCGAAATATTCGTTAACACAAACTGCAAAAGTCTTCTCTTAAAAAATGCAAATACAAATTTTACAAGTTCGCTAAGGTCACGAATTAGAATACATCATCTACGGTGCAACTGAGCAGTACAAAAATCGAGTTGGTGATTATTGAAAAGGCAGAGAACATTTTTGTAAACGTCAAAAGCTTTAGCAAGTAAATTGACTGGCGTTGATGAAAACAAATTTTCAACAAACAGGACGGTTACATATTATTTGTCATGACGCTTTCTGCGGCAAAAAAACGACGATCCTTTCACGAACAAATTATTATTTTATTGATATTGTGATCAATTCATAGTTTATGGAATAATGTTTAAAAGCACGCTTAACTTGCGTGGGATTGTCATCAATCGAATATACGAACGATACGATCAAAAGAAAATGTATTTTAAACATAATCAAAAATGAATAGTAACTGCTAAATTTGTGTTTAAAAGTCAGACAAGAATGAATGATTAGAGTTTTTGTTGATTTCATTCAAACATTCCAAGGAGAGTGATGTATTTTAAGTTACGTTGTCGTGGAATGAAATTAACGACAGAAAAAATATCGAACTAAAAATAAAAATGTCGACAGGTTAAAAAATCAATTTATATCAACTTTTTTTCTATGTACTAAATATTGGGAAGAAATATCCAAAATTCGATAAAAGTCGATCCTTTTCTCGACTTTCTTTTTAGGCTGCTGATTTTTTGTCTAAGCTCGAAGCTAAAAATTTATGAACTAGTAACCAAAATAGGTATTCTAACATGCAAAAAAGTCGATATAAACCGACATTTCAACTAGTTAAATCGCCTTTTTTGTTGGTAATTCGTACGTAACCTATACTGAAACATGTTGGTACTGGGTTTGAGTCGAAACGGCCCTGGTGTATGGAATACGATTTAAAGTAAAATTTTTGTTTTTCATTGTAATATTCGTATAATATCGTCTGTTAGTTTTTTTTATCCATTCACTCATTTATTTATTTTTTATCGAAGATGATTTCCTTGATATTTTGAACAAAATTCTCACAAAATAAGTAAGTTAAACCGATCAAAAACAATATTGAAAATACTTTGAGAATTAAAGAGTGTATATCTGTCAAAAACGTAGATCTACCAAATTTTTTTATTATTTTTTGCGTATATCTTTTGAGTTCTCGGGGGGGGGGTCATTACCCCGTGACCCCCCCCAGCAACATCTTCACTAGCTGATTGCATGTTAATTCAGTCAGATATCAACAATTTTCTCAATTGGTGCGACTTTAATCATCTTGAGCTGAATTACTCAAAGTGTAAAATTTTTCAGGTATCTAGATCTTCATCTCGTATTGATTTTGAATATAAATTCCATGATGTTAGTCTTCTTATGGTAAATGAATTAAACGAACACTTGCGTGATTTTTGATTCAAAGCTTGATTTCAGATCTCATGTTGATTATATAGTTTCTAAAGGCAATTCCCAATTAGGTTTTTTGAAACGAAACTCCATTGATTTTAAGGATGCCTATACTTTGAAGACCTTATTTATGTCTATAGTTTTACTGGTTTTAGAATATTTTTACGAAAATAATATTCTGAGAATTACGCAAACTTAATGGGGTGGGGTCTTTGCCAGATTATAAATCAAGATGTTCACTTATTGACTTAAAAACGCTCAAATGTCGAAGACAAGCCCAATGCATTTTGTTCGTTAAGGATATTTGTGATAATCGAATAACCTCTCGTGAACTGCCTTCACTAATGCCGCTTTATGTTCCATCAAGAATTTTTCGCAACAGAAATGAGTTATTTTATTCTCCCCTCCATAGAACCTATTATGGTCTAAATGAACCAATAACACGTTCTCTTAATCTATTAAATACGGTTTATAAGGAAACTGAACTTAGCATGAATAGAGATTGTTTTAAGAAAATAATTCTTCAAATATGTAATTGATTAATTAATTAATTATAATTTTAATTCATACTTGCTTTTGTAAATATGTATATATCTTTTTATCTTTATTATTTTTGTTAATTTTGTAATCAGCAGATCTTCGAATCAATTGATGAAATAAATAAATATCTTCTATCCGGAAATACAGAGACGTATTTTTCGTCGAAGGTGACAACCTATCAGCTGTCGCAGAATACTCTCACAAAATACCAACAAAGCACGATATACCTATCTATTCTAAGGCGTATAGATATCCAGAAGTGCACAAGGAAGAAGTTGAAAAACAGATTTCAGATATGCTTGATCCTGGAATAATATGGGTTATTCCAAAAAAGATCGATAATTCAGGTCTTCAGAAATGGCACATAGTCATCGATTTCATAAAACTAAATGAGGTAACTGTAGAAGACAAATTTCCCATTCCAAATATTGAGGACATTTTTTTCAAAATTAGGAAATGCTCAATATCTTTCGGTCCTTGGCCTAGCGAAAGGTTTTCACCAAATCCCCATAAAAAAAGAAGACAGATGTAAAACCGCATTTTCAACCGCAAACGGACACTATGAGCTTACTCGAATGCCGTTTGGTTTGAAAAATGCTCCCGCATCATTTCAAGGAATGATGAACGAAGATTTCTCTGATTACATAAATAAAATCTGTGTTATGTATCTTGACGACATACTGATTTTTTCAACTTCGCTACAGGAGCACATAGATTCACTGAACAAAATATTCAAAAGACTAAAAGAGTTTAATCTTAAAGTTCAGATTGATAAGTGCAATTTTTTGAAACGGGAAACCGAATATTTAGGTCATATGACTTCAGAAGATGGTATAAAACCCAATCCAAACAAAATTGAAACGATCCAGAAAATTGAATTGGCTCGCACAGTAAAACAAATTAAATCGTTCTTAGGAGTCACCGGCTTATATCGAAAATTTATTAAGGACTACTCTCGAGTAGCTTTGCCGATGACCAGGTACCGTAAATAAGGTGCAAAAATTAACATAAAGGATATGCACTATATTGAAAGCATTTATATGTAGTTGCCCAGTTTTAGTATACCATGATTTTTCAAAATCTTTTACATTGACAACGAATGCTGGTAATGCAGCTCTAGGAGCAGTTTTGTCCCAACATCAACATCCTATTGCTTTTGCTTCAAGGGCATTGAACAAGCATGAAACTCACTATAGCACGATTGAAAAAGAGCTATTGTCCTTAGTTTGGGCAACTAAATATTTTAGGCCATATTTATTCGGACGTAAATTTAAAGTTCAGACTGACCACCGCCCATTAGTATGGCTACAGTCATGAAAAGAACCCAACTCTAAGCTACAACGCTGGAAAATCAAACTAAACGAATATGATTTTGACGTGGAGTACATTAAAGGAAAAGAAAACCAGGTAGCTGATTTTCTTAGCCGATTAGAAGTTAATTGTATCGATGATCAAGGAATAAGATCTGACCTTGCTACAATACATAGAGTGGTATTGAAAATCTTAATGATCATATTTATATAACTGAAACTCCCTTAAATGTGTATAAGAACCAGTTAGTTATAGCAAAATCTAATATAAATACATATAAAAATACAATTTTATATAAAAAAAAGAAAAAGCTAACTATTTCATTAACAGATTATAATGAAAACTATGTTCTAAAAATTTTAAGGGAAATGTTACCATTAAAAGGAACGATAGGAATTTACTGTAAGGAAGATGATTTAAAATTTTTCAATTTGCAAAAACAACAGAAAAATACTTTTCAAATTCCCCCGATATGAAAATGCTTCGTAGCACAAAGTTACTTGAAGACATCACAAATAAGGAAATTTTATTAGATATAATTGAAAAATTCATGTTGAAAAAGGTCATAGGGGAATAGATGAAACGTTTGTTGAGTTAAAAAACTTATACTACTTCCCAAACCTTAGACTCGAAATACATAATTCTATTGACAATTGCATTGTTTGTAATATGTGTAAATATGACCGGCATCCGATGAAAGCAAATATGATGATTACAGAAACCCTTAGCAAACCTAATCAAATAGTACATATAGATATATGGTTCTTTAATAAAAACAATATGTTTCTCACATCAATCGAAAAATTTACAAAACACGCATCAATTTTACCGATTCTAGACCGAAATTCTATTACAATTGTAGATATTTTAAAACATAGATTTTCAATCCTCGGAAAACCAGACAAAATTGCTGCAGACAATGAATTCAATACAGCTTACATTAAAAATTACTTGAGTCAAGAAAACATAATGTATCATTTTACTGCTCCAAATACACACACAGGAAATTCCATTATAGAACGATTTCATTTAACCTTAAATGATCACATGAGACTTTTTAAACTAAACAAGGACAACAAAGACAGAAGATAAAACATAACCCAGTGGGAAAAATCAAAAAATTCATTGGGGAAAAACTTGCTTTTTCCTTGAGGAATGGAAGCTGCATCAGCCACTTTTCAGTTTATTCCTTTGATGAATTTAACATGGGCGTTCCATTGGCGGGAAGCACATGCCACTTTCTTGATGAAAATTCATCAACAAAATCACTACTTCGTTGCAAGATGTTTATTCACCCACCCAGGTGATGAAGAACATGGTGATTGCATAATCTGTGATTTCACTACATATATGTACTTGCCTTATTAATCAGTTCAATATTTTCGATGAAAAATGTAATGAATATTCAATTGCGAAATCGTGAGCTTTACATTAGTTGCTTATTCAGCACCTTATTGTTCAAGATGTTTTTTTCCAACGAACTAAAAAGTAGCTCTCATTTGAAAATTCAAAAGTTATATTTGCATTTTGGCAAACGCAATTTAAGTTATATTTGGTTCATGTTTCATTGACTTCCTTGCAGGAAGCCACTGTGAACTATATCCAACAAGATGAGAATTAATAGTCACAAGCAAATCACAAAATACTCGTATGAACTGATGAACTTGTACATTCCTTTTCAACAGTTTTTTCATCATATATTTTTCCCTATTACAATAGCAACTTGTAATTTGGCGAAAGAAAGGGTTGTTTCTAAGCACAAAGCAGAAAATGGAGTAAAATATATGAACTGAGGAATCTTTGCATTACTCTTCACTTAATTAATCATTGCATGTCGCTCCTTGTATGATTCAGCAAGTGAATTAATTGATGATTTCAGCTATAAGAATCATTAAGGACGATATTTCCAGCTGGGTAGTGCTCAAAGCTGTGGAAATATACAATGATACTGTACATTCGAGTACAAAATATAAACCAAATGATCTTTTATACTCGCTTTTGAATGATTCAGACTGGATAAACCTTAAAAAACGAGTGCAAGAAAATAAGGAAAAACGAATAAGTAAAATAAACGAAAGACGCGTTGAACCTTCTGGCTATTAGGAAAGAGAATTGATTAAAAAATTATGATTTAATAATATAAAACACCTGCCACGTTATATTATAAGAGATGTAAAAGAGAAAGGAAATACTTATTTTAAAGACAAAGACAAAATTAAAGGTGATACACAAATTGTTAAAAGAAGATTCAAATATCAAAACCCAATAAGTAACGTAGAATTTCATTCAAAATTAACTGGAAGAGATTATTCTCACAGAAATAAAAAAAAAAATAATAATAAAACAAAATTGAAACTTCCAATTGTTGTAAGCCTGCAAAAAATTTATATCTTAAATTTAGAATTAAATCATCATTATCATTAGTTTTTTGCCTAGTTTTCATTGTTCAAATTGTAAAATAGTTAACAAAAATAAATAAAAATATGATAGAACAGAAAGATTAATTAAAATGTTAATTCACCAATATAAAAACATTCTTATAATTTCGTTCACAATTTTATAATGATCTTATTTTACACTAACGTTAAAACAAATTAGTTATATATATTGAGTTATAATTCACTTTTTTATTATAAAAGAACATGTTGTATATAATTCTTCATTTTTGTTACTTTCATTCCCATTTCATTAAAATAGTACTTGTTTAATGTTACCATTTATGTTAGTTTATTATTTCCACATAATTTTTGTACACTTTTGTGGCATACATTATGTATATAAATATAAAAAAATTGTGTTTATCTATTTTATTTTTAATACCTACGTTTGGTCATATATTTTGCTTAAGTTTTTCGTTCATTCTTTATGTACCTTTGTTAAATTTCTAAAAAAAAAAATTTTGTTCAATAGAAAGTTAAGCAAGGCATAAGCAAACATAAAAAATTATTACTAAAATTTAAAATCTAAAAAATCTAAGAAATCTAAAAAAATAAAAAAATAAATAAAAAGAGTCCGCATACACCACCAACTAACAATTTAACTTGTATTAGGTCTGGTTTTTCGAATTCGGTGGGCTATAGCTAGCATATAACTAAAATATGGCTTTGTTATACAAGTCAACCGTTTTCCAATATTAATTTTGAATAATAGCCTGTTAATT
Source organism: Dasysyrphus albostriatus (assembly GCA_946251815.1). NCBI lineage: Eukaryota > Metazoa > Arthropoda > Insecta > Diptera > Syrphidae > Dasysyrphus > Dasysyrphus albostriatus. The sequence continues at coordinate 159,921,766 of OX276335.1, read as the reverse complement.
GGCTTTTTAATTGAGATTTGAAAGTTGTATTCAAGACTTGTATGCTTAAGTATGAAAAGACCTTTTTAAGGCCTGTCCAAGTTGTTTTACAAAAAAGTAAATAAAAACATTTTGTATACCACTTACTTAAATAAGCTTGTTACACACAGCAGCAAGATTTGACATTTTTCTTTAGTTATGAAAATAATCTGGAGCGGGTTTAATAAATATTTAAGAGTGTTTGCGTTCATTAAAAACAAATATATTATGTAGAATTAAAAAAAAACCTATTCATCAAAAAGTGCTCAATAATATTAATAAGAAGTTATAAAAATAAAAATGTACTTCTAATTAAGTGCCTAAAGTCGATTAACAATACTAAGCGCGCGCTCGCCGATGTGTTCCTCGATGTGTTTCTCAATGGAGTTTGTGTTGTTTTTTTTTTTTTTTTTTTACTTTAATGAATGTTAACTATTTTTTTTTTTTTTGGTTTTGGCAACTTTTCTCGTAAATATATTTGATTTTAATCTTAAAAAACTACGCGATAAAATGAATGCACGATTGAATATATGTTATTAATTTATATGTGAACTAGTTTGTTTACTTATTGCATCAAACCAAAAAAAAAATATAAGTTTTTACAAATTCCTCCCAACCAAAATATTGTTTGGAAAGGGGTTGTAAGGAATTCAGCATTAAATCATTTTAACTATACTGTGTTTTGTTTTATTATTCTGGTTACTAATCAACAGAAATTTTGTAAAATGTGTATTTGTTTGAAAGAATAAAATTATTTTTTTTTAAAAACAACCTATGGAAATTATTGACTTTTTTGTAAGCTATTTCGTTTTACTTTTGACAGATGCACAGGTGTTGCCCTCTGTAAGGAAACTATATAGTTTTTATAAAATGTTTGTAACAAACATAAAGAAATTATTGCCTTCTTTTGTGGGCTATTTCGTTTTGGATATGACAGCTGTGTCCCTTTGTAAGGAAATACAGTCACTCACAAAATTATTCGGAACACAACATATTTTTTGAAGCATGAGGTTTTTTTTATTGTTAAGGCCTAACTACATCCAATTCACTTTTGTACAAAAGTGAAAAAATGTTTTACCTTTTTCAATTACATAACTACTCAAACCTATCTTTTATCTCAAGTTTAACAAAAGTACCTCAAATTAGAGCGTTCCGAAAAGTGAAACTACATCTACAGATTAAAAGTACATTCATAGATGACACTTACATCGATAATAGTTGCTGTACTAGCCTCTTTTCCGTACAAAAGTAAAAGCAATTAGTCCTTAATGATTCCTTTATGAAAGAAGGCTTGAAATAAGATAAATTTTAACTATTTTCTTATCTATATTTTTTTGAGTTCCTATGGTACAGAATATTAAAAACACTTTTACTAAAGTTTTCTTAAATAAAAGAACCGTTATACATAATTAAAAAAAACTCATGCTTAAGAAAAACTTTTTACTCCGTATAATTTTGGGAGTAACCGTATATAGTTTTCATCAAATGTCTGTAGCAAAATTTTAGAAATTATTGCCTTCTTTCGTGAGGTATTTCGTTTTGCTTGTGACAGATGCATATATGTTGCCCTCTGTAAGGAAATTTTAGTTTTTATAAAATGTACCTAGCAAATTTATTCAAATGATTGCCTCCTTTCGTGAGCTATTTCGTTTTGGGTGTGATACATATTGCCCTGCGTAATGAAATATTTAGTTTCTTTTTAAATGTTAGCATCAAACTTTCAGAAATTGTTGCCTTCTTTACGAAGCTATTTTACTTTGCTTTTGACAGATGTTAAATGTATAACACGAATGAATCACACGTACACGCTGTTATAATTCAAGTTGTTTCTTACTCTGCGGCCACACGAGCCAGTACTGGCTAGCCAATTGGCTACATGCATTGACTGTCAAATTCCTATTCGTGTATTTGCTGTGACTTAAGTGAAATAAATCTAGTCCGATCTTAGGGAAAGAAGTATAACTGCTACGATATTCCGCTTTTTCAAAATTAAATTAACTAAAAACACTCTATTGCTGTGCGACAAAACTAACAAAAGAACAGAGCGTTACGAATGTTTTGCGTTGGTTCTGTGCGGAGATTTAGCTAATTCGAAACCGCAAGTAGTGATTAAGGTGAGTCACTTTTCACCGAAAATCGATTTAGCTAGTAAAAATTAGTAATGCCGGATTTACAAAAGTGACAAATTGTCGTAAATTCTTCCATTTTCACGCCATTAATGACATAATCGTGTAAATGAATATAAAATGTGCCATAATATTCATCATAAAAAAATGACGAACTAATTGGCATTAAATATTGCCATTAAAATGAAGGCATGTAAATGCACACTGACCTATTTTGCAAATAACGACAATACAGAATAAAGAATGAACCTGCTCATTCTTAGCCATTATGATAAGAGAGCATCAAAACGCCATTATTTTGTATTCGGGTAAATTCATGTCATTAATGATTTGATTTTACCATTATTTTGCCACTTTAATGACGTGAATTAATGGAAATACAAAACAAAACATTGCCTTTTATTGATACTTTTTATATTTATTATCATATATGTAAGAAATTATATTCTATTCACTTTGTCACTATTAGCATTTAATTTCTCAAGGATGAAAACTCACATTAAAATTTAATTACCACAAACACAATTACATAAATCTTTGAGTTCTTTAGGACTGGACATATGAACTCCCTAATTATTATTTTATCAATATTTTGTGGAATAAAATGTGAGTCAATTCTAGTTTTAGACCAAATTTTCCAAATCTGCTCCGAAAAAGAACTGCCGAACCCTGTTACTGGCTGCTCTACTGGCTTCCCAACTGGCTACAAAAAAAGCAAGCCAGCTGACGAGCCAGTTGTTCAGGCTTGTATGTGTTAGTGCAAAAATATGAGTGTATTGCGACTGGCTTGCCAGTACTGGCTCGTGTGGCCTCAGGGTTAAGCTTACTTAACCCTGCGGGCACACGAGCCAGTACTGGCTAGCCAATCGGCTACATACATTCACTGTCAAATTCCTATTCGTGTATTTGCTGTGACGTAGGCGGCATGCTGTACTGGCTTCTATACTGGCCAGGGTTCGGATGTTAATCCAAATGGAATAAATCTAGTCCTATTTAAGGGAAAGAAGTATAACTGCTACGATATTCCGCTTTTTCAAAATTAAATGAACTAACAACACTATTGCTATGCGACAAAACTAACGAAAGAACAGAGCGTTACGAATGTTTTCCGTTGGTTCTGTGCGGAGATTTAGCTAATTCGAAACCGCAGGTAGTGATTAAGATGAGTCACTTTTCGCCGAAAATCGATTTAGCTAGTAAAAATTAGTAATGCCGGATTTACACAAGTGACAAATTGTCATAAATTCTTCCATTTTCACGCCATTAATGACATAATCGTGTAAATGAATTGGAAATGTGCCATAATATTCATCATAAATAAATGAGCAACTAATTGGCATTAAATATTGCCATTAAAATGAAGCCATGTAAATGCACAGCAACACTATTTTGCAAATAATGACAATACAAAATGGAGAATGAACCTGCTCATTCTTAGCCATTATGATAACAGAGCATCAAAACGCCATTATTTTAGGTTCGGGTAAATTCATGTCATTAATGATTTGATTTTACCATTATTTTGCCACTTTAATGACGTGAATGAATGGAAATTTGTCAAATTTTTCACTTGTGTAAATCCGACATAAGAGGGCCAATGAAATCCTTTTTCTCAAGAACTTTTATCACATTTATTAATGCCTCACTTTGTCACTATTAGCATTTAATTTCTCAAGGATGAAAACTCACATTAAAATTTAATTACCACAAACACAATCACATAAATCATTGAGTTCCTTAGGACTGGATACATGAACTCCCCAATTATTATTTTATTAATTTTATTAATATTTTGTGGAATAAAATGTGAATCAATTCTAGTTTTAGACCAAATTTTCCAAATCTGCTCCGAAAAAGTACTGCCGAACCCTGTTAATGGCTGCTCTACTGGCTTCCCAACTGGCTACGAAAAAAGCAAGCCAGTTGACGAGCCAGTTGCTCAGGCTTGTATGTGTTAGTAAAAAAATATGAGTTTATTGCGACTGGCTAGCCAGTACTGGCTCGTGTGGCCTCAGGGTTATATAAAAATAAATATTCACCCAAAGCATAGTAGCGAGATGAAATATTATAAGGATTTAAGTTTTTGTTTCAAACGACCAGAAAATTCAATAAAAAAAAATTCTGGTTCAATAAAAATGGAAGATTTCTTAAATCATTTATTCATTTATTTTCAAAGTTCTTGTAATACGAAAGTATAGAAAAATGTTAAAGAATTAAACATACATTCTTATTTACTCCAAGAATTAATTCATTTATACTTTAAACTAAAAAAAAGAGTCCAAGATTCAAGAAAATCGCACCAGTACGATTATTTACGCTAGGTTGAGGGTGAGGTTCAGGAAGTAAAGAAGTTTACTTATTTTTAAATTTTTAGTGGGCTTAGGTGTTTTCTATTAAATCGTATTATAAGGTTTGATTGAAGTCTTGAGCTGGGTTTTTATAAATCCAACACATGGCCTTTACCACTCATATATTGCTTGTAAAATTGTACTGGCTGTGAAATATACGTGAAGTGTATCAACTCATTCAAATTTGTTCATGACTCTTTTGAATTAGGAATGGCCTAGTGGGTAGCGCGCTGGACCGGTGATTGAGAGAACGTGAGTTCAAACCTCGGATGAGTCATATAAGTAACATTTTTTCAAATAAATTAAAATTCTTCATATTTCAGGACAGAGAAAAACGCAGTCCAAAAACCCATAATGTGAAGAAAATTAACAGAATAAATAAAATTAATAAAAATACTCGTAAAAATTAAAAGGAAGCAATTCTTTTTAATGCAACTGTATTGAAAGGATTTAATAAGGCCTTAATGCAAAGTCTATATATGGCCTTTTAAAGGTCTTATTAGACAAGCTATCTGCTCTCAAGTAATAACTTGTATATTTGAGCACTATTTTGTCTTTTTAAGGCCTAATTACACAGTTGATCGGAAGCTATTTGATTGTATAGCACTTGTGATGACAGGTTTTAAGGGAATCAAATAACTTGTTTAATGTCAGCCAAAATGATTTGTGTAAGGCCTGTTTTAGTTACTATACAAGCCAGAAAATAGCTTGTATTGAAACTTAAACAAGTTAAATTGTTAGTTGGGAGTGCACATGTTAACCCTAATAATCTGCAGCAAAGTTTTGAACATTCACTTTTATCTTAAAAGTTTTGTTCAAACTACGGCGTGGCTGGGGGAGTTGCATGTTCTATGCATATTTTCTCCCAACATTAGTAATATAAACAACTTGGGTATGCTTAAACACAACCTTTTATACCAATGTCAAATTTATCGATGAGTCAAACTACACGAATGGATCATCTAACGTTGTTGCTTAAAAGATTTTACAGAATGCATTATGCAATGACTCTATTTTATTTACTATGATTTTTCTAATTATGTACATGTATATATTTTATTTGTTTTTATTAAAATGTTTGCTGATGTTTATAAAAGACTTTTTTAAAAAACAAAACACTCTAGTTTTAAACACTTTGTTTTTTGTTTAGTTTTAAGAAACATCTACAAAAATAAAGAAATGAAATCAGTTTTGTAAAGTGAAAAGAATCATTGACACGAATAAACGTTTTTGTTCTTTCTCGAATAAAAATATAAGAAATATAACTCTTGGAGTCACTTTTGAGCACTCACTTCCCAGGATGTACTACTGATTCATCTTCTGCGGACGGAAGCCCCGACATAAGTGAAATCTCTAACATAGGTAACCAAATCGTAGATAGCAGAAAGGTGACTTGGGCCATAGACTCGTTCTCAGCATACAAGTCTGCAGGGCCTGATGGAATAATTCCTATTATGCTCCAAAGCTCTACAAACGTAATTGTTCCAATCCTAATGGACATTTTTAGGGGTTGTATTAACATCACCTTCATTCCTTCTAGCTGGAGAAAAGTCAATGTCATCTTCATTCCGAAAGCTGGCAAGCCCAATCACACCAAACCCAAGGAGCTTAGGCCTATAAGCCTATCCTCTTTTCTTCTCAAGACCTTATAAAGACTAGTGGAGACTCACATTCGCCTAAGATTTAATGACGGCGTGCTCTCACAGGCCCAACATGCATATATGAAGGGCAAATCTGTTGAAACAGTGCTTCATGAAGTGGTCGGCACAATCGAAAAATCGATCTAGTTCAAGGAATTCAATCTGGTAGCATGCCCCTTGACATAGAAGGGGCATTTAACAATGTTAATAATAGCGCAATTTGACAAGCCCTGAACTCGAACAGCATCGATCCATTACTGATAAACTGTATTGACTCCATGCTTCAAACAAGACTCATAAATGTAGAAATGGGTGATACGAAGTTAAAAGTTAGAACATGCAGGGGGACTCCGCAATTGGAGTTCTATCTCCTCTGCTTTGGCTCCTTGTAGTCAACCAGATATTGGTTAAACTTAATCTGAATTGCATCAAGGTCGTTGCATACGCCGATAACATTGTGTTAATGGCCTCGGGAAAATTTACCCTAACCTTATGCGACCTCCTAGAATTAGCCCTTAACAAGCTCAGTAATTGGGCCAGCAGTTGTGAACTTAGCGTTAACCCTCAAAAGACAGAATTGGTGTTGTTTACAAAAAAAAACAAAATCCCCAACATAAGCCCACCAACCATCAACAGAACTCCACTTCAAGTTACGGATACCGCCAAATACCTTGGTGTTGTACTTGACCGTAAATTGAACTGGAAAAAGAATACTAAAGAAAGGAAAGAAAAGCCTCAGTAGCATTCTCTACGTGCAGTCAAATTTTTAGTAGAAGATGGGGTCTCAGCCCTAGAAACTTTTCTTTCACTTGCCCCACTCGATCTGTTTACAAAGAGTTGGCAGAAAAAAGTGCTTTACGACTTCAGCAATGTAATAATTGGAAAAGGGGCCTCTTCGGTCACAGAACAATAATGAATTTTACAGACATTGACATTCAAACAGACCGAACATTGATTTCAACCCAGTAACCATGACAGATATCCCCACCAGGGAACTCTGGAACGAAAACAGGGTCATAAATGTAAATCATGTTTCAGTCTTCACCGACGGCTCCAAAACCTTGGAGGGTGTTGGGTCAGGCATCTATTCAGATCACCCACCCATAAATAGATCAATGAAGCTTCCAAACTTTTGCAGTGTATTCCAAGTGGAAGTGCTGGTAGTTTGTGAAGCCGCGAAGCATCTTGCCTCACATGAATTAGTCAACAATAATATTGACATTTTCATAGAAAGCCAGGCGGCAATTAAAACCATTTCCTCAATCACCATAAGGTCCAAGCTGATCGATCATTGCCGAAATGAGTTAAGAGTACTCAACGCAACGAACACAGTTACCCTAAAATGGGTCCCCGGACATATGGATATTGACGGAAATGAAATGGCAGATAAGTTGGCCAAAAGCGGATCATCTGTTGATCCGAGCCAAATCAATGCCTCAGTTCTCATGCCACTGGAGAAAGAAGAAAGTACAATACACCAGGGTTGTCATGTCAGATGGTTATCTATCGACACCTGTCGGGTTTCAAGGAACCTTTGGCCGTATATTTCGAAGAAAAAAACTGAATACCTACTCAAGCTAAGCAGGCCTCAATTATCGCTTATAGTTGACGTCCTAACGGGCCACAACTCTATGGGAACCCACATGAAAAGAATAGGCATCAGCTCATCGGATTTATGTAGAGGGTGCCATGATAAAGAGGCAGAAGAGGGCTTCCTTCTCTATGTGAATGCCCCAGCCTAGCTAGAACCAGAAAAGCAGCGCTAGGAGAATATTTCTTCGATGAACTGAGCGACATCTCTGTATTGCCACTAAAAAATATCCTAAAATTCATTCAGAACTCAGGTTGGCTCAGGAAGGCCCCCCACAACTAAAACTTCTCCTCAAACCCCTCCTTATCCCTCTTCACCACCCACCTTTCACCCTGGGGAGCGCAATGGATCAACTGAGATCCGAGTGAGATGATGCGGCTCGCCGTATCATCACCCCTTCTAACCTAACCTAACCAAGGGTAAATTTATGAGGCCAAGACCAACATTGTTCGCCAAAGCGATTAGTATAACATTCAAATATATTATACAAAATTATGCATGCATAAAACTTACTAACGATGGAAGCATAGCTTCCAAAATGGATTTAAGTAGATTAATTTAAAAAAGTGTTTTTATAAGAAGGTTTTTTTATAATTTAAATTCTATATACTACTGAAATAACCTGTTGAATTATTGATTCAAAATACAAGCCAGACAAAACGCCAATTTGTAGGACTAAAGGCCATAAAAAGCTATTTTGAATCAAAAGTGTTTTTAGTTATTTAATATAATATCTTTTATTTTATATGAAAAAACAGGATGCAAATCTCTTCTATCAAACCAAAATTATGCACAGAACAGGTGCAAAAATTTGATTATTTTTCTGCATGGGTCCTATAAACTATGCTTTTAAAGTCAAATTTTTGTTTACTCCCATAAGAAACACTTTCCATTACATATCTTCCTCAGTGCTTGTTTCAATTTGCCTTTGAGCTGACATAAATGCCAAAAATGTAAGTCTATCTTCATATGTATAAAGTATAAATTCAGCCTTGTAACTCAAAATTGTCACGATCCAATTTTTGTTTTTTGTTTCAATTGAAGATTTCACGAGTCTCATTTTAAGCGGACTTAGGCGCCAGTTATAGCTATCATTGAAACTCATCATTGAAAACTTTAATGACTGATTTTGAGACATATAGAGAGCAAAATCATTTATTATTTTGAAGAATATATAAAGTTCGAGACTTAATCAATATTTGTAGTCAAAAAAAAATTCGAATAGGTCAATATTTTCCCCATAAAATTACTTTTAAGATTCCAATGATCATTGGTAAGGTAGTTCAATCATTAAGAAAAGAAAGGTCAATTTATGTGAAATTTGGGTCTATTTGAAATTTTTTTTTTGACTAAAAATATTGATTTAGTCAAGAGCTTTATTTCTTCATCAAAAAAATTAATGACTTTGCTTTCTAAGTGTCTCAAAATCAATCATTAAAATTTTCAATGATGAGTTTCAATGATAGCTATAACTGGCACCTTAAGAAATCATCATGGTATATGTAGGTTATAGGTAGTATTTGTGAAACACGGATACACGGATACACGGACTCCATATTTTTATTATTCGCGAATAAAGATCCGTGTATACGGATACCCGAATTCTTAATACACGGATTCTTAAAATAAGGATTGGGACTGTATTTTGGTTCTTTAGGTACAAATGGAAAATTTGACATTGACATAAAATTACATACATGCGCTGTCCTAACAGCGCATCGCCATCCTCAGCCTAGGTGCCTACATTCATGATTACTTCAATGAATTTAAATAATCATTTTCTTAGTATGTAGTATGTTTGTATATAGAATCTTTTATTTCTATAAAAATAATTCCCTAGTTTCAATTTCAATTTAGAGTTCTTAACACTAAGTACCGCTTAATTACTCAACATTATGTTTATTGGCAAGGCAGGGACTGGGTATAAGCATAGAGAATATTTCCAAACCTTTCCTTATTTTTATGAAGCATCACGATATGCATGATACCTACACACCAATTGAATGGTATTTTGAAAAAAATGTATATATCCTTTTCGAACTTAAGTGTACTAACACACATATCCATTAAATATCCTAAAATACCTCCTGAGCAAAAATTCTTGTTTAAAAAAAATAAAATAAATAAATATGTCTTAAATCTGGGAACATATCTACAGTTAAAAAGGTTAGGTTCAGGCATCTATGTAAGTTATTTTAGCATTTAACCATATACATACATACCTACATAAATACGAAATTAATTTATTTTGTAATTTAATTTAATATTAAAGAATGAAAAGCCCATTCCTAATCTATTAAGTACCTACCTAATTTATTCTTATCCTTAAGAAATTGTAATTATGTTCCTATTCATTGAATTGAAAAAGATCAAACTCCTACAGAATAACATTCTGCTATTTCCCTTTCCAAATTGTAAATGGAAATATTTACCTATTAGATACTTTTTTTTGTTATTAAACAAGCACTCATTAACGTATGCATCTTGTAAATACAATTTTCTATGCTTCCTTAATAAATAATCATCTAATACAATAGAACAAATATAACAAATTTCCAACCCCAAAATCAGAACGGAGAAGTTCTACAAATTACAAACTTTTCTCGCATACTTACAAATTGCGATACTACATACATATGTTCATAAGAATACCTAACTATCGGGTTTTTCAATAAGAGCGCTACAAAAGTTTTTTTAAATAAAACAATAACGGTTTTGGATATCAATGAAATTCTTTATTCCTGTGAAAGAACGTTCGATGCCATTATGTATGGAGTTCGATTTCTTTTGCATGGGCACCACGGGCACGCTTGCAAAAGTCCAGACGCTGAACCCAATTTTTGACGGTTTTCAAGCATAAATCGGCCGATACTGCTGCAATTTCACGTTCGATATTTGTACGAAGTTCATCAATCGTCGCTGGCTTGTTGGCATAGACCATAGACTTGACGTAGCTCCACAGAAAAAAGTCTAACGGCGTCAAATCGCACGACCGAGGCAGCCAAGCGACTGGACCATTTCGTGAGATAACACGTTCTCCAAACTTGGTATCCAAAAAATTGATTGTGAGATTCGCTGTGTAGCCTGTGGCGCCATCCTGTTGGAACCACATTTCCTCCAAGTCCATATCATCCAATTGGAGCCAAAAATATTCGGTTATCATTGAACGGTAGCGATCCCCATTGACAGTAACGTGCCGGTCTTGATCATCACGGAAGAAGTACGGCCCATAAACCACACCAAACCGTAATTTTTTCGGGATGCAATGATGACTCATGGAGTACGTGTGGATTGCTGCCTGACCAATACCGCATATTTTCTTTATTGACGAAGCCATTCAGCCAGAAATGAGCCTCATCGCTAATGACTATTCGATGAAAATCCGAATCATTTTCAAGTTGTTGCTCAGCCGAATTCACGAACATACGACGCTTCTGATGGTCAAGCGGCTTCAGTTCTTGCATCAATTTGATCTCGTAAGGATGTAGGCGAAGATCTTTTTGTAAAATTCGCCACAACGACGTCACAGAGATGCCCAACGCTTGAGAACGACGTGTGAGAGACACATTTGGGCTTTTTGCACCTGAAGCCTCAGCGTCAGCAATATTCTCGACACTACGGGCACTTCTTTGTCTCACTGGCACGGGAACATTTTGCACTGTGCCTGTGAATTCAAATTTTTCCACTAGACGCTCAATTGTTGATCTGCTAGGACGATTATGACCTTAAATTGGACGTAGTGCTCTTAATATTGAGGCCACTGACTCCGAATTTCGGTAGTAAATTTTAATAATTTCGACTCGTTGTTGGCTCGTATATCTTTCCATCATAAAATGGCAAACCTTATTGAAGAGAAATGACAAAAGAGTGCCAAGAAATATGGCGTCGTTTGCTGACCCTGTCGCTCTACTCTTGTAGCGTCCCTGTTGAAAAACCCTTTACATTTATTATTCTCATGCCGCACAAAAACCTTTCAATATTATTAAAGGACAATGCTTGCCATATTTTAAAATCGAGAAGAAGAAGAAAAGCAAAAACAACATGGAAAATCGAAAGAATGAAAACGTCACTTAAAAATAAAAAACTACCCAACCCACCGTCTGTGTATCAACCAACAACGCGAACGGTCGGCGGTGCAGCGTGACTTACCTACCCAAAAAATCCATCAATATTTGTTTTCATTTTTGGAGTGCCGAGAGCAGAGAATATCAATTACCAAGAAGCCAATCCTTGGCTGTCATCCGGCTTTGCCTACAAACTGAAACACGCACACATAGACAGTTGGGCTAAGTCCACCACTAGGTTTTTGCACACAGTGACAGTTGGGATCAACCCACCACTGATTTATTCGCACACATAGACAGTTGGGATCAACCCACCACGAATATGTCGGTTATTTTTGAAAATCTTCAGTTATTTTCAAATTTACTTGGGCTGCAATGGGCTTGTTCAAAAAGTATAAAAATGAGAGAAATTATAGTCGCTTTTTACTAATTCCCGCCTGTCTGGAAAATAAATATCCTTAGTTACTTTCTTTTCGATGAACAATTTGTCTTTTCTGTTTTTTTTTTCTTTTCAACTCCCAAAATGTATAAGGAAATGTAGAAAATGTACTCTTTTTTTGACGGAAAATAACTTACAGTGAGTAAGAACAAAGTTTTAAATAATTTTGCGGAATGAAAAAAGATATTCACAAACTACTACGCTTGAAGCTCGCGTCAACTCTCTGTAAACCTGGGTTGAGTTAAAATGAGCTTGATTTGACTAGATCTCGTTCGGGAGCGGAGTCAATTCGAAATTTGTGACGAACAACCTGGATCAAGGAGTTGGTCTTACAGATATTGCATTATGGTCTGTTAAGATTGACTTTAATAGACAGGTGTAGTAAATACTAGTGTTAATTTAATTACATTTGTCTAGCATTGAAAAAAATACATAAATGTCAATAATTTTTCTGGAATCTCATTACCATTTAACTCAACTCTAAATGAAGCACTCAACTCTAGTGACGAAAAACGTGGGTCAAATATTCGACCCTATTACAACTCGAGCTCTCGATCCTGCTGGTAAACGTAATAACATGCCGGCTCCACTAGACATGAGCCATGCTCAGACTATGAACCCGTCTAGAAAAAAACCAATGGATGCAGACAAATCCAAGTCTTGTCGACGACATGTCGAAGAAAACCAACTTTTGAACAGCACATGACCGCTGTTCAAAGCTCGGCCATGAGATTTGAGATTTCACGTGCGTGTGAGTTTTTGTCTGATTTTCAATCAATTGGTTATTAATAATAATAATATTAATATAATGTATATTTAAACGTTTTCATAAGAGCCCAAATGAGCCATTTTGCCAATTACAGAAAAAGTGTTTTCATCTGTAATTTGGTATTTCTTTTGAAAGCTCATTTCATTTTTTGAGTTTCAATCCTGCCTGCTAATCGCTTTTTGTTGTTGATTTTTAATTCAGCTTAAACATTTTCGTACAAAATCTTTTCAGAACTCTTCAAAATGTGCCCAATTGGATGTGTTCGTTAGGTTTTGACTTAATTTCCAACAAAATTGCGTGCAAGTTTAGTTGAAACTATCTCATTTCGATATATGAATTTTGTGTGGAAAATGAGATGGTTTTGTATCAAATATGACAATTTTCAACGAAATTTCCTCAATTCGTCTAACGAATCAAAACCAACACGAATGGCGATTGATTCGCAGTGAATCATTCACAATAGTACAAAATATGACAAATGCATTCATTCGCGTTGGCTTGGGAGAGCTTTTAGATTGTTTTACTTAATTTATATATTGATTGTTTTAGTAAACATGGTAACGCTAGAAGCTATAACTAGCTATTTTACAATTTTAATTCAGTTTGGCACCCGAGCATATTTTTTTTGTATTTATTAATTAATCTTTTATACGAGTATCTATCTATTTATTTATCTAACGATATGTGTTTGTATTAATTAAACGGGGTTAATGCTTTGATCCATAGCTCCGCACTTTCAGCTCACTGATTTGCAGCGGCGTATACAGCTCCATTTCTTGGGGGGGGTCATACCAAAACAAAAACCCAATTCAGTTCTTATAAATTTATTAATTAAAAGACTGATCCACGGTTTCCATTTTTTTCGCTTTTTTTGGAAATAATTTCTGCTGGTCCCACAAATGTTACCTTTTTTTTAATTATAAGGACGCTCGATATAGTGAGGTAATAAAACCAGCCTGTTCACTCTTTCGAGCTTGTCTACTTTTTCGCAAGCTTTCAATGAGGTTTAAAAAAAAGAAACACTTGTTTAGTGTCCTTAAGCAATGTTAAATTCTTTCGGGACATTTTTGTAAAACAAAAAATATGTTTTTATATATAATTTTGTGTGTTCAATATAGTTAATTTTTTTAGATTTACTAAATCAAGCGTCTACTGTATTATTATTTGCTGACAAAGCTTAAACATTGTTATATTAAGGGTATTCATGCAACTTCGTAAAACCGTAGATAATTTGTTAAATTTATCTTTTGGTTAATGAACTGTCAAATTTTGTGTGGGAAATGATTCACACAATTTTGTTAAAGTTATCAAGGGATTTTGTTCGTAAAATTAACAAACTGGTTAAACTTATCCAAACATCATTGTGACTCTTACTCTGATTGAATTACTTACCATTTAATCAAATGTATAACAAAGGTCGTTCATGCAAACTTTTAAGACGATTTGTAAACTTACGACGTTGCATGAATACCCTTATTATTTTCTGTGTAAAACACAAATTTTGTAGAGCTGAGTTTTGGAAACAAAATTTTGATCCACTCCCGAATTTTAATATGATCTTGAGTTTGTGTACCAAAAATATTTCGTATGGATTTTTTGTGCACGCTAAAAAAAACCAACATAGGTTTTGGAGATGTTAATCTTAATATTTTACTTAATATTAATATTTTTTAATATTTTTCTTAATATCTTACGTTTGAAGACAGTTTTAAGCCACAATTTGCCTTTTTTTAATCTGATAAGGGGATAATAATGAGGGGATAATTTTCTCATTTATTATTATTTTTATTATTTATTAACAAGCAATTTAAATTACAAGCTAATATACAAATTTAACAAGCCAAGTTGCAGAGACTATTGGCTTTCTTGCTTATGAATTTAAGTTACAATTTTTGCATTTTTAAGAAATTCAGTAATGTTATTTATATTTGTTAGACTGGTATTCTTGAGTATTTCATATTTGGAATTGTTTTTGAAGATATTGATAATTATGGGCTGTGACACCGGACAAAGTTCCAAAATATGTTTTAGATCAAGGTAGGTGTTGCAGGTGGAGCAGGTTGGGGCGTTGTTTGAGGAAATGTTGGTGGGAAGCAGTGGACACATCACTGCTAGTCGAAGTCTAGCAAAGTTAGTTATTTTTTGTTTATCAATCAAAAATTGTGGTAGTTAGAACCACTCTTTTATTGAAGACAAAAATTCTTAGCTTCCACAATTTGTTTTTTTTGAAGCCTGAAAATGAACATTTGAAGTATTGGCCGCAGATCAAAAAATTGATCTTTTAGAATCCCTAAAAATTAATTAGTAGATAAGCCAAAAATCCTTTAATAAATTCAGATCTCAATCAAAAAATGTTTTTAGGGTGTATGACAGGGCTGTGTCTAAGGGTGGGGCACTGGAGCAAATGCCCCAGGTGCCTTCCTATGAAAGAGGCCATGCGAATGGCTCGCCACGTTCCATGAAAGGTGCCATGAAATGTGTTTGCGGAATATTCGTTAACGCAAACTGCAAAAGTCTTCTCTTAAAAAATGCAAATATAAATTTCACTGCGTTAATATTGTGTTCAATAGTCAAGTTCGCTAAAGTCACGAATTTGAATACATCATCTACGGTGCAACTGAGCAGTACAAAAATCGAGTTGATGATTGTTGAAAAGGCAAAGAGCATGTTTGTAAACGTCAAAAGCTTTAGCAAGTAAATTGACTGGCGTTGATGAAAACAAATTTTCGACAAACAGGACGGTTACATATTATTTGTCATGACGCTTTCTGCGTCAAAAAAACGACGATCATTTCACGAACAAATTGACTTTGACTGACTGATTCTATGATCCATTCATAGTTTAGGGAATAATGCTTAAAAGCACGCTTAACCTTGCGTTGGATTGTCATGAATCGAATATACGATCTATACGATCAAAAGAAAATGTATTTTAAACATAATCCAAAATTAATAGCAACTGTTAAATTCGTGTTTAAAAGTCAGACAGGAATGTATGATTAGAGTTTTTGTTGATTTCATTCCAACATTCCAAGCAGAGCGATGTATTTTAAGTTACGTTGCGTTGAAATGAAATTAACGAAAGAAAAAATATCGAATAAAAATGTCGACAGGTTACAAAATCAATTTATATCAACTTTTTTTCTATGTACTAAATATTGGGAAGAAATATCGAAAATTCGATAAAAGCCGATCCTTTTCACGACTTTCTTTTTAGGCTGCTGACTTTTTGTCTAAATTCGAAGCTAAAAATTTGATGAACTAATAACCAAAATAGGTATTCTTACATGCCATAAAGTCGATATAAACCGACATTTTAACTAGTTAAATCGCCTTTTTTGCTGGTAATTCGTACGTAACCTATACTGAAACATGTTGGTACTGGGTTTGATTCGGAACGGCCCTGGTGTATGGAATACGGTTTAAAGTAAAATTTTTGTTTTTCATTGCAATATTTGTATAATATCGTCTGTTAGTTTTATTTATCCATTCATTTATTTATTTTTTTTTATCGAAGATGATTTCCTTGATATTTTGAACAAAATTTTCACAAAACAAGTAAGTTAAACTGATCAAAAACAATATTGAAAATACATTGAGAATTAAAGAGTGTATATCTGCCAAAAACGTAGATCTACCAAATTGATTTTGAATCAAAAAATACATCAATGCTAAAATTTTCTGAATGAAAGTGGTTTAAACCGTCTATTTGATAAATCTTAACCAAAAAAAAATTGTATAATTTCGACAATAAAACCCCAATAGTATTATTTGGGCAATGGCTTGTAAATGTTGATAGGAGAAGGTAAATAAACTTTACCAATAATGAGTAGGTAGCCTGTTCCAAAGCTATACAAAAATAATTTGTTTGAAATTATATTTTAAGATGGCAAATATTTTTGCTTTTCTTATTATTTTTTGCGTATATCTTTTGAGTTCTTGGGGGGGGTCATGACCCCGTGACCCCCCCCTTGTATACGCCGTTGCTGATTTGGTGGTTCAACTGAGAGTGGTTCAAGCATGTAATTGGATTTTATAACTTACATGAAACCTAAATCATCATTAAAACCCAGTAGATCCACAGAAATTGATGAATTACAAATTTTGAACCACGGAGCATTGTTTAGCCCCGACGTCGTTTTTTTCGCCCAAGCCCATTCAGGCAAAGAAAAAAAAACACACTTAATGTGAACCTGGTCCTAGTTGGGTTTCTATTTGTTGAACACATCCCGTGGTCAGAATTATTCACCTCGGTCTGTCAATAAGATGTCAAAACAAAACCAAATACAGGATGTTCCCTATTTCATGCAGGATAATTAATGAAATGATATTTTTAAAAAATCGTATGGGAGGGGGGGATTACTTATCCACTTTTAGATACGAGTTATGACTTTCTTAAAAAAAAAAAACAAATTAAAAAAACAATGACACCACTAACTTGCAACTTGCAATGTTATGCTTTTTATTTTTGTTTCATTAACTTTTTTCAATTTTACGACAAAATTTATTTAAAATAAAAATAACTAAAAAATACGACAACAGCTGCAAGGCCATACTTTAATTTCTTAAAAACCATTCTCGAATCAATTTTCTAATTAATTTGTTTCATAATCATTTTTTTTTTAAATAATTATCCAACTTAAAACTAAAAAAATTTAGTGTATTTGTTACAACTATTTCATTCCTTTTATATTATGAAGTATAATTTCAGTAATAAGTATTCAATTCTCCTATTAAACACTCAAAACCAAACGCTTAGATGTCATGAAGTTAAAAAAAAATTAAAAATAGCTATTGCTGTTTTATTATCTCCAAATTAACTTTTAACACGTGCTACAAAAACGATTTTGAAAACTCCTCATTATTTCTTTTTGTACTTAAGTTAAATCCAGATCAATACCCGAATCCCGACAGAAGATAATTAAACCGACCTAATATCTACTTTAATACTTATAAAGTGGAAATTGAGAGTTTAGTGGCAGAAAAACTATATTTGTATTTCTTAACTATTTTTTTCCTTAGAATATATCCAACAATAATTTTAAAATTATTCTGGATGAAAAATGGGCCACCCTGTATAATATGCAAGATGCACTGAAGATGAATGGAATCTGAGTGATTGAAGACATTTTATGGATTCATTTTTTTGTATTTTATTATAATTGTGGATGAATATTAACTAACAATTACAATTGTTTGTGTACATTAAATTAATTAAACAATTTCACATCGATGTTTTTGTTATTAGCCGAAGTAAAATTTTCAAAACTATTTTCCAATTTTCAAAGAAAAAATACTGAGCTGTCAAAACAAATAAATCTCACCGCGTTACATTGTTGCTGCAATTCACATCTATT
Organism: Dasysyrphus albostriatus; assembly: GCA_946251815.1. Taxonomy (NCBI): domain Eukaryota; kingdom Metazoa; phylum Arthropoda; class Insecta; order Diptera; family Syrphidae; genus Dasysyrphus; species Dasysyrphus albostriatus. The sequence goes on along the minus strand of OX276335.1, from coordinate 159,903,414 downwards.
CAACGACACGAAGTGAAATTACAAATACAACAATTTAAACAAATGGGTTTTGGGGGGTGAAACGTACGAAAGATTGGCTTCTTGGTAATTGATATTCTCTGGCCGAGAGGCGATCCTCCCATATCTTACGACTGAAGTTATAAACATGAAATCGCAAAAGTGAAGAAGAAACCCCAAACAAGAAATATTCAAATGTTTTCCTCAACACTTGATGTTGAGAGCAGGCAAGCTGGTTAAACATCGATGTTGATAATACTACTATAACCAAGGTATATAAATACAAAGGTAAAACTCTAAATGATTTAAAATTAGTTGAACTTAAGGCAGAACTGAACAAGAGAGGTCTTCCTACTGCTGGGCTTATAATTCGTATCCAAGAGGGTATATGAAGACGTGGAGAAAACCCAGACACATTGATATTCGACATTGAAATGGAGAAAGAGAACAAGTAAGACCATCGGAAATGAGCTCAACTCCATTGCGTTTTGCCCAGGTATGATAGTTGGGCTCATCGGTTAGATGTCTATCATACCCTTCTAAGACGGAAATTTATGTCGATGATTACCGACTTATATAAAAATCACAGCATTGAAGATACTGTGAATTTTATTATTCTAAGGGAATTTAATTAAATTCAGATACTTAGAATTTCAAATGCCCGTGCTCAGGCTTTTTATAATAATTGAATATAAAGTAAATTTGAAAAGAAAATTCTTCTGTTTGAGTGGAGTGACCGAATTTATAATTCATGTTAAAAGTTCAAATGAGCTCATCTCCATTGCGTTTCGCCCAGGTATGATAGTTGGGCTCATCGGTTAGATGACTATCATACCTTTGTATATAAACTTCATAGTAATATCATGGAGTCGTTTTTATTTACGGGCTGTTTGTCTGGTGGCGCGCTCGTGTCGCTAAAGTTGCTTCAACATTTTGGAAATTGAGTTCATAACAATGGAATTTGTATCTGGTTTTGTTGTTGGTTTATGGGTATGGATTCTCTTTTTTCTTTTGCTATGAAACAGTTTTGAAATGCAATAGTGATGGTTTTTTTGTTTTAATTTTTTGTCCTATCCTTTTTTTTCTCCGCGTTCGTCTGTTTTTTCGTTCTTGATGATTGAATTTTTGTTCTTATTAAATATTTCTTCTGTTTGTAAAACAGAAAAATATATGAATGATGGTTTCAAGCAGAGATTATCAATATAATTATAATTGATAATTTCTTGTTTCAAGTTAAACCTTGTTATTTTATAAATTTGTCTATTTTTACTTCAGGGGGTGGAAAATATTTGTTTCGTTTCATTTATTTATTTTTTCAGTAGGTAAACAAAAAAATATCAATTAATAGGTATACGTTTTAAATAAATGACAGAGGTGATTGCAAAATAATATTTCAATTGACAATTTGGCAAAGAAAAGAATACAAATGAATAATTTCAAGAAAGTATTTACTAACTTCCAAAAAATTACTTATGTAGATGTCTCTACCTGATTTTTATCGTTAATGGGTAGGTACCTGGATTAGATTATTTTATTTGTAATTCGAAAGTCTGATTTAGTAGGTTTGTTTTAGATACAAAAATTTCTTCAAGTGAAACTGATTTTAGGACGATATATGATGGGTATATACATATCGTCGGCTTTCTGTCAAAAACTCGTAAGTCTTAAAATGCCATTTTAACGTATTTTAGAACAAAACAAATCACTGCATGAAAATATCAATGTCTCACAAATGTATCTTGGTTTCTTTTGCTTCCGTAAAGCAGTTTCAAACCCTTTTACGGTCTAAGAATCCGATTTTATTAACTTTTAAAGCGATTTTCTGTGTCTTCCAATCAAGTTTCTAAAATCGACTTACGAGGTTTTGACAGAAAGCCGACGACATGTAGATAATTTTAATTTCGAAAAAATATCTTTTAAAACCTCATTTAATTGATATAAGTATGTAACATAAGGTTTCTTGATATTGAAGGCCGCCAATTTTTGACATTTGTGAAAACTTCCACTAGCAGTGCATTCATATTCCAGTTCTAAACTCTAGATATGAGGTAAGGTATATGGTCTTAAATGTGTATTATAAGTGCATATTTATCGTTCTTAAGGGCATAACTTAAGCGCATATTTTCCATTTTTGAAATGGAGAAGACAATCAGACGCTTGGAGTGAATTTTTTTTTTTTAAGAAGGTAATATTTGTTCACGAAACTCAGTGATTTTTAAGAATTCATCACAAAGTAGATAACACATACGCTTCACCAAGAAATAGTTAAATGTAGCAAGTTTATACCTATGTACAAAAAAAAAATTGTTTCGGCGTTGAAACGTTCGATTTATAGGTTTCCGGCCTTTATCTTAAAAGTGTTCCGGACTCAAATGGTGATTTAAAAAAAAAAAGATTGCGGAGCGTGTAGTATTCAAATCAAAACGAATAAGGTGTCTATGGACAGAAAAACTTGTTTCTAAGACGTCATTGGAAAACGAGAATATGGCGAAAATGCCTGTTTTGCAAAGAGAATGTAGCTTCAACCATAGCATTTTTTGCGAGAAATTGTTTAGTAATATAAATATTTTTATTTATTACTATTTTTATTACGGCATAAAAAAAAATAAATATAAAAATTTTAGTAATACAAAATTAAAATGCTTGTAAATATTGAAAAAAGCACCTTTGACAGTCAGTTTTTTATAGCTAACGGTATTTCTTGAAGTGTTTTTTAGTGGATTATATCATTTGATATTGATATTTTAAGTTCTTAAAAAACACTTTTTGACAGAAAAGTAATGTAAATTTTGAAGTTAGAATCAGTTACTTTTACAAAATGATTTCTTAGTGCATAAATACCCCAATAACTGACCAATAAGGAAAAATAAAAAGGAATTTATTGGTGACCTCTTCGATTCGTATAGATAAAAGATTTTTAAGTAGGCTCCAGGTCAATAAAAAATGATGTTACTTGATAAGCGACGTTTCGAGCATGAATACACTCTTCATCAGGCCTTTATTATTGAAAAAATATAACCATATAAATTCATGTATATAATTTGTATACAAATGTCGGTAAAACTTACAGCACAATTTAATAAACAAATTTATCACATGATTTACACATTTTTGGGAAAAGAGATTGTAGATAAAAACACTATAAAAATATATGTAATAATTCAAATATATGGAATTTAAATTAACGAAACAATATTAAATTTTGTTTTTCTTTTTAATTTTAAATGTATATTACTTATTCCTGAACCTTAGTGTAGTTTTATTTAGCACTATACTGTACGCTGCTGTTCTATTTGTTTCTCTTAATAAACTAATTATAGACAATGCTCAGATTATCACAATCAGATCGTCTGTTGATAGCGCTCTTTGTATTGTTAATGTGTAGCATTTCCAGTAGCATTCTCTTGTTTTGATTTCTCTCTACTTCTAATATTTTGACGTTGTCCAGATCAGGTTTATGGTTATGCTCTATGCAATGATGCGCGAGTGCAGTTTTCTGAGATCCCCCGTTGTTGATATCAGAGCGGTGGCCTGAAAGACGGTTGCGGAGTTTTTGTTTGGAGGTACCTACATACACCGAAGAACAATCCATTTCCCTTCCCCCCAAACAATTGATCTTATAGACAACGTCAGACTTATCCAATGTATCGATGTTTCCCTTTGTGTTGGTGAACAGCAAAGACTTGAGTGTATTAGCAGATCTAAATGCTATTCTCGTATTTTCTTTGTTTCGTATGGATGCTGCTTTCATACGCGTTGAAAGTGATGGTATGTACAAAGCACTCCGATATATCACAGGTGGCGGGTCAATTTTAGGGGTATCATCATTCTTGTTGCGGTGATGGTTACTAATTAATTTGTTGATGAAATGCGCGGGGAAAGAATTGAAGCGCAGGGTGTCTCTAATTATATTGATATTTTTGTGATGAAAATTAAGATGACTATAGTTCAGCACTCTATTCATGAAATTTTGTGCAGTATTAAAAATAACTTGTTTTGGCTGCTTTGAATAGAAATTAATAAGTCGTCCAGAAGAAGTGGGACGACTTATTAATTTCTATTCAAAGCAGCCAAAACAAGTGGGGTTCAAGAAACCCACTTCTTCTGGACGACTTATTAATTTCTATTCAAAGCAGCCAAAACAAGTTATTTTTAATACTGCACAAAATTTCATGAATAGAGTGCTGAACTATAGTCATCTTAATTTTCATCACAAAAATATCAATATAATTAGAGACACCCTGCGCTTCAATTCTTTCCCCGCGCATTTCATCAACAAATTAATTAGTAACCATCACCGCAACAAGAATGATGATACCCCTAAAATTGACCCGCCACCTGTGATATATCGGAGTGCTTTGTACATACCATCACTTTCAACGCGTATGAAAGCAGCATCCATACGAAACAAAGAAAATACGAGGATAGCATTTAGATCTGCTAATACACTCAAGTCTTTGCTGTTCACCAACACAAAGGGAAACATCGATACATTGGATAAGTCTGACGTTGTCTATAAGATCAATTGTTTGGGGGGAAGGGAAATGGATTGTTCTTCGGTGTATGTAGGTACCTCCAAACAAAAACTCCGCAACCGTCTTTCAGGCCACCGCTCTGATATCAACAACGGGGGATCTCAAAAAACTGCACTCGCGCATCATTGCATAGAGCATAACCATAAACCTGATCTGGACAACGTCAAAATATTAGAAGTAGAGAGAAATCAAAACAAGAGAATGCTACTGGAAATGCTACACATTAACAATACAAAGAGCGCTATCAACAGACGATCTGATTGTGATAATCTGAGCATTGTCTATAATCAGTTTATTAAGAGAAACAAATAGAACAGCAGCGTACAGAATAGTGCTAAATAAAACTACATTAAGGTTCAGGAATAAGTAATATACATTTAAAATTAAAAAGAAAAACAAAATTTAATATTGTTTCGTTAATTTAAATTCCATATATTTGAATTATTACATATATTTTTATAGTGTTTTTATCTACAATCTCTTTTCCCAAAAATGTGTAAATCATGTGATAAATTTGTTTATTAAATTGTGCTGTAAGTTTTACCGACATTTGTATACAAATTATATACATGAATTTATATTGTTATATTTTTTCAATAATAAAGGCCTGATGAAGAGTGTATTCATGCTCGAAACGTCGCTTATCAAGTAACATCATTTTTTATTGACCTGGAGCCTACTTAAAAATCTTTTATCGAAAAATAAAAAGTGTCACAAAACAAAGTACGTGATTAAAGTGACCTTATGTATGCAAACAAAAGTTAACAAATGACTGGTTTTGCTCAGTTGGGAACACTCTTAAAGTTAAAAACTGTGCACAGTCCATCAAGATAAGGAGTTGATTTTCTTGCATACTTTCATTAAGCTTACGTATACTAAAAACCATCTTTGTTCTAATGCTTAGTCTCATTTACTTTCATAAAAAAATGTTAAAGATGGTAACGGAGAAGATACACGATTTAGAATTCTTTTTTTTCTTAGGTATTATATTTTTATTTGAATTTTTAAATAATAGCCATCAATGAGATAATTAATCAAGTTTATTGAAACAAATTTGTGTAAAATTTAATAGAAACCGGTTAACGTTAACACCGTTCTAGCGTGGACCTTCGTACAAAAAACATGTTGTTTTCACAGTTTTTACTCAAAATATCAACAAAATTATAAAAGTTTATGGAAATTCTATAAACTTGGCACATAAATTAAGTAAGGTGCATTAATAAAATATTTCCAACAATTTTGCTAAATATTTACCCCATTACAAATAAAATTAAATATCGTTGTTTTTGTGCATTTGTTGTTATTTATAATGGAATAGTTGAATATTGTTAGAATAGGTGACTGTTGTTTTAAAAAAATTTGTATACCTTGTATGGTACTGTAATGACGCATTACAAATCTGCACAACAACAACGAAAACACGAACAAATTACATGCGTTCTGTCACTACACCGAGCATTGAGTTCACACTCAGTTCAATATAGCCAAAACCCGGTGACATTAATTTGCATAGGTTATTTTGTCATTCGCGAGGATATAATTCACACTAGGTTGTTACCAAAAGGTTGGCTAGTAGAACCGAACAAAACCAACAAAAAGCAAGCAGAAGCAGGGAACTAGGCCGTGCATATAAATACGCCTAAGCTCTTGGAGGAGGAGCCAGTCGGACCTCGATCGTCGATAAGCAAGGATCAGTGGTAAGTAATTTGGATATTAACAGAGGCTTCAACTACCAGTGGTAAGGGGCTTCTTGTGAAGAATCCAAGTTTAATCGAATTGTACCAGTCGACTGTCATATACCACTTACCCACGATAAGTGGCGATTTACCCGTTTAATGGCGATTTACCAGTTGCGACTGTGATTTTCCCACGATAAGTGGCGATTTACCCGTTTTACAGTGATTTACCAGTTTCGACTGGAATTTACCCACGATAAGTGGTAATTTACCAGTTTCGACTGCGATTTACCCACGCTGAGTGGCGATTTGTCCGTTTTACGGCGATTGCACCAGTTATGACCGAATTGACGGAAGAGACGTGTTTCAACTGTACCCCACGCCACCAGCTGGCCAACACCTATCGCGAAGACTACACCGGACCCGTAATGCTGGCCGAGATTTTGGTGGGAAGAGCTACTACGAAAACCGGAATTATACAAGAAGAATTTAACAAGTTATATAAAATAAATTCAACCCCAGACTGTGAAACAAAATAAAAAACAAATAACAAATAAAGACAAAGATAAAGACCTATTGATGTTCAATTTCGGTGTTTTATTTAACTAACCCTGGACACCGTGAGCATACCCCAGCTGAAAAACCATAAGGTCCACCACCCACAAACCGAATTAAAACCCCACCGTAAGAGGGGACCTGAACAACGTTTGCCCGATAATACGAGCCGAATCGTATATACCCCGATAGCCAGACACGCTATAACCACACTGAATACCGTAATTGTACACCGTCAGAGTGTAAAACCGTACGCGAATAATATTTTTTTTTGCTGATTGATAACGTTTCCTCTTTTGGGAAAAGCTAAGATTAAAATGATGTCAAATGATGAACCTGAATTCGACGTATTTGCTAGTATAGGAGCAATTTACTTATTGAACAAGCAAGAGATCGTGGAGCGAATGGCCCAATTAAACCTGGATACAGAGGGAACCCTGCCAACCCTCAGAGCCCGTTTTTGCGCCAACATTCAGGAGGCGAGACTGCGGAAGTCGACGCAAAACCTCCAAGTAGAGGTAAAAAAGCTGGCCCTAGACAGAGAAGAAGACGACGACTCTAGCCAAGCAGTAGAGCAGTCCAGCGACGGAGAGGAATCAGATCAAACCACTCACAATACCACGCGGAAAGAAGGGGTCAATGATTACTTTTTTTGCGTGCCATCACGACATGTATGATTCAAACCAAAGCGCAAATTGGCATTTCCGAAACCAAGGTGAATACCTTGCCGCCAGCAGCCGCACACAGTACCCAGCACATACCCGACCAGCCGATATAACAACTAATACCGACTAGACAATATGAACCTACTATGGAAGGCCGTATGGTTTTGAGCCACGAAGCCGAAGTGATGAATATCGTCCGAAAATGGGCGGTAAGGTTCGACAGCACTGGGAATGCATCTGAATTGATCAAGCGATTGGAAGAATTAATCGAGTGCAAAAGGATCCCACCACAAGAGATGGTTCGTACCTTACCCGAAATACTAAGAGGCATGGCGTTGGAGTGGTATCGTATTAATCGAGTGCATTTTTTGACATGGGCCGATTTCCACAAGGCTTTCTTAGAACATTTCTTACCAATTCAATATATCAATAAATTAGAAGATGAAATTGCGCGAAAATGACAAGGCCCAAGAAAAAAGGCCAAAGATTTTATCCGATCTATGCAGTACCTGATCCACCAACACCCTGCCATGAAGGTAGAAGAAAACACCGACAAAATGTATGACCGACTCAGACCGGAATACCATCTCTATGTTCAGAGGAAGGATTTCCGCGCGCTAGAAGAGATAATGGAACTGGTAGAAGAGTACGAGCATATTAACCACGAAAACCGCAGTATGGCACCAACAGCGAGTAGACCCGTTCCCTGGAGAACACCTGTACCTATGCGGGGCCAAGGAAGTTAGCACAAATAACGAGGCTTATGACCGAAACACTCACGGTTGGAACTGTAAGCAAAGGGGACACAACAAAGCTAACTGCAGATGGCCCTTCCGCATGTTTTGTTCCTTCTCCGGAGAAGACGGGCGAATGACTCGGGACTGCCAGTGTCTCTTGCATAGAGCATCGGCAATATGCGACGGCGCAAATGACGGTGGAGCAGACAGCGGACTAAGAACTGGAGGAGCCCCTGCATACAAACAGGTCTGCAGAACAAAAAGAACAAGAGAGTACACCTACGTCAAAAACTTGGCTGAAAAGGTTATCCTTGGCATGGATACCTTAAGGCAATTAAATCTTTCGATTACCCTAGGGAAGACGGAAATACTCGTCAACAACGGTAGACCGCCGGTGCCTCAACGGGATCATCTGTGTTTATTAGGAGGGACGCCTTTATCCCCAGAGCAAGAAGGACAACTGAACGACTTGCTCAATCAGGAATTGCCCAAATTTGCAATGCTGAATAGAACAACTAATGCAGCCGTTCACAGTATCAAGTTTAAAACGCAAGAGCCCATCTGGCAAAGATATTACCCAAGAAACCCGTCTATGCAGAAGGTGATCGACGAGGAAATAGACGAGCTGTTACGTACAGACAAAATAGATCCTTACAAAAGTCCTAATAGCTCTCCAATCGTACTAGTAAAGAAACAGAACGACACATGGAGAGTCTGCGTTGATTACAAGCAATTAAACCAGTTCTCCATCATGAATGCGTATCCGTTGCCCCAAATCAATGCAATACTGGACAAGCTGAAACAAGCCAAGTTTATATCAACCATTAATTTAAGGCAAGGGTATTGGCAGATACCATTGGACAAGGCGTATAGAGCCTCTACCGCATTTACAGTACCCGGACGAGGTTTGTTCCAGTGGAAAGTTCTGCCTTGTGGACTCAACTTCTCGGTGGCGACGTTCCAAAGGACGTTGGATTCGGTCTTAGGACCTGAGATGGAACCTTATGCTTTTGCATACCTGGACGATTTAATAGTAGTAAGCAAGTCCTTTCATGAACGCCTTCGACATTTGCAAGAAGTGTTTCATAGGCTCCAACAGGCTCACTTGCGGATCAACGGAGAAAAATGTACTTTTTGCAAAAAGGAGTTGAAATATCTGGGTCACGTCGTAAGTGACCAAGGAATCGCTACCGATCCCGATAAGATAGCCGCTGTCAAGGAACTCAAGGATCCTAGAAATGTGAAAGATCTGCGCAGGGCGTTAGGAATAGCATCATGGTATCGTCGTTTTATAAAGAATTTCTCCATTATTGCCACGCCCCTCACAAGATTATTGAAGAAAAATCAGGCCTTGGAATGGGCCGAAGCTCAACAAGAAGCGTTCGCATATTTAAAAAAGAAACTCACAGAGGCTCCGGTACTGAAATCCCCAGATTTCGACCCTTTACGCTACAGACAGATGCCAGCCATTTTGGCTTAGGGGTGGTACTGTCGCAAACACTAAGGGACAAGAACGGGTGATCGCTTACGCTTAGGGGTGGTACTGTCGCAAAACACTAAGGGACAAGAACGGGTGATCGCTTACGCCAGCCGCACTTTGACCCCTCTAGAGTGCTTAGCCATCCTGCGGGAAATACAGAAAATGAGGCCATACTTGGAAGGGTACCATTTTACCGTGGTGACGGATCATCGCTAAAATGGCTGCACTCGCTGGAGAACCTATCCGGAAGATTGGCCAGATAAGCCATTGAATTACAACAATACGACTTCGAAATACAATACCGCAAAGGGGCCATGAACGTGATAGCCGACGCCATATCAAGAGATCCCTTATCAATACAAGAGAGCGACTTGTATACCGTATACTGTCTACCCGGAATACCAACTAATAGATGGAAAATTATACCGAAAGTTCAACACACACCCGCTGCCCCAAAAAACGTCCCAATGGAAATGGTGTGTACCCATCACCGAAAGGGAGGTAGTTATCCGAAATCATCACAACGCCGTCGCAGCAGGACATATGGGAGTGGCCAAAACCATAGCCCGAGTGGTGCAGCTACACTATTGGACGGGTATTTACCGGGACATAGCCAAGTACGTTGGGAAATGTGCTACTTGTAACGAGTACAAACCTTCGCAACAGAAGGCGGGAGGCATGATGTATGCAACCCAGACTGAAAATCCATGGGATTTGGTTTGTGTTGACTTCATGGGGCCGTTCCCAAAATCAATGAAGGGGAATACAATGCTGGCCATCTTTAACGACAAATTTACTAAATGGGTAGAAGCCATACCTATGAGGGCCACCACTGCCACGGGGCTGGTTAAAGGTTTGAGAGAAAAGATTATATATCGGTTCGGAGTACCAAAGACACTTCTATCCGACAACGGTTCCCAATTCACCAGCCTAGTATTTCGCGAGTTTCTGGAGGACTTAGGAATCCAGCAGAGGCTTACAGTACCCTACACCCCGAAGGAAAACCCCACGGAACGAGTAAATCGAGTGCTGAAGACGATGATAGCTCAATTCGTCCAGGATAATCATCCAACTTGGGATGAGCACTTGCCGGAACTTACATTTGCCATCAACACCAGCAAGCACCAATCAACCGGATTTACGCCAGCGTTCCTTAATTTTGGCGGGAAAATAAGGACACCAAACCAAACCGAAGTACCAGTGGAAGGAGGGGGATACGGACAAGAGAACTATTCCGAACGACAAGAAAGATGGAAGGCGTTGCACCAACTCGTCGGGGAAAACCTGCAACGGGCCTCAGAAAATCAAAGCAAGCACTGTAACCTAAGGAAAAGGGCATGGAAAACAAAAATCGGGGCCTGGTCTACCGAAAAATACGCGTTCTCTAATCGGCACAAAAACAATTCACCGAGAAGTTGGCGCCACGTTATGAAGGTCCGTTAAAGGAAATCATTTCTTGTCACCAGTCATTCTGTTGTTACAAGGAGAAGAGAAAAATACCCGCCGGCGCCAAACCACAATCAGATGCCATATACGAGACTTGAAGGGCAAGAGCAGCGAGTAGCAGGGCAGCCAATTAATAGCACTATCAAGCAAAATTAAAGAGGCCAGGTGTGGCCGAACCTACGTACGGGGGGTAGGAGAAAACCGTGAGGTTTTATGACAAAAAAAAAGAATGGAGAAAAAGTTTTGTTTTTGTTTTTTTCCTTATTGAATTATGTTTTATGTTGTTAAAATTACGAATAAGTTTTTTGATTCAAGCTTGAATCTAATGTTTTTTTGCTAATGAAAGCATTTTATAGTTATATGTAAAAAAGGGGGAAAAAAATTTAAAACAAAAAATGAATAAAAAAAACCGACAAAAAAAATAATATTATTAAGAAAAACAAAAAAAAAGGTCTTTGCTATAAAAAACAAAAAAAAATGGTTTAAAAAAGAAAAAACGTTTAAGAATCATTCACCGTTTCAGAAAGACAAGACGAGGAAGTCCTCGTTTTCTAAAGAAAGGGGAATTGTATGACGCAACAAAAACACGAACAAAATACATGCGTTCTGTAACTACACCGAGCATTGAGTTCACACTCAGTTCAACATAGCCAAAACCCGGTGACATTAATTTGCAAAGGTTATTTCGTCATTCGCGAGGATATAATTCACACTAGATTGTTACCAAAAGGTTGCCTAGTAAAACCGAACAGGACCAACAAAAAGCAAGCAGAAGAAGGGAACTAGACCGCGCATATAAATACGCCTAAGCTTTTGGAGCAGGAGCCAGTCGGACCTCGATCGTCGATAAGCAAGGATCAGTGGTAAGTAATTTGGATATTAACAGAGGCTTCCCCCACCAGTGGTAAGGGGCTTCTTGTGAAGAATCCAAGTTTAATCGAATTGTACCAGTCGACTGTGATATACCAGTTTCGACTGCGATTTACCCAGGATAAGTGGCGATTTACCCGTTTAATGGCGATTTACCAGTTGCCACTGTGATCTACCCACGATAAGGGGCAATTTACCTGTTTTACGGTGATTTACCAGTTTCCGCGTGATGTACCAGTTTCGACTGCGATTTACCCACGATAAGTGGCGATTTACCCGTTTAATGAAGATTTAGCAGTTGTGACTGAGATTTACCCACAATAAGTGGTGATTTACCCGTTTAACGGCGATTTAACAGTTTCGACTGCGATTTGCTCACCTAAGGTGGCGATTCACCCGTTTTACGGTGATTTACCAGCTGTGACTGTGATTTACCCACGATAAGTGGCGATTTACCCATTTTACGGTGATTTACCAGTTTCGACTGTGAATTACTAGTTTCGACTGTGATTTACCCACGATAAGTGGCGATTTACCCGTTTAACGGCGATTTACCAGTTGTGACTGTGATTTACCCACAATAAGTGGTGATTTACCAGTTTCGACTGCGATTTACCCACGCTGAGTGGCGATTTGCCCGTTTTACGGCGATTGCACCAGTTATGACCGAATTGACGGAAGAGACGTGTTTCAACTGTGCCCCACGCCACCAGCTGGCCGACACCTATCGCGAAGACTACACCGGACCCGTAATGCAGGCCAAGATTTCGGTGGGAAGAGCTACTACGAAAACCGGAATTATACAAGAAGAATTTAACAAGTTATGTAAAATAAATTCAACCCCAGACTGTGAAACAAAATAAAAAAAATAACAAATAAAGACAAAGACAAAGACCTATTGATGTTAAATTTCGGTGTTTTATTTAACTAACCCTGGACACCGTGAGCATACCCCAGCTGAAAAATTTAAAACAACCTTACATTTTGTCACCAGAGCAAGGACCATAAGGTCCACCACCGACGAACCGAATTAAAACCCCATCGTAAGAGGGGACCTGAACAACGATATCAAATTACCGACTGCATCCAGACCGTATTAAAAAAGAAAAAAAAACAACCGCACCGCACCGCACTCTACCGTTAACCGCACCGCACTTTACCGTTAACCGCACCGCACTTTCACGTTTGTCCGATAATACGAGCCGAATCGTATATACTCCGATAGCCAGACACGCTATAACCACACCGAATACCGTAATTGTACACCGTCAGAGTGTAAAACCGTACGCGAATAATATTTTTTTTTTGCTGATTGATAACGTTTCCTCTTTTGGGAAAAGCTAAGATTAAAATGATGTCAAATGATGAACCTGAATTCAACGAATTTGCTAGTATAGGAGCAATTTACCTATTGAACAAGCAAGAGATCGTGGAGCGAATGGCCCAATTAAACCTGGATACAGAGGGAACCCTGCTAACACTCAGAGCCCGTTTTTGCGCCTACATTAAGGAGGCGGGACTGTAGAAGTCGACGCAAAACCTCCAAGTAGAGGTAAAAAAGCTGGCCCTAGACAGAGAAGAAGACGAGGACTCTAGCCAAGCAGTAGAGCAGTCCAGTGACGGAGAGGAATCAGATCAAACCACTCACAATACCACGCGGAAACAAGGGATCAATGATAACTTCTTTTGCGTGCCATCTCATGACAAACTCGGCGCAAGTATGATTCAAACCAAAGCGCAAACTGTCATACCCGAAACCAAGGTGAATACCTTGCCGCCAGCAGCCGCACACAGTACCCAGCACATGCCCGACCAGCCGATATAACGACTAATACCGACTAGACAATATGAACCTACTACGGAAGGCCGTCTGGTTCTGAGCCGCGAAGCCGAAGTGATGAATATAGTCCAAAAATGGCCGGTAAGGTTCGACGGCACTGGCAACGCATCTGAATTGATCAAGCGATTTAAAGAATTAATCGAGTGCTAAAGGATCCCACCACAAGAGATGGTTCGTACCTTACCCGAAATACTAAGAGGCATGGCGTTGGAGTGGTATCGTATTAATGGAGTGCATTTTTTGACATGAGCCGATTTCCACAAGGCTTTCTTAGAACATTTCTTACCAATCCAATATATCAATAAATTAGAAGATGAAATTGCACGAAAATGACAAGGCCAAAGATTTCATCCGATCTATGCAGTACCTGATCCACCAACACCCTGCCATGAAGGTAGAAGAAAACACCGGCAAAATTTATGACCAACTCAGACCGGAATACCATCTCTATGTTCGGAGGAAGGATTTCCGCACGCTAGAAGAGCTAATGGAAATGGTAGAAGAGTACGAGTATATTAACCACGAAAACCGCAGTATGGCACCAACAGCGAGTAGACCCGTTCCCTGGAGAACACCTGTACCTATGCGGGGCCAATCAAGTAAGCACAAATGACGAGGCTTATGACCCAAATACTCACTGATGGAACTGTAAGCAGAGGGGGCAAAGCAAAGCTAACTGCAGACGGCCCTTCCGCATGTTTTGTTCCTTCTGCGGAGAAGACGGGTCCCTCCATACAAACAGGTCTGCAGAACAAAAAGAACAAGAGAGTACACCTACGTCGTGGTCGGTAAATGATGTCGAGGAAACAAAGGACGACAACGCTTGCTTGGCTTCCATGCCAAGCAGATCAACCATCCAAAGTAGAACGGACCCGCGAATGTTCGTCAAAATAACTATCTGTGGATACCCAACAACGGCCTTACTTGATACGAGAGCCACTAAATCGTTCGTAAACGAAGAAGTTCTTACCTTGCTGAAAAGAATGAAGGCGCCAGTTAAATACGAGTTGCATCGAGTGCACCTGGCCGATGGTACGAGCATGCCCACTCACGAATACTTCCAAATAGACTTAAGGATAGGTGACCAGAAGATACTTGGGGAGATTACGTACCTCAAAACTTGGCTGAAAAGGTTATCCTTGGCATGGATACCTTAAGGCAATTAAATCTTTCGATTACCCTAGGGAAGACGGAAATACTCGTCAACAACGGTAGACCGCCGGTGCCTCAACGGGATCATCTGTGTTTATTAGGAGGGACGCCTTTATCCCCAGAGCAAGAAGGACAACTGAACGACTTGCTCAATCAGGAATTGCCCAAATTTGCAATGCTGAATAGAACAACTAATGCAGCCGTTCACAGTATCAAGCTTAAAACGCAGGAGCCCATCTGGCAAAGATATTACCCAAGAAACCCGTCTATGCAGAAGGTGATCGACGAGGAAATAGACGAGCTGTTACGTACAGACAAAATAGATCCTTACAAAAGTCCTAATAGCTCTCCAATCGTACTAGTAAAGAAACAGAACGACACATGGAGAGTCTACGTTGATTACAAGCAATTAAACCAGATCTCCATCATGAATGCGTATCCGTTGCCCCAAATCAATGCAATACTGGACAAGCTGAAACCAGCCAAGTTCATATCGACCATTGATTGAAAGCAAGGGTATTGGCAGATACCATTGGACAAGGAGTCTAGAGCCCCTACCACATTAACAGTACCCGGACGAGGTTTGTTCCGGTGGAAAGTTCTGCCTTGTGGACTCAACTTCTCGGTGGCGACGTTCCAAAGGACGTTGGATTCGGTCTTAGGACCTGAGATGGAACCTTATGCTTTTGCATACCTGGACGATATAATAGTAGTAAGCAAGTCCTTTCATGAACGCCTTCGACATTTGCAAGAAGTGTTTCATAGGCTCCAACAGGCTCACTTGCGGATCAACGGAGAAAAATGTACTTTTTGCAAAAAGGAGTTGAAATATCTGGGTCACGTCGTAAGTGACCAAGGAATCGCTACCGATCCCGATAAGATAGCCGCTGTCAAAGAACTCAAGGATCCTAGAAATGTGAAAGATCTGCGCCGGGTGTTAGGAATAGCATCATGGTATCGTCGTTTTATAAAGAATTTCTCCATTATTGCCACGCCCCTCACAAAATTATTGAAGAAAAATCAGGCCTTGGAATGGGCCGAAGCTCATCAAGAAGCGTTCGCACATTTAAAAAAGAAACTCACAGAGGCTCCGGTACTGAAATCCCCAGATTTCGATCTAACCTTTACGCTACAGACAGATGCCAGCCATTTTGGCTTAGGGGTGGTACTGTCGCAAAACACGAAGGGACAAGAACGGGTGATCGCTTACCCCAGCCGCACTTTGACCCCTCTAGAGTGCTTAGCCATCCTGTGGGGAATACGGAAAATGAGGCCGTACTTGGAAGGGTACCATTTTACCGTGGTGATGGATCATCACTCGCTAAAATGGCTGCACTCGCTGGAGAACCTATCCGGAAGATTGGCCAGATAAGCCATTGAATTACAACAATACGACTTCGAAATACAATACCGCAAAGGGGCCATGAACGTGGTAGCCGACGCCCTATCAAGAGATCCCTTACCAATACAAGAGAGCGACTTGTATACCGTTTACCGTCTATCCGGAATACCAAGTAATAGATGGAAACCTATACCGAAAATTCAACACACATCCGCTGCCCGAAAAGAAGTCCCAATGGAAATGGTGTGTACACATCACCGAAAGGGAGGTAGTTATCCGAAATCATCACAACGCCGTCGCAGCAGGACATATGGGAGTGGCCAAAACCATAGCCCGAGTGGGGCAGCTACACTATTGGACGGGTATTTACCGGGACATAGCCAAGTACGTTGGGAAATGTGCTACTTGTAACGAGTACAAACCTTCGCAACAGAAGGCGGGAGGCATGATGTATGCAACCCAGACTGAAAATCCATGGGATTTGGTTTGTGTTGACTTCATACAATACAATGCTGGCCATCTTTAACGACAAATTTACTAAATGGGTAGAAGCCATACCTATGAGGGCCACCACTGCCACGGGGCTGGTTAAGGGTTTGAGAGAAAAGATTATATATCGGTTCGGAGTACCAAAGACACTTCTATCCGACAACGGTTCCTAATTCACCAGCCTAGTATTTCGCGAGCTTTTCGAGGACTTAGGAATCCAGCAGAGGCTTACAGCAACCTACACCCCGAAGGAAAACCCCACGGAACGAGTAAATCGAGTGCTGAAGACGATGATAGCTCAATTCGTCCAGGATAATCATCGTACTTGGGATGAGCACTTGCCGGAACTTACATTTGCCATCAACACCAGCAAGCACCAATCAACTGGATTTACGCCAGCGTTCCTTAATTTCGGCCGGAAAATAAGGACACCAAACCAAACCGAAGTACGAGTAGAAGGAGGAGGATACGGACAAGAGAACTATTCTGAACGACAACAAAGATTGAAGGCGTTGCACCAACTCTTCCGGCAAAACCTGCAACGGGCCTCAGAAAATCAAAGCAAGCACTATAACCTAAGGAAAAGGGCATGGAAACCAAACATCGGGGCCTGGTCTACCGAAAAATACGCGTTCTCTCATCGGCACAAAAACAATTCACCGAGAAGTTGGCGCCACGTTATGAAGGTCCGTTAAAGGAAATAAGTTCTTGTCACCAGTCATTGTGTTGTTACAAGGAGAAGAAAAAATTACCCGCCGGCGCCAAACCACAATCAGATGTCATATACGAGACTTGAAGGGCAAGAGCAGTGAGGAGCAGGGCAGCCAATTAATAGCACTATCAAGCAAAAATAAAGAGGCCAGGTGTGGCCCAACTTACGGGTAGGAGAAAACCGTGAGGTTTTATGACAAAAAAAAAAGAATGGAGAAGAAGTTTTGTTTTTGTTTTTTTCCTTATTGAATTATGTTTTATGTTGTTAAAATTACGAATAAGTTTTTTGATTCAAGCTTGAATCTAATGTTTTTTTGCTAATGAAAGCATTTAATAGTTATATGTTAAAAAGGGGAAACAAAATTTAAAACAAAAAATGGATAAAAAAAAACCGAAAAATAAAATAATATTATTTAGAAAAACAAAAAAAAAGGTCTTTGCTATAAAAAACAAAAAAAAAAATGGTTTAAAAAAGAAAAAACGTTTAAGAATCATTCACCGTTTCAGAAAGACAAGACGAGGAAGTCCTCGTTTTCTAAAGAAAGGGGAATTGTATGACGCAACAAAAACACGAACAAAATACATGCGTTCTGTAACTACACCGAGCATTGAGTTCACACTCAGTTCAACATAGCCAAAACCAGGTGACATTAATTTGCGAAGGTTATTTCGTCATTCGCGAGGATATAATTCACACCAGATTGTTACCAAAAGGTTACCTAGTAGAACCAAACAGGACCAACAAAAAGCAAGCAGAAGAAGGGAACTAGACCGCGCATATAAATACGCCTAAGCTCTTGGAGGAGGAGCCAGTCGGACTTCGATCGTCGATAAGCAAGGATCAGTGGTAAGTAATTTGGATATTAACAGAGGCTTCCCCCCACCAGTGGTAAGGGGCTTCTTGTGAAGAATCCAAGTTTAATCGAATTGTACCAGTCGACTGTGATATACCAGTTTCGACTGCGATTTACCCAGGATAAGTGGCGATTTACCCGTTTAATGGCGATTTACCAGTTGCCACTGTGATCTACCCACGATAAGGGGCAATTTACCTGTTTTACGGTGATTTACCAGTTTCGACTGCGATTTACCCACGATAAGTGGCGATTTACCCGCTAAATGAAGATTGAGCAGTTGTGACTGAGATTTACCCACAATAAGTGGTGATTTACCCGTTTAACGGCGATTTAACAGTTTCGACTGCGATTTACCTACGCTGAGTGACGATTTACCCGTTTAATAACGATTTATCAGTTGCGACTGTGTTTTACCCACGATAAGTGGCGATCTACCCATTTTACGGTGATTTACCAGTTTCGACTGTGAATTACTAGTTTCGACTGTGATTTACCCACGATAAGTGGCGATTTACCCGTTTAATGGCGATTTACCAGTTGTGACTGTGATTTACCCACAATAAGTGGTGATTTACCAGTTTCGACTGCGATTTACCCACGCTGAGTGGCGATTTGCCCGTTTTACGGCGATTGCACCAGTTATGACCGAATTGACGGAAGAAACGTGTTTCAACTGTGCCCCACACCACCAGCTGGCCGACACCTATCGCGAAGACTACACTGGACCCGTAATGCAGGCCGAGATTTCGGTGGGAAGAGCTACTACGAAAACCGGAATTATACAAGAAGAATTTAACAAGTTATATAAAATAAATTCAACCCCAGACTGTGAAACAAAATAAAAAAAAAAATATCAAATAAAGACAAAGACAAAGACCTATTGATGTTAAATTTTGGTGTTTTATTTAACTAACCCTGGACACCGTGAGCATACCCCAGCTGAAAAATTTAAAACAACCTTACATATTGTCACCAGAGCAAGGACCATAAGGTCCACCACCGACGAGCCGAATTAAAACCCCATCGTAAGAGGGGACCTGAACAACGATATCAAATTACCGACTGCATCCAGACCGTATTAAAAAAGAAAAAAAAACAACCGCACCGCACCGCACTCTACCGTTAACCGCACCGCACTTTACCGTTAACCGCACCGCACTTTCACGTTTGTCCGATAATACGAGCCGAATCGTATATACTCCGATAGCCAGACACGCTATAACCACACCGAATACCGTAATTGTACACCGTCAGAGTGTAAAACCGTACGCGAATAATATTTTTTTTTTGCTGATTGATAACGTTTCCTCTTTTGGGAAAAGCTAAGATTAAAATGATGTCAAATGATGAACCTGAATTCAACGAATTTGCTAGTATAGGAGCAATTTACCTATTGAACAAGCAAGAGATCGTGGAGCGAATGGCCCAATTAAACCTGGATACAGAGGGAACCCTGCCAACCCTCAGAGCCCGTTTTTGCGTCAACATTAAGGAGTCGAGACTGCGGAAGTCGACGCAAAACCTCCAAGTAGAGGTAAAAAAGCTGGCCCTAGACAGAGAAGAAGACGACGACTCTAGCCAAGCAGTAGAGCAGTCCAGCGACGGAGAGGAATCAGATCAAACCACTCACAATACCACGCGGAAAGAAGGGGTCAATGATTCCTTTTTTTGCGTGTCATCACGAGATAAACTCCGCGCAGGTATGATTCAAACCAAAGCGCAAATTGGCATACCCGAAACCAAGGTGAATACATTGCCGCCAGCAGCCACACACAGTACCCAGCACATACCCCACCAGCCGATATAACAACTAATACCGTCTAGACAATATGAACCTACTATGGAAGGCCGTATGGTTCTGAGCCACGAAGCCGAAGTGATGAATATCGTCCGAAAATGGGCGGTAAGGTTCGACAGCACTGGCAATGCATCTGAATTGATCAAGCGATTGGAAGAATTAATCGAGTGCAAAAGGATCCCACCACAAGAGATGGTTCGTACCTTACCCGAAATACTAAGAGGCATGGCGTTGGAGTGGTATCGTATTAATCGAGTGCATTTTTTGACATGGGCCGATTTCCACAAGGCTTTCTTAGAACATTTCTTACCAATCCAATATATCAATAAATTAGAAGATGAAATTGCACGAAAATGACAAGGCCAAAGATTTCATCCGATCTATGCAGTACCTGATCCACCAACACCCTGCCATGAAGGTAGAAGAAAACACCGGCAAAATGTATGACCAACTCAGACCGGAATACCATCTCTATGTTCGGAGGAAGGATTTCCGCACGCTAGAAGAGCTAATGGAACTGGTAGAAGAGTACGAGTATATTAACCACGAAAACCACAGTATGGCACCAACAGCGAGTAGACCCGTTCCCTGGAGAACACCTGTACCTATGCGGGGCCAATCAAGTAAGCACAAATAACGAGGCTTATGACCCAAACACTCACTGATGGAACTGTAAGCAGAGGGGGCACAGCAAAGCTAACTGCAGACGGCCCTTCCGCATGTTTTGTTCCTTCTGCGAAGAAGACGGGCCCCTCCATACAAACAGGTCTGCAGAACAAAAAGAACAAGAGAGTACACCTACGTCGTGGTCGATAAATGATGTCGAGGAAACAAAGGACGACAACGCTTGCTTGGCTTCCATGCCAAGCGGATCAACCATCCAAAGTAGAACGGACCCGCGAACTTTCGTCAAAATAACTTACTTACTTACTTATCCGGCTCCCGATCCATGGAGGGTCTCTGCCTGAAATATTGCGGTCTTCCATCGGATGCGGTCCCTCGCACGCTCCCTCCAGTGATGAGACCAAGCGCTCTTGCGTCAGAAACTGCCTGATCCCTGTAGCGGAGGTTCGGTCTTCCTGGTCGTCTCGAACCTGGGGGCTGGGATTCGAAGTTTTTTTTGGCTGGAGCATTGTTGTCTATTCACTCCGATGTGGCCAAGCCAGTGTAGTCGGCGTGTTTTGGCTCTTTGGATTACATACACATCTTGGTACAGCTCGTGAAATTCACGGTTAAATCTTCTCCTCCATTCGCCCTCCTCGCATATTGAACCAAATATCCGCCGAAGAATTTTTCTCTCGAAAGTGCCCAGTATCAATTCCCCTTTTTTACTTATCGTCCAGCACTCGGCGCCGTAGAGTAGAACTGGTAAAATTAGCGTTTTGTAAAGCATGCACTTTGTCTTCCGGGAGAGGAGTTTTGAACCCATTTGTTTGACCAAACCGAAGTAGCAGCGGTTCGCTAGCGTAATTTTTCGTCGAATTTCCACTAAGGTGTCATTCGTGGGGTTGATGTTTGTTCCGAGGTAGGTGAACTCCTTGACTACCTCGAAATTACTGCTCCCAACAGTGACATTTTGTCCTAGGCGATGGACAGATGAAGCTTTGTTTGTTGATAGCATATACTTTGTTTTGCCCTCATTCACTTCAAGACCAACGCGTTTCGAATATTCATCAAAAGCTGTGAATGCTTCTAGTACAGCTCGCTTGGAGCGACCGATGATTTCGATGTCGTCCGCATAGCCAAGCAGTTGTGAAGACCTGTTGAAGATAGTGCCTTCCAGGTTAACACCACTCCTGCGAACTATCTGCTCCAGGACTAGGTTGAAGAAGTCACATGATAAGGCATCTCCTTGTCTGAACCCTGTACATGTTTGGAATAGCTCGGATGAGCTGTTGCCCATTTGCACGTTGCACCGCGTATTTTGTAACGTCATGTGGCATAGCTGGATCAGTTTTTCCGGGATACCGAGTTCGGACATCGCCAATAGAAGCTCTTGGCGACTAATGCTATCATATGCGGCTTTGAAGTCGATGAAAAGATGGTTGGTCTTTTCCAGGATTTGCCTCAATGTGAAAATTTGGTCTATCGTTGATCTGCCTGGCCCGAAACCACACTGGTACGTGCGAATCATAGTGTTGCAGAAAGGTTTAAGACGCTCACATAGTACGTTGGATAGGATCTTGTATGCAACATTAAGCAGGGATATACCTCTGTAGTTTTTGCAGGACATAGCATCGCCTTTTTTGTAGATTGGGCATATGGAGCTAATTGACCAGTCGTCGGGCATACTTTCCTCCTCCCATACTTGGTTCATGAGCTGGTGTATGCACCCTACCAGGACATCTCCTCCACACTTGCAGAGTCGGCATCCGAGCCGGCGGATTTGTTGTTCTTAAGCTTGTGGATGGCTTTCTTAATCTCTTCAGTACTGGGCGCTGGGACTGGATCTTCATTGACTGGTCTCATGCTTCTTTGTTCTACTGTCGCTTCCTCTACAGAATGCCCATTGAGCAGCTGCTGGAAATGCTGCTTAAACACGTCAACAATTCCCTGTGCTTCGGTGACTAGAAACCCTTTGCTGTTTCGAAGAGCTTGCGTGCCAGTTTTATTACCACATGCCAGTTGCTTGGCTGTTTTGTAGAACCGGCGGGTGTTGGTGGCACTGCTAGACTCCTCGAGATACCTGAGCTGAGAGGCTGCGGATACTCTTTTCTTACTACGCAGGGTTTTCTTCTCTTTCCTTCTCTTTTCACGGTACTCCTCTTGTATCGAACGCAAGCGTACGAGTTCAAAACCACTACCATCAGCAAGTCAGCAAGCACCAACATAAATATTTTATATAGTCTTTATATGCATTATTATCGTTATCCTCTATTCTATCTTTATACAAGGGCTCATATAAAAGAAAATGTGCCTCTCCTTTGTTAAGGAGAAATATATAGTTTAGTCTTTGTTCGACTCTCAAACCGGCCAGTTCGGCGAGTGATTTGCAACGTTAATAAATTTGGGTTTTTTTCGAATGTTTTTTCCCAATCAAAATTCTCTGTGTTTTTATTTAAAATAATATAAGATATCTGTCGACAACGTTGGGTAATTTATCTATTCGAGTTATAATTCGGGGTGGCTTATACATTTGGTCCATACGAGCCGGATAGCGACAAGCAACCTATGGTGAAAAGTCCGCGAGTTGAAAAATTAAAATCGGATAGCAATAAGTAAATAAATATCGCGAGCTAAAAAACAGATTCAAAATAAAAAGAGGCGAGCTTAAGCCCACATCGAAGTCGCGAGTTTTGAGCAAGTGTTGTTTTGATTCGGCAAGTGATAAATTCCTTTATTTTAAATAAATGAATTATTTTGGAGCAGCACCCTTAATACATCATGTATATTGAGTAAGAATTTCGCCACAGCAAGCTGCCTTATGGTAATGTATGTACAGTTTCTTCCTTTGTAAAATCATTAATGTGCAAGTCCAGACACGAATTTGCCAGCCGTTGGCAAATTCAAACCAACGAAAACAAAATGTGCAAGTCCAGACACGAATCTGCCAGCCGTTGGCAAATTCAAACCAACGAAAACAAAATTCACAACGGCAAGTATTTTTATGTATGCATAGGTGTATAGATAGCGAGCACTGAGAAAAAAACAAAATACATCACACGATCAGTGTGAGTAGTATGAAAAGCAACGGATAGGTACATAGGCACTTATGTATACCCACCCACTGGCGAGCAAAACCAAAGAAAACACAAGATACATAAGGGGTAGAATGGCAAGCTGCAGCTGCTTATTTTATCTAATTATTTTCATTAGTATTGTGACCGGCATATTGGATAGTTCAGTTTTCTGTGTTTTTATAAAATAAAAGGAAAAAGTGTGAAGTTTTTTGGTGTTTTTTTCTCAAACTAAAAAGCAAAGTTCAGATAAGGGCAATACTAGTAAGTAAATTCTGTGTTGCTTTGAGCTATATTATTCTTTGTGAGCTAACAGTACAAGTTGTGAAAGTTATATCGGATAAGCGTAATTAAATTACATTGGCTAGGCGAAAAACGAAAGCAAATATGTACAGTGCGATATGTATATTGTTTGGCACATGCTAGCGACGGCGACGGCCGGCTGGGTCTTCATCATATATTTTTTCTTTCTCTCTTTTCTCGTTTCTTTTGCGTTGTTTCGGGCTGTGCTGTGACTGTGATGCTTGTGACATAGGGGTATCTCTTGCTAGGTATATTAACATGAGTGTGTATTGGGAAATGAAGTAGAGTGAGTCTCTGACTTTATCGTACATAGGTGTAGTACAGCGTGTCACAAGTGTCATCGCAGGGATTTATATTTTAATATTTGGGGTTATTTATTTGCGTTAACACAGTACAGTCGAGGTATTAGGTAGGCTAGGGAGTAATAATGCACATTGTTAGGGAATATAAACCGTAGCCATTGGCAAGGTAATGACAGCTCTATTTATGAATTGAATTTAATAACCTTGTATCAAAACAAGAGTGGCAAGGGTAGTGGCTACGGCGGCAAGCAAAATATACAAACAAAATTGTTTAATACTTTTTCCGAATCCACGGGATTCGATGAAATTTACGAAAGCTAAATAAACTATAGCCAGCTGTCATGACGAGCGAGGTGGCAAGGCAGTATAATTATGGCAATTATACATACCCTGATAGGGGGAAATCATTGGTATAGCAAGATAAAATAATCTCACAAATATGGAAAGCTAAGATTTTCTAGAAATCTCTTGATGAAGACCAGCGACCGTAGGCAAATTTCGGCAAGAAAATCTAAATTCGGAAAAATTATTTTGTTCAATTTAAAATTCGGCAAGTCAATTTGTATTTGAATTTTTACAATTCAAATAGGACAAGCCAGCAAGCGTTTTACGGCAGAGGTGCGTGATTGGAATTTACAACTTTAATAATTGATTAGTTTATCTCACACGAAAGGCATACTTCCATTGGAAGTTGAATAATCTTAACGATTGCTAAGTCGAATATATATACTCTTTTTTAACAGATAAATAATTCTTATTCATTCCCAGTTACCTTAAAGTGATAAATACAATGCTAAAGGGTGAATAAGATTGTTGAATATTTGGCAAGCTATTTTACACCAAGCTTATAACATTCATCTTGTACAAGCTCACATTAGGTTCACATACATTTACCTTTAAATTCCAATATCTTTCTTACTATCCTATCATAGAAAATGGCAAACAATAAAATTCATACAACATGCGTAAGAGCAATGGAAAGGATAGCAAGCTACATTGCCGAGGCTACTGAGCAACCAGGCGATAGCGACAGCCAGGACCTCCAAGTACGGCTGGAGCGGCTAGAAGACATATGGAGCCAGGTAAATGTGAATCATAAAAAATGGATAGCTGGCAAGGCGAATGATTTCGAAGAAGTTGAAAAGCAGCAAACTAGAGCTGAGGAACTCTACCTTAGCACAAAAGGAAAGTTACGAGGTATCCATCCAGATGCCATAACAGCAAGAGGTGAAGAATACGTGGGGGGAATTTGATGGGTCCCTCACCAAATGGCAAGGTTTCAAGGACCGGTTTATTGCGACGGTCCACGTAAAACCGGCTTTCAGGTTTCAACATTTGAACAAATCTCTTACTGGCAAGGCAGCCAGGACGATGGAGGAACGGCAACTAACTGACAGTAACTATTTTGAGGCTTGGGCCAGGCTCAATGAGCTGTATGATAAAAAATACCACACTTGTCACGAGTTGTTGAGGCAGTTCATTAATCTGCCAGCTCTGCCAGCCGTCCCTCATGCGGACCATATTCAACGGTTGTCAAATGTGACGCATGAAACTCTTCGGCAGCTCAAGGTGCTAGGGATCCCGGTGGAGCACTGGGATATGATGATTGTACACATGTTATATGATCGGCTAGATGCGGACACAGCACGTCAATGGGAACTGCAGCGCCAGTCTGAAACTCCTACGACAAAAGAGATACTAGCCTTTTTGGATAGGCAGGCTGCAGCATATGCACAACCGGCAAGCAGTCACCAGGTAAGAGCAGCGGCTGTGATGAGTGGTGCAGCGGCAAGGGCAGAGTCAAGGACACACTTTGACAAGTTTGGCAGTGAGCGAACGGTACAGCAAAGAAACACGGCAAGACAACAACAGCAAGCAAGGACACAAACTCCAATACGGCAAGCCACGAAAGAAAACAGAGCAGTGAGGATACAACATAAGTTTGAGCTATGCGGTGAGGATCATCAGCTATACCACTGCAAGCAGTTTAGGGCTTTCAAGCAGCCAGCTAGACTTCCCTTTGTGCGTATGCACGTACTATGCGAGAATTGCCTCAAGCAGGGGCACAATGAAACCACATGCTTCCAGTCTCCGTGCCCGAGATGTCCATTTAAACTAATGCACAATAGTTTATTGTGCCCAAATCATAAGGTACCATTATAAGCTATGGTGTCAAAAGTAGAATTCAAACGCAAAGGGGATTGACAATTAACGATGCCAACAAAACGGCAAAAATTAAAGAAGGGAGATAAAAATAAAGATTTACTTGAGACATATTCTAATGTATTTAATTTATATTCTTCTTCCACTGATGGACTAGCTTTGATGCCAACAATTTTGGTAAGATTGTCATTTGAAGGTCCTTTGGTTGGGCCAGTGCGAGCGCTTCTAGATTCAGGGGCTCAACTGAATTTAATTCCACACAAAACGGTGCAAGCATTCAATATTTTTACGCGGCAAGCTACGAGAAAGGTCATCGGCATATAAGGTAATACAATACAAATTCATAAGCAGGCAAGGGTTGGAATAGTTTCATGGTACGATTCTGAAGTACACATTGAAGAAGATTTTTTGGTACTGCCAAAAGAAGCGAGCTGGTCATTAGTGACTCCGCAAGTTAGTATAGAGCAAATGACAGAAAGTTTTGAAGCTCCGTTCGCGGATCCATCCTATTGGAGGCAAGCACGAGTTGATATTCTGCTAGGAGTAAAGTTTTTTGCAAGGGTAATAGTATGTTCGATACCACGAATGTTTGGTACGATGACGGCCATTGAGACAAGTTTTGGTATAGTTATATTTGGAGGTAATTCAATGGGTACGATAGACGGACAAGATGACAGTACACCCATACTAAGATGTGTTGAAGTCGACAGATTGGATAGCCTAGTAAGGCAGCTTTGGGAAATGGATCAGTTGGGGAGGTCTAAGTTTAGGTCGGCAGAAGAGCAAGCTGTAGAAGCAAATTTTATAAATACGGCAAGACGTGATAGTGAAGGACGCTTCGTCATCACAATTCCTATTAAACCTGACATTCAGGACATAGGCGATTCAAGGGCGATAGCATTGAAAAGATTTTTCATGTTGGAAAGGAAATTGGAAAGGGACCCAGCGGGCAAGGGAGATTCGTGTATTATATACCACATCATTGTGTGACGAAAAAATTCAGAGTAGTATTCGATTGTAGTTGCCAGACAGATAAGGGCATTTCATTCAATGAAGTACAGCAGCTATGTGAGAAGCTTCAACGAGATTTATTTGAGATAGCCACACGTTTTCGAAGACAAAGGATAGCCTTTAGTGCAGACATCAAAATGATGTTTCGGCAAGTAAAGATAGTTAGACATCAGTGGGACATGCAAAGAATTTTCTGGCGTGAGTCTCCAAGAGATAGGCTGCAAGAATATTGGCTAACAGTTGTAACTTATGGCATGACATCCTCAGCATACAACGCAGTGCGAGCATTGATCCAATGTGGACGGGATGCAAAGGAAACGCATCCAGATATAAAGCAAGTAATCTGTAATGATTTTTATATGGATGACTGTGTTTCAGGTCGGGATAGTGAACAAGAAGCACTATACACGGCAAGGCGATTGGATAGTGTGTTACGGACAGCTGGATTCGAGCTCCGCAAATGGAAGTCAAATAGTCAATGGCTAGCCAGCAAGCTACAATCTGAAAGAGGCGAAGATATAATTTTTGACAGCAAGGAGCAAGCTACTGTATTGGGTTTAAAATGGTTGGTTGACCAGGACCAATTTACATTTGAGGTAAAATCACCTGAGATCGGGGATAAGTTTACAAAAAGGAATCTGCTTAGGTATATAGTGCAGCTATATGACCCCAATGGTTATATCGCAACAGTAATTACTCTCGGTAAAATTCTGATACAAGATTTATGGCGCACTGGTTCGGATTGGGATCAAGAAGTGCCAGCGGAGATTAAGTATCGATGGCAAGGGTTGTGGCAAGAGATAAAGCTTTTAGAACAATTTTGAATATCCAGATGGCTAGGACAGGCGAGAGAGCAAGAGTAGAAGTTCATGGTTTTTCTGATGCTTCTACAATGGCATATGGAGCGGTATTGTATGTAAGGGTAGAACAACCAAATGGCAAGGTTACTAGTGGGTTAATTGCTTCCAAGATATGAGTAGCTCCCCTTAAGACAACAACTATTCCACGTTTAGAGTTAGCGGCAGCAGAGTTGCTCGGTAGGCTATTGATAGAATTATTTAAGGCAATGGATTGGGCGAACGTAAAGTACACGCTGTGGACAGATTCCATGGTGGTTTTGCATTGGCTGCAAAAAATTTCTCGTGATATGAAAACATATGTAGGGAACCGCGTATCATCAACTCAGATAAATACCTGCGTTAAAAATTTTCGACACGTCGGGACTAAGGAAAATCCAGCAGATTTACTTAGTAGAGGTTTATTTAATCAAAAGCGAGCTATGGTTACATGGGCCATCATGGCTAGTTGAGCAAGAAGGTAATTGGCCAGTTAATCCGATAGGGAGTGAGATTTCACCAATAGCAGCAAGCAAAATGCAAGTATGTGTATTTGCACAGGCTAGGGAAACCTTAGGTATATGGGTACCTGAGCAGCAAGCTAGTGTTCCGATAGAAGAATACACTTCGAAACTTGAAACTGCATACCACTACTTGAATCGGCTTAGGGCAAAGGCAAAGGAACGCAAGTTAGGGCGACATAGCAAGCGAATTAGGTACAGTGTTGATTCGGCAACTGTAATAACACATACAGCTACGGAAAGAATGCAAGGTATGAGGTATCATCTTAAGAAAGCTCAAAAAGAGGTCTACGGCAAGGATACGAAGTGGTACTTCAGACAAAAGGATAGTTGACTGAGCAAGCAAGATCGAATCTCTCAAACCAGTTTTTGATGAGGAGGGTGTTCTACGAGTAGGAGGGCGCCTACATCGAGCGAGCGAAGAATATCAGATGTGTCATCCAGCTATAGTACCATCAGGATCGAGGCTAGCATGACAGATAATTGATCATACTCATCGGCCAACCAAACATAGAGCCGCCCAGATAATGATGCAGTTCATTCGACAGCAGTACTGGATACCACGATTGCGCAGCGAGCTTCGAAACTATATACCCAAGTGTCCAATTTGTGCACGTTATAACCTTAGATTAGTGCAACAATTAATGTCAGAATTGGCAGCGGATAGGGTGCGAGTTGGTAAGCCATTTTTACACACCGGGGTTGACTATGCAGGGCCATTTATGGTTAAGGTGCTGGATAGAAATGGTAAGCGAATCAGCACAAGGAAAGCCTGGGTAGCAATATTTGTATGTTTAAAGACAAGGGCGGTCCACATTGATATGATAGAGGATTTGACCTCATTGTCATTTCTAGCATGCTATCAGGGGCTTGTCAGTAGGAGAGGGCATTGTCAGCATATGTACAGCGACAATGGGACGTCATTCGTTGGTGCGGCAAGGGTAATCCGGCAAGCAGGGAAAGAATGGGAAAAGGATGAATTATTCAGCAAGTTAAGTCTGCAAGGTACGGAATTGATATTTATGGTGCCAGCTGCTCCGCATCAAGGGGACATATACGAGGCCGCTGTTAAGTCGATGAAATATCACTTAAAGCGTATAGTTGGACAAAAGATCCTAGAAAGCGAGCAATTTTTAACATTGTTAATTAGTATATAGGGGATATTGAATTCCCGTCCCATTCATCCTCTCAGCAATGATCAATGTGACATGCAAACTTTAACGCCAGGTCATTTTTTGATAGGTGAACCCATTGTGTTCCCCCCAACATTTTCAACAGCTAAAGAATCAAGGGGAGCAAAGCTTTTCAGAGAGAGATAGATTATGTTTGAACATTTCTGGAAAAGGTGGCGAGAAGAATATCTTGTAACATTGCAAGAGAGAAAAAAGTGGTGTAGAGAAAAGGAAAGCTTGAGAATAGGGCAGCTAGTGATTATAAAAAGCGAAAACTTGCCTCCAACCCAATGGGCTATGGGCAGAGTGAGCGAGCTAATTGAAAGTAGGGATGGAGTAGTCAGGTCCGTAGTTTTACGAACAGAAGTGGGGCAGTTAACTCAACCTGTTTAGAAAATATGTATCTTACCAATGGAATAAAGATCCGAAGCAGGGTAGGTAGGGGTATGCAAGCTAAAGCAAATTGAATGAAGGCGAGCTTATCAAATATGATTATTTTAATTCCATTCTCAGTTTCGTTACAGAGTTTAATAGCAAGGAGAATAACACAACCAATGGCAAGCAAAGTGAGCAGCTTAACCAATCAACAGCGAGGGGCAACCATTTGGTGAGAACCTAGAGGAAAAAGATTCCTTTCTCGTCGGGACTGTATCGAACGCGAGCGTACGAGTTCAAAACCACTACCATCAGCAAGTCAGCAAGCACCAACATAAATATTTTATATAGTCGTTATATGCATTATTATCGTTATCCTCTATTCTATCTTTATACAAGGGCTCATATAAAAGAAAATGTACCTCTCCTTTGTTAAGGAGAAATATATAGTTTAGTCTTTGCTCGACTCTCAAACTGGCCAGTTCAGCGAGTGATTTGCAGCGTTAATAAATTTGGGTTTTTTCGAATATTTTATCCCAATCAAAATTCTCTGTGTTTTTATTTAAAATAATATAAGATATCTGTCGACAACGTTGGGTAATTTATCTATTCGAGTTATAATTCGGGGTGGTTTATACACCTCTCTTGCTGCTCTTGTTTTCCGTTGCAGCATTTGCATTCGTGCATTTTCCGTCCCCTGCTTCAACACCGCGCATTCTTCATCATATCACGGGTTCTTATTTTAAGGTGGTTGATAGCCTATGGTGGTCTCGGCTGTCTCCTTAATGACGTCACGATACAAGTTCCACTGGTTGTTGACACTTGTGGGTGGGGGTACGGCAGAGAGTTTCCCGGTTAATTGTTCACTGTAGTCTCTGGCTTTCTCAGAAGTGCCAAGGCATGCAATATTAAATTTCTTCCTTTGGGCGGTCTTCGCTTTCTTTTCATTGGACAGTCGGGCTGTGAACTTTGTCACAACAAGAAAGTGGTCAGAGTCCACATTTGCACCTCGGAAAGTTCGCACGTCCAAGATGTTTGATGCGTGCCTTGCGCAAATTAGCACATGGTCGATTTGGCTGGCGGTTCGACCATCTGGGGATCGCCAGGTTGCTGTGTGTATCCTTCGCCTGGGGAACCTAGTGCTTCTTATCACCGTATTACGAGCTGCAGCAAAGTCGATTAGTCGAAAGCCGTTGTCTGTTGTCGTTTCGTGGAGGCTGTGCTTTCCAAATAATCCGCCAAAGATATTTTCCTTCCCGATTTTAGCATTGAAGTCTCCGAGCACGACTTTGACATCGTACTCCGGACAGGCTCCGTAGGCTACGTCCAGGAGGTCGTAAAAATCCTCCTTGTTAGACTCCTCCGCTTCATTGGTAGGGGCGTATGCACATATTAGGCTGATGTTTTGGAAGGTAGCTTTGATGCGGATCACAGCCAGGCGATCGCTGATCGCCTTAAAATCGATGACTCTCGATCTAAGTCGATTTCCCACGACGAATCCGCATCCTAACAAGTGCAATCTTTGATGACAGCTGTAATAAATGTCGCAATCTTTTTTTCATAATCCCTGATCCTATCCATCGTATCTCCTGGATCGCGGTAATATCTGCCTTGTACCGTGTAAGGACTGATTCAAGTTTTTGAGTAGCACGTGGCGTATAGAGTGTCCTAACATTCCAGGTGCATACTCTCGGGTCGTAGTCCATTTTCGTTAAGGGTCGGGTTGCCATTTGAGGGGGGTTGTTACCCGAGGCTTCTCGCTTCTCTTTCATAACACATAGTTTTTTTATTGTGGCCGGGTCGTTAGCCCAACGCACTAACCTCCAATCTGTAGGGCCATGGGTTTGGTGTTGCAATTCTTTCCTTGATCAACACTCGCACTTACAAATTTAGCAAGTCATGACATTAAGCCAAGACCAGCATCCGGCGTATACCAACTTGGAGGTACTGTAAGCACTGTAAGATATAGCCCGAGGCCCCCAGTTCCTACAACATCCAACAACGTCAAAATACTTACTGTGGATACTCAACAACGGCCTTACTTGATACGGGAGCCACTAAATCGTTCGTAAGCGAAGAAGTTCTTACCTTGCTGATAAGAATGAAGGCACCAGTTAAATACGAGTTGCATCGAGTGCACCTGGCCGATGGTATGAGTATGCCCACTTGCGAATACTTCCAAATAGACTTAAGTATAGGTGAACAGAAGATACGTGGGGAGATTACGTACCTCAAAAACTTAGCTGAAAAGGTTATCCTCGGCATGGATACCTTAAGGCAATTGAATCTTTCGATTACCTTGGGGAAGACGGAAATACTCGTCAACAACGGTAGACCGCCGGTGCCTCAACGGGATCATCTGTGTTTGTTAGGAGGGACACCTTTCTCCCCGGAGCAAGAAGGACAACTGAACGACTTGCTCAATCAGGAATTACCCACAATTTTTTTTTGACGATGTTCAAACGAAACATTTCGCATTTGTTTATTTGTTTGATCTACAAGCTTAAAGCTAACAGATAATTCAGCTTATATCTAAAGTAGGTAAATAACTACAAAATACTCGTATTACCAGTATATAACACTAAATTTATGAGTTATTTAATGATTTTTTAAATATTAATCTATTTTGACTTAAATCAATTCGGTTGAAAATTGAGTTGAAATTCACTATACATCTTGATAGAGGTTCATTTGATCCATAGCAAGTTGTATGATGAGGTTGAAAAAGCAAATACCGTTGTCTAAGTAGTCTCTCGGGAGCATATAATGGAACTAAAGCTAGCAATTTTGGAAATTTTACATGATAACACAAGATATCTCTTACAAACATTATGTCATGCAATGCTGAATAGTACAACTTATGCAGCCATTCACAGTATCAAGCTTAAAACGCAAGAGCCCATCCGGCAACGATAATACCCAAGAAACCTGGCTATGCAGAAGGTGGTCGACGAGGAAATAGAAGAGCTGTTACGTACAGGCAAAATAGAGCCTTCCAAAAGTCCTTATAGCTCTCCAATCGTATTAGTAAGGAAAAAGAACGACACATGGAGAGTCTGCGTTGATTACAGCCAATTAAACCAGATCTGCATCATGAATGCGTATCCGTTGCCCCAAATTAATGCAATACTGGACAGGCTAAAAAACCGAGTTCATATCGACCATTGATTTAAAGCAAAGGTATTGGCAGATACCATTGGACAAGGCGTCCTGGATTCGGTCTTATAACCTGAGATGGAACCTTATGCTTTTGGATACCTGGACGATATTATAGTAGTAAGCAAGTCCTTTCAGGAACACCTTCGACATTTGCAAGAAGTGTCTCATAGGCTCCAACAGGCTCACTTGCAGATCAACGGAGAAAAATGTACTTTTTGCAAAAAGGAGTTGAAATATCTGGGTCACGTCGTAAGTGACCAAGGAACCGCTACCGATCCCGATAAGATAGCCACTGTCAAAGAACTCAAGGATCCCAGAAATGTGAAAGATCTGCGCCGGGTGTTAGGAATAGCATCATGGTATCGTCGTTTTATAAAGGATTTTTCCATTATTGCCACGCCCCTCAGAAAATTAATGAAGAAAAACCATGCCTGGGAATGGGCCAAAGCTCAACAAGAAGCGTTCGCACATTTAAAAAAGAAACTCACAGAGGCTCCGGTACTGAAATCCCCTGATTTCAATCTACCCTTTACGCTACAGACAGATGCCAGCCATTTTGGCTTAGGGGTTTGATTGTCGCAAAACACGAAGGGACAAGAACGGGTGATCGCTTACGCCAGCCGCACTTTGACCCCTCTAGAGTGCTTAGCCGTCCTGTGGGGAATACGCAAAATGAGGCCGTACTTGGAAGGGTACCATTTTACCGTGGTGACGGATCATCACTAAAATGGCTGCACTCGCTGGAGAGCCCATCCGGAAGATTGGCCAGATGGGCCATTGAATTACAACAATACGACTTCGAAATACAATACCGCAAAGGGGCCATGAACATTTGCCATCAACACCAGCAAGCACCAATCAACCGGACTTACGCCAGCGTTCCTTAATTTCGGCCGGGAAATAAGGACACCAAACCAAACCGAAGTACGAGTAGAAGGAGGAGGATATGGACAAGAGAACTATTCCGAACGACAAGAAAGATTAAAGGCATTGCACCAACTCTTCGGAGAAAACCTGTAACGGGCCTCAGAAAATCAAAACAAGCACTATAACCTAAGGAAAAGGGCGTTGAAACCAAAAATCGACGACCTGGTCCACCGAAAAATACGCGTTTTCTCATCGGCACAAAAACAATTCACCGAGAAGTTGGCGCCACGTTATGAAGGTCCGTACAAAGGAACTATGTTCTTGTCACCAGTCATTGTGTTGTTACAAGGAGAAGTAAAAAATACCCACTGGCGCCAAACCACAATCAGATGCCATATACGAGGCTTGAAGGGCAAGAGCAGCGATGAGCAGGGCAGCCAATTAAAAGCACTATCAAGCAAAAATAAAGAGGCCAGGTGTGGCCCAACTTACGTACGGGGGGGTAGGAGAAAACCGTGAGGTCTTAGGACAACAAAAAAGAATTGAGAAGAAGTTTTGTTTTTTGTTAATTTTTCTTTATTGAATTATGTTTTATGTTGTTAAAATTACGAATAAGTTTTTTGTTTCAAACTTGAATCTAATGTTTTTTTGCTAATGAAAGCATT
This sequence comes from Dasysyrphus albostriatus, assembly GCA_946251815.1. NCBI lineage: Eukaryota > Metazoa > Arthropoda > Insecta > Diptera > Syrphidae > Dasysyrphus > Dasysyrphus albostriatus. Next base: position 159,868,213 of record OX276335.1, on the reverse strand, counting down.
TCATAGGTACATATATAAAAAAAAGGGGAAACAAAATTTAAAATAAAAAATGGATTAAAAAAAAACCGACGAAAAAATAATAAATAATTAAAAAAAAACGGTGTTCGCTATAAAAAACAAAAAAAAAATAGTTTAAAAAAAAGTTAAAAAATCATTCACCGTTGCAAAAAGACAAGACGAGGAAGTCCTCGTTTTCTAAGGAAGGGGGAATTGTAATGACGCATTAAAAATCTGCACAGCAAAAACGAAAACAAGAACAAATTACATGCGTTCTGTCACTACACCGAGCATTGAGTTCACACTCAGTTCAACATAGCCAAAACCCGGTGACATTAATTTGCAAAGGTTATTTTGTCATTCGCGAGGATATAATTCACACTAGGTTGTTACCAAAAGGTTGCCTAATAGAACCGAACAAGACCAACAAAAAGCAAGCAGAAGCAGGGAACTAGACCGCGCATATAAATACGCTTAAACTCTTGGAGGAGGAGCCAGTCGGACTTCGATCGTCGATAAGCACGGATCAGTGGTAAGTAATTTGGATATTAACAGAGGCTTCCCCCCACCAGTGGTAAGGGGCTTCTTGTGAAGAATCCAAGTTTAATCGAATTGTACCAGTCGACTGTGATATACCAGATTCAACTGCGATTTACCCACGATAAGTGGCGATTTACCCGTTTAATGGTGATTTACCAGTTGCCACTGTGATTAACCCACGATAAGTGGTGATTTACCTGTTTTACGGTGATTTACCAGTTTCGGCGTGATTTACCAGTTTCGGCTGCGATTTACCCACGATAAGTGGCGATTTACCCGTTAAATGGTGATTTACCAGTTGTGCCTGTGATTTACTCACGATAAGTGGTGATTTACGCGTTTAGCGGCGATTCACCAGTTTCGACTGTGATTTACCCACGCTGAGTGGCGATTTACCCGTTTAACGGCGATTTACCAGTTTCGACTGCGATTTACCTACGCTGAGTGGTGATTTACGCATTTAACGGCGATTTATCAGTTGCGACTGTGATTTACCCACGATAAGTGGGGATTTACCCGTTTTACGGTGACTTACCAGTTTCGACTGCGATTTGCTCTCGTTAAGTGGCGATTCACCCGTTTTACGGCGATTTACCAGTTGTGACTGTGATTTACCCACGATAAGTGGCGATTTACCGGTTTGACGGCGACTTACCAGTTTTGACTGCGATTTGCCACGCTAAGTGGCGATTTACCCGTTTTATGGCGATCTACCAGTTTCGACTGCGATTTACCCACGCTGAGTGGCGATTTGCCCATTTTACGGCGATTGCACCAGTTACGACCGAATTGACAGAAGAGACGTGTTTCAACTGTGCCCCACGCCACCAGCTGGCCAACACCTATTGCGAAGACTACACCGGACCCGTAACGCAGACCGAGATTTTGGTGGGAAGAGCTACTACGAAAACCGGAATTATGCAAGAAGAATTTAACAAGTTATATAAAATAAATTCAACCCCAGACTGTGAAACAAAATAAAAGAAAATAACAAATAAAGACAAAGACCTATTGATGTTAAATTTCGGTGTTTTATTTAACGAACCCTGGACACCGTGAGCATACCCCAGCTGAAAAATTTAAAACACCCTCACATTTTGCCGCCCGAGCAGGGACCATAAAGTCCACCACCGACAAACCGAATTAAAACCCCACCGTAAGAGGGGACCTGAACAACGTTTGCCTGATAATACGAGCCGAATCGTATATACCCCGATAGCCAGACACGCTATAACCACACCGAATACCGTAATTGTACACCGTCAGAGTGTAAAACCGTACGCGAATAATATTTTTTTTGCTGATTGATAACGTTTCCTCTTTTGGGAAAAGCTAAGATTAAAATGATGTCAAATGATGAACCTGAATTCAACGTATTTGCTAGTATAGGAGCAATTTACTTATTGAACAAGCAAGAGATCGTGGAGCGAATGGCCCAATTAAACCTGGATACAGAGGGAACCCTGCCAACCCTCAGAGCCCGTTTTTGCGTCTACATTAAGGAGGCGAGACTGCGGAAGTCGACGCAAAACCTCCAAGTAGAGGTAAAAAAGCTGGCCCTAGACAGAGAAGAAGACGACGGCAGGTATGATTCAAACCAAAGCGCAAATTGGCATACCCGAAACCAAGGTGAATACCTTGCCGCCAGCAGCCACACACAGTAGCCAGCACATACCCCACCAGCCGATATAACAACTAATACCGTCTAGACAATATGAACCTACTATGGAAGGCCGTATGGTTCTGAGCCGCGAAGCCGAAGTGATGAATATCGTCCGAAAATGGGCGGTAAGGTTCGAAAGCACTGGCAACGCATCTGAATTGATCAATCGATTGGAAGAATTAATCGAGTGCTAAAGGATCCCACCACAAGAGATGGTTCGTACCTTACCCGAAATACTAAGAGGCATGGCGTTGGAGTGGTATCGTATTAATCGAGTGCATTTTTTGACATGGGCCGATTTCCACAAGGCTTTCTTAGAACATTTCTTACCAATCCAATATATCAATAAATTAGAAGATGAAATTGCGCGAAAATGACAAGGCCCAAGAGAAAAGGCCAAAGATTTCATCCGATCTATGCAGTACCTGATCCACCAACACCCTGCCATGAAGGTAGAAGAAAACACCGGCAAAATTTATGACCAACTCAGACCGGAATACCATCTCTATGTTCGGAGGAAGGATTTCCGCACGCTAGAAGAGCTAATGGAACTGGTAGAAGAGTACGAGTATATTAACCACGAAAACCGCAGTATGGCACCAACAACGAGTAGACCCGTTCCCTGGAGAACACCTGTACCTATGCGGGGCCAATCAAGTAAGCACAAATAACGAGGCTTATGACCGAAACACTCACTGATGGAACTGTAAGCAAAGGGGGCAGAGCAAAGCTAACTGCAGACGGCCCTTCCGCATGTTTTGTTCCTTCTGCGAAGAAGACGGGCCCCTCCATACAAACAGGTCTGCAGAACAAAAAGAACAAGAGAGTACACCTACGTCGTGGTCGATAAATGATGTCGAGGAAACAAAGGACGACAACGCATGCTTGGCCTCCATGCCAAGCGGATCAACCATCCAAAGTAGAACGGACCCGTGAACTTTCGTCCAAATAACTTACTTACTTACTTATCCGGCTCCCGATCCATGGAGGGTCTCTGCCTGAAATATTGCGGTCTTCTATCGGATGCGGTCCCTCGCACGCTCCCTCCAGTGATGAGACCAAGCGCTCTTGCGTCAGAAACCGCCTGATCCCTGTAGCGGAGGTTCGGTCTTCCTGGTTGTCTTGAACCTGGGGGCTGGGATTCGAAGTTTTTTTGGCTGGAGCATTGTTGTCCATTCGTTCGATGTGGCCGAGCCAGTGTAGTCGGCGTGTTTTGGCTCTTTGGATTACATACACATCTTGGTACAGCTCGTATAATTCACGGTTAAATCTTCTCCTCCATTCGCCCTCCTCGCATATTGAACCAAATATCCGCCGAAGAATTTTTCTCTCGAAAGTGCCCAGTATCAATTCCCCTTTTTTACTTATCGTCCAGCACTCGGTGCCGTACAGTAGAACTGGCAAAATTAGCGTTTTGTAAAGCGTGCACTTTGTCTTCCGGGAGAGGAGTTTTGAACCCATTTGTTTGACCAAACCGAAGTAGCAGCGGTTCGCTAGCGTAATTTTTCGTCGAATTTCCACTAAGGTGTCATTCGTGGGGTTGATGTTTGTTCCGAGGTAGGTGAACTCCTTGACCACCTCGATATTACTGCTCCCAACAGTGACATTTTGTCCTAGGCGATGGACAGATGAAGCTTTGTTTGTTGATAGCATATACTTTGTTTTGCCCTCATTCACTTCAAGACCAACGGGTTTCGCCTATTCATCAATAGCTGTGAATGCTTCTAGTACAGCTCGCTTGGAGCGACCGATGATGTCGATGTCGTCCGCATAGCCAAGCAGTTGCGAAGACCTGTTGAAGATAGTGCCTCTATAGCTCGGATGAGCTGTTGCCCATTTGCACGTTGCACCGCGTATTTTGTAACGTCATGTGGCATAGCTGGATCAGTTTTTCCGGGATACCGAGTTCGGACATCGCCAATAGAAGCTCTTGGCGACTAATGCTATCATATGCGGCTTTGAAGTCGATGAAAAGATGGTTGGTCTTTTCCAGGATTTGCCTCAATGTGAAAATTTGGTCTATCGTTGATCTGCCTGGCCCGAAACCACACTGGTACGTGCCGATCATAGTGTTGCAGAAAGGTTTAAGACGCTCACATAGTACGTTGGATAGGATCTTGTATGCAACATTAAGCAGGGATATACCTCTGTAGTTTTTGCAGGACATAGCATCGCCTTTTTTGTAGATTGGGCATATGGAGCTAATTGACCAGTCGTCGGGCATACTTTCCTCCTCCCATACTTGGTTCATGAGCTGGTGTATGCACCCTACCAGGACATCTCCTCCACACTTGCAGAGTCGGCATCCGAGCCGGCGGATTTGTTGTTCTTAAGCTTGTGGATGGCTTTCTTAATCTCTTCAGTACTGGGCGCTGGGACTGGATCTTCATTGACTGGTCTCATGCTTCTTTGTTCTACTGTCGCTTCCTCTACAGAATGCCCATTGAGCAGCTGCTGGAAATGCTGCTTAAACACGTCAACAATTCCCTGTGCTTCGGTGACTAGAAACCCTTTGCTGTTTCGAAGAGCTTGCGTGCCAGTTTTATTACCACATGCCAGTTGCTTGGCTGTTTTGTAGAACCGGCGGGTGTTGGTGGCACTGCTAGACTCCTCGAGATACCTGAGCTGAGAGGCTGCGGATACTCTTTTCTTACTACGCAGGGTTTTCTTCTCTTTCCTTCTCTTTTCGCGGTACTCCTCTTGTATCGAACGCAAGCGTACGAGTTCAAAACCACTACCATCAGCAAGTCAGCAAGCACCAACATAAATATTTTATATAGTCTTTATATGCATTATTATCGTTATCCTCTATTCTATCTTTATACAAGGGCTCATATAAAAGAAAATGTGCCTCTCCTTTGTTAAGGAGAAATATATAGTTTAGTCTTTGTTCGACTCTCAAACCGGCCAGTTCGGCGAGTGATTTGCAACGTTAATAAATTTGGGTTTTTTTCGAATGTTTTTTCCCAATCAAAATTCTCTGTGTTTTTATTTAAAATAATATAAGATATCTGTCGACAACGTTGGGTAATTTATCTATTCGAGTTATAATTCGGGGTGGCTTATACATTTGGTCCATACGAGCCGGATAGCGACAAGCAACCTATGGTGAAAAGTCCGCGAGTTGAAAAATTAAAATCGGATAGCAATAAGTAAATAAATATCGCGAGCTAAAAAACAGATTCAAAATAAAAAGAGGCGAGCTTAAGCCCACATCGAAGTCGCGAGTTTTGAGCAAGTGTTGTTTTGATTCGGCAAGTGATAAATTCCTTTATTTTAAATAAATGAATTATTTTGGAGCAGCACCCTTAATACATCATGTATATTGAGTAAGAATTTCGCCACAGCAAGCTGCCTTATGGTAATGTATGTACAGTTTCTTCCTTTGTAAAATCATTAATGTGCAAGTCCAGACACGAATTTGCCAGCCGTTGGCAAATTCAAACCAACGAAAACAAAATGTGCAAGTCCAGACACGAATCTGCCAGCCGTTGGCAAATTCAAACCAACGAAAACAAAATTCACAACGGCAAGTATTTTTATGTATGCATAGGTGTATAGATAGCGAGCACTGAGAAAAAAACAAAATACATCACACGATCAGTGTGAGTAGTATGAAAAGCAACGGATAGGTACATAGGCACTTATGTATACCCACCCACTGGCGAGCAAAACCAAAGAAAACACAAGATACATAAGGGGTAGAATGGCAAGCTGCAGCTGCTTATTTTATCTAATTATTTTCATTAGTATTGTGACCGGCATATTGGATAGTTCAGTTTTCTGTGTTTTTATAAAATAAAAGGAAAAAGTGTGAAGTTTTTTGGTGTTTTTTTCTCAAACTAAAAAGCAAAGTTCAGATAAGGGCAATACTAGTAAGTAAATTCTGTGTTGCTTTGAGCTATATTATTCTTTGTGAGCTAACAGTACAAGTTGTGAAAGTTATATCGGATAAGCGTAATTAAATTACATTGGCTAGGCAAAAAACGAAAGCAAATATGTACAGTGCGATATGTATATTGTTTGGCACATGCTAGCGACGGCGACGGCCGGCTGGGTCTTCATCATATATTTTTTCTTTCTCTCTTTTCTCGTTTCTTTTGCGTTGTTTCGGGCTGTGCTGTGACTGTGATGCTTGTGACATAGGGGTATCTCTTGCTAGGTATATTAACATGAGTGTGTATTGGGAAATGAAGTAGAGTGAGTCTCTGACTTTATCGTACATAGGTGTAGTACAGCGTGTCACAAGTGTCATCGCAGGGATTTATATTTTAATATTTGGGGTTATTTATTTGCGTTAACACAGTACAGTCGAGGTATTAGGTAGGCTAGGGAGTAATAATGCACATTGTTAGGGAATATAAACCGTAGCCATTGGCAAGGTAATGACAGCTCTATTTATGAATTGAATTTAATAACCTTGTATCAAAACAAGAGTGGCAAGGGTAGTGGCTACGGCGGCAAGCAAAATATACAAACAAAATTGTTTAATACTTTTTCCGAATCCACGGGATTCGATGAAATTTACGAAAGCTAAATAAACTATAGCCAGCTGTCATGACGAGCGAGGTGGCAAGGCAGTATAATTATGGCAATTATACATACCCTGACAGGGGGAAATCATTGGTATAGCAAGATAAAATAATCTCACAAATATGGCAAGCTAAGATTTTCTAGAAATCTCTTGATGAAGACCAGCGACCGTAGGCAAATTTCGGCAAGAAAATTTAAATTCGGAAAAATTATTTTGTTCAATTTAAAATTCGGCAAGTCAATTTGTATTTGAATTTTTACAATTCAAATAGGACAAGCCAGCAAGCGTTTTACGGCAGAGGTGCGTGATTGGAATTTACAACTTTAATAATTGATTAGTTTATCTCACACGAAAGGCATACTTCCATTGGAAGTTGAATAATCTTAACGATTGCTAAGTCGAATATATATACTCTTTTTTAACAGATAAATAATTCTTATTCATTCCCAGTTACCTTAAAGCGATAAATACAATGCTAAGGGTGAATAAGATTGTTGAATATTTGGCAAGCTATTTTACACCAAGCTTATAACATTCATCTTGTACAAGCTCACATTAGGTTCACATACATTTACCTTTAAATTCCAATATCTTTCTTACTATCCTATCATAGAAAATGGCAAACAATAAAATTCATACAACATGCGTAAGAGCAATGGCAATGGCAAGAGCTGGCAAGACGAATGATTTCGAAGAAGTTGAAAAGCAGCAAACTGCAGCTGAGGAACTCTACCTCGGCACGAAAGGAAAGTTACGAAAGCTTTTGGCACACATGAAACGGCGAGCAGAGCTTCAGCAAGGGACAGCCAGGGAGCAATGAGCGAGCGGCCAGCCCATCGAGGTATCCATCCAGATGCCATAACAGCAAGAGGTGAAGAATACGTGGGGGGAATTTGATGGGTCCCTCACCAAATGACAAGGTTTCAAGGACCGGTTTATTGTGGCGGTCCATGAAAATGACCAGGTAAGACCGGCTTTCAAGTTTCAACATTTGAACAAATCTCTTACTGGCAAGGCAGCCAGGACGATGGAGGAACGGCAACTAACCGACAGTAACTATTTTGAGGCCTGGGCCAGGCTCAATGAGCTGTATGATAAAAAATACCACACCTGTCGCCAGCTGTTGAGGCAGTTCATTAATCTGCCAGCTCTGCCAGCCGTCCCTCATGCGGACCATATTCAACGGTTGTCAAATGTGACGCATGAAACTCTTCGGCAGCTCTAGGTGCTAGGGATCCCGGTGGAGCACTGGGATATGATGATTGTACACATGTTATATGATCGGCTAGATGCGGACACAGCACGTCAATGGGAACTGCAGCGCCAGTCTGAAACTCCTACGACAAAAGAGATACTAGCCTTTTTGGATAGGCAGGCTGCAGCATATGCACAACCGGCAAGCAGTCACCAGGTAAGAGCAGCGGCTGTGATGAGTGGTGCAGCGGCAAGGGCAGAGTCAAGGACACACTTTGACAAGTTTGGCAGTGAGCGAACGGTACAGCAAAGAAACACGGCAAGACAACAACAGCAAGCAAGGACACAAACTCCAATACGGCAAGCCACGAAAGAAAACAGAGCAGTGAGGATACAACATAAGTTTGAGCTATGCGGTGAGGATCATCAGCTATACCACTGCAAGCAGTTAAGGGCTTTCGAGCATCCAGCTAGACTTCCCTTTGTGCGTATGCACGTACTATGCGAGAATTGCCTCAAGCAGGGGCACAATGAAACCACATGCTTCCAGTCTCCGTGCCCGAGATGTCCATTTAAACTAATGCACAATAGTTTATTTTGCCCAAATCATAAGGTACCATTATAAGCTATGGTGTCAAAAGTAGAATTCAAACGCAAAGGGGATTGACAATTAACGATGCCAACAAAACGGCAAAAATTAAAGAAGGGAGATAAAAATAAAGATTTACTTGAGACATATTCTAATGTATTTAATTTATATTCTTCTTCCACTGATGGACTAGCTTTGATGCCAACAATTTTGGTAAGATTGTCATTTGAAGGTCCTTTGGTGCGAGCGCTTCTAGATTCAGGGGCTCAACTGAATTTAATTCCACACAAAACGGTGCAAGCATTCAATATTTTTACGCGGCAAGCTACGAGAAAGGTCATCGGCATATAAGGTAATACAATACAAATTCATAAGCAGGCAAGGGTTGGAATAGTTTCATGGTACGATTCTGAAGTACACATTGAAAAAGATTTTTTGGTACTGCCAAAAGAAGCGAGCTGGTCATTAGTGACTCCGCAAGTTAGTATAGAGCAAATGACAGAAAGTTTTGAAGCTCCGTTCGCGGATCCATCCTATTGGAGGCAAGCACGAGTTGATATTCTGCTAGGAGTAAAGTTTTTTGCAAGGGTAATAGTATGTTCGATACCACGAATGTTTGGTACGATGACGGCCATTGAGACAAGTTTTGGTATAGTTATATTTGGAGGTAATTCAATGGGTACGATAGACGGACAAGATGACAGTACACCCATACTAAGATGTGTTGAAGTCGACAGATTGGATAGCCTAGTAAGGCAGCTTTGGGAAATGGATCAGTTGGGGAGGTCTAAGTTTAGGTCGGCAGAAGAGCAAGCTGTAGAAGCAAATTTTATAAATACGGCAAGACGTGATAGTGAAGGACGCTTCGTCATCACAATTCCTATTAAACCTGACATTCAGGACATAGGCGATTCAAGGGCGATAGCATTGAAAAGATTTTTCATGTTGGAAAGGAAATTGGAAAGGGACCCAGCTCTCAAAGAAAAGTACATTAGTTGCATGCAAGAGTATGAAAGCCTAGGCCACATGGTTAAGGTAGAAGAACCTCAGCAAGCCGGGCAAGGGAGATTTGTGTATTATATACCACATCATTGTGTGACGAAAAAATTCAGAGTAGTATTCGATTGTAGTTGCCAGGCAGATAAGGGCATTTCATTCAATAAAGTACAGCAGCTATGTGAGAAGCTTCAACGAGATTTATTTGAGATAGTCACACGTTTCCGAAGACAAAGGATAGCCTTTAGTGCAGACATCAAAATGATGTTTCGGCAAGTAAAGATAGTAAGACATCAGTGGGACATGCAAAGAATTTTCTGGCGTGAGTCTCCAAGAGATAGGCTGCAAGAATATTGGCTAACAGTTGTAACTTATGGCATGACATCCTCAGCATACAACGCAGTGCGAGCATTGATCCAATGTGGACGGGATGCAAAGGAAACGCATCCAGATATAAAGCAAGTAATCTGTAATGATTTTTATATGGATGACTGTGTTTCGGGTCGGGATAGTGAACAAGAAGCACTATACACGGCAAGGCGATTGGATAGTGTGTTACGGACAGCTGGATTCGAGCTCCGCAAATGGAAGTCAAATAGTCAATGGCTAGCCAGCAAGCTACAATCTGAAAGAGGCGAAGATATAATTTTTGACAGCAAGGAGCAAGCTACTGTATTGGGCTTAAAATGGTTGGTTGACCAGGACCAATTTACATTTAAGGTAAAATCACCTAAGATCGGGGATAAGTTTACAAAAAGGAATCTGCTTAGGTATATAGTGCAGCTATATGACCCCAATGGTTATATCGCGCCAGTAATTATTCTCGGTAAAATTCTGATACAAGATTTATGGCGCACTGGTTCGGATTGGGATCAAGAAGTGCCAGCGGAGATTAAGTATCGATGGCAAGGGTTGTGGCAAGAGATAAAGCTTTTAGAACAATTTTGAATATCCAGATGGCTAGGACAGGCGAGGGAGCAAGAGTAGAAGTTCATGGTTTTTCTGATGCTTCTACAATGGCATATGGAGCGGTATTGTATGTAAGGGTAGAACAACCAAATGGCAAGGTTACTAGTGGGTTAATTGCTTCCAAGATAAGAGTAGCTCCCCTTAAGACAACAACTATTCCACGTTTAGAGTTAGCGGCAGCAGAGTTGCTCGGTAGGCTATTGATGGAATTATTTAAGGCAATGGATTGGGCGAACGTAAAGTATACGCTGTGGACAGATTCCATGGTGGTTTTGCATTGGCTGCAAAAAATTTCTCGTGATATGAAAACATATGTAGGGAACCGCGTATCATCAACTTAGATAAATACCTGCGTTAAAAATTTTCGACACGTCGGGACTAAGGAAAATCCAGCAGATTTACTTAGTAGAGGTTTATCACCAGCCGAGTTAATCAAAAGCGAGCTATGGTCACATGGGCCATCATGGCTAGTTGAGCAAGAAGCTAATTGGCCAGTTAATCCGATAGGGAGTGAGATTTCACCAATAGCAGCAAGCAAAATGCAAGTATGTGTAGTTGCACAGGCTAGGGAAACCTTAGGTATATGGGTACCTGAGCAGCAAGCTAGTGTTCCGATAGAAGAATACACTTCGAAACTTGAAAATGCAGTAGGTGTGTTAGCAAATGCATACTTGAATCGGCCTAGGGCAAAGGCAAAGGAACGCAAGTTAGGGCGACATAGCAAGCGAATTAGGTACAGTGTTGATTCGGCAACTGTAATAACACATACAGCTACGGAAAGAATGCAAGGTATGAGGTTTCATCTTAAGAAAGCTCAAAAAGAGGTCTACGGCAAGGATATAGTGGTACTTCAGACAAAAGGACAGTTGACTGAGCATAGCAAGATCGAATCTCTCAAACCAGTTTTTGATGAGGAGGGTGTTCTACGAGTAGGAGGGCGCCTACATCGAGCGAGCGAAGAATATCAGATGTGTCATCCAGCTATAGTACCATCAGGATCGAGGCTAGCATGACAGATAATTGATCATACTCATCGGTCAACCAAACATAGAGCCGCCCAGATAATGATGCAGTTCATTCGACAGCAGTACTGGATACCACGATTGCGCAGCGAGCTTCGAAACTATATACCCAAGTGTCCAATTTGTGCACGTTATAACTATAGATTAGAGCAACAATTAATGTCAGAATTGGCAGCGGATAGGGTGCGAGTTGGTAAGCCATTTTTACACACCGGGGTTGACTATGCAGGGCCATTTATGGTTAAGGTGCTGGATAGAAATGGCAAGCGAATCAGCACAAGGAAAGCCTGGGTAGCAATATTTGTATGTTTAAAGACAAGGGCGGTCCACATTGATATGATAGAGGATTTGACCTCATTGTCATTTCTAGCATGCTATCAGGGGCTTGTCAGTAGGAGAGGGCATTGTCAGCATATGTACAGCGACAATGGGACGTCATTCGTTGGCGCGGCAAGGGTAATCCGGCAAGCTGGGAAAAAATGGAAAAAGGATGAATTATTCAGCAAGTTAAGTCTGCAAGGTACGGAATGGATATTTATGGTGCCAGCTGCTCCGCATCAAGGGGACATATACGAGGCCGCTGTTAAGTCGATGAAATATCACTTAAAGCGTATAGTTGGACAAAAGATCCTAGAAAGCGAGCAATTTTTAACATTGTTAATTAGTATAGAGGGGATATTAAATTCCCGTCCCATTCATCCTCTCAGCAATGATCAATGTGACATGCAAACTTTAACGCCAGGTCATTTTTTGATAGGTGAACCCATTGTGTTCCCCCCAACATTTTCAACAGCTGAAGAATCAAGGGGAGCAAAGTTTTTCAGAGAGAGATAGATTATGTTTGAACATTTCTGGAAAAGGTGGCGAGAAGAATATCTTGTAACATTGCAAGAGAGAAAAAAGTGGTGTAGAGAAAAGGAAAGCTTGAGAATAGGGCAGCTAGTGATTATAAAAAGCGAAAACTTGCCTCCAGCCCAATGGGCTATGGGCAGAGTGAGCGAGCTAATCGAAAGTAGGGATGGAGTAGTCAGGTCCGTAGTTTTACGAACAGAAGTGGGGCAGCTAACTCAACCTGTTTAGAAAATATGTATCTTACCAATGGAATAAAGATCCGAAGCAGAGTAGGTAGGGGTATGCAAGCTAAAGCAAATTGAATGAAGGCGAGCTTATCAAATATGATTAATTTAATTCAATTCTCAGTTTCGTTACAGAGTTTAATAGCAAGGAGAATAACACAACCAATGGCAAGCAAAGTGAGCAGCTTAACCAATCAACAGCGAGGGGCAACCATTTGGTGAGAACCTAGAGGAAAAAGATTCCTTTCTCGTCGGGACTGTATCGAACGCGAGCGTACGAGTTCAAAACCACTACCATCAGCAAGTCAGCAAGCACCAACATAAATATTTTATATAGTCTTTATATGCATTATTATCGTTATCCTCTATTCTATCTTTATACAAAGGCTCATATAAAAGAAAGTGTACCTCTCCTTTGTTAAGGAGAAATATATAGTTTAGTCTTCGTTCGACTCTCAAACTGGCCAGTTCAGCGAGTGATTTGCAGCTTTAATAAATTTGGGTTTTTTTCGAATATTTTATCCCAATCAAAATTCTCTGTGTTTTTATTTAAAATAATATAAGATATCTGTCGACAACGTTGGGTAATTTATCTATTCGAGTTATAATTCGGGGTGGTTTATACACCTCTCTTGCTGCTCTTGTTTTCCGTTGCAGCATTTGCATTCGTGCATTTTCCGTCCCCTGCTTCAACACCGCGCATTCTTCATCATATCACGGGTTCTTATTTTTAGGTGGTTGATAGCCTATGGTGGTCTCGGCTGTCTCCTTAATGACGTCGCGATACAAGTTCCACTGGTTGTTGACACTTGTGGGTGGGGGTACGGCAGAGAGTTTCCCGGTTAAATGTTCACTGTAGTCTCTGGCTTTCTCAGATGTGCCAAGGCATGCAATATTAAATTTCTTCCTTTGGGCGGTCTTCGCTTTCTTTTCATTGGACAGTCGGGCTGTGAACTTTGTCACAACAAGAAAGTGGTCAGAGTCCACATTTGCACCTCGGAAAGTTCGCACGTCCAAGATGTTTGATGCGTACCTTGCGCAAATTAGCACATGGTCGATTTGGCTGGCGGTTCGACCATCTGGGGATCGCCTGGTTGCTGTGTGTATCCTTCGCCTGGGGAACCTAGTGCTACTTATCACTGTATTACGAGCTGCAGCAAAGTCGATTAGTCGAAAGCCGTTATCTGTTGTCGTTTCGTGGAGGCTGTGCTTTCCAAATAATCCGCCAAAGATATTTTCCTTCTCGATTTTAGCATTGTACTCCGGACAGGCTCCGTAGGCTACGTCCAGGAGGTCGTAAAAATCCTCCTTGTTAGACTCCTCCGCTTCATTGGTAGGGGCGTATGCACATATTAGGCTGATGTTTTGGAGGGTAGCTTTGATGCGGATCACAGCCAAGCGATCGCTGATCGGCTTAAAATCGATGACTCTCGATCTAAGTCGATTTCCCACGACGAATCCGCATCCTAACATGTGCAATCTTTGATGACAGCTGTAATAAATGTCGCAATCTTTTTTTTCATAATCCCTGATCCTATCCATTGTATCTCCTGGATCGCGGTAATATCTGCCTTGTACCGCGTAAGGACTGATTCAAGTTTTTGAGTAGCACCTGGCGTATAGAGTGTCCTTACATTCCAGGTGCATACTCTCGGGTCGTAGTCCATTTTCGTTCCGGGTCGGGTTGCCATTTGAGGGGGGTTGTTATCCGAGGCTTCTCGCTTCTCTTTCATAACACATAGTTTTTTTACTGTGGCCGGGTCGTTAGCCCAACGCACTAACCTCCAATCTGTAGGGCCATGGGTTTGGTGTTGCAATTCTTTCCTTGATCAACACTCACACTTACAAGTTTAGCAAGTCATGACATAAAGCCAAGACCAGTATCCGGCGGTTATCAACTTGGAGGTACACTTGATATGTAGGAAAAGATACAGCCCGAGGCCCCCAGTTCCTACAACATCCAACAACGTCAAAATACTTACTGTGGATACCCAACAACGGCCTCACTTGATACGGGAGCCACTAAATCGTTCGTAAGCGAAGAAGTTCTTACCTTGCTGAGAAGAATGAAGGTGCCAGTTAAATACGAGTTACATCCAGTGCACCTGGCCGATGGTACGAGCATGCCCACTCGCGAATACTTCCAAATAGACTTATGGATAGGTGACCAGAAGATACGTGGGGAGATTACGTACCTCAAAAACTTGGCTGAAAAGGTTATCCTCGGCATGGATACCTTAAGGCAATTGAATCTTTCGATTACCCCAGGGAAGACGGAAATACTCGTCAACAACGGTAGACCGCCGGTGCCTCAACGGGATCATCTGTGTTTATTAGGAGGGACGCCTTTGTCCCCGGAGCAAGAAGGACAAGTGAACGACTTGCTCAATCAGGAATTGCCCAAATTTGCAATGCTGAATAGTACAACTAATGCAGCCGTTCACAGTATCAAGCTTAAAACGCAGGAGCCCATCCGGCAAAGATATTACCCAAGAAACCCGGCTATGCAGAAGGTGGTCGACGAGGAAATAGACGAGCTGTTACATATAGGCAAAATAGATCCTTACAAAAGTCCTTATAGCTCTCCAATCGTACTAGTAAGGAAAAAGAACGACACATGGAGAGTCTGCGTTGATTACAGCCAATTAAACCAGATCTCCATCATGAATGCGTATCCGTTGCCCCAAATTAATGCAATACTGGACAAGCTAAAAAACCAAGTTCATATCGACCATTGATTTAAAGCAAGGGTATTGGCAGATGCCATTGGACAAGGCGTCTATAGCCTCTACCGCATTTACAGTACCCGGACGAGGTTTGTTCCAGTGGAAGGTTCTGCCTTGTGGACTCAACTCGTCGGCGGCGACGTTCCAAGGGCGTTGGATTCTGTCCAAGGACCTGAGATGGAACCTTATGCTTTTGCATACCTGGACAATATTATAGTAGTAAGCAAGTCTTTTCAGGAACACCTTCGACATTTGCAAGAAGTGTTTCATAGGCTCCAACAGGCTCACTTGCGGATCAACGGAGAAAAATGTACTTTTTGAAAAAGGAGTTGAAATATTTGGGTCACGTCGTAAGTGACCAAGGAATCGCTACCGATCCCGATAAGATAGCCGCTGTCAAAATACTCAAGGATCCCAGAAATGTGAAAGATCTGTGCCGGATGTTAGGAATAGTATCATGGTATCGTCATTTTATTAAGGATTTCTCCATTATTGCCACGCCCCTCATAAAATTATTGAAGAAAAACCATGCCTGGGAATGGGCCGAAGCTCAACAAGAAGCATTCGCACATTTAAAAAAGAAACTCACAGAGGCTCCGGTACTGAAATCTCCAGATTTCGATCTACCCTTTACGCTACAGACAGATGCCAGCCATTTTGGCTTAGAGGTTTGACTGTCGCAAAACACTAGGGGACAAGAACGGGTGATCGCGTACGCCAGCCGCACTTTGACCCCTCTAGAGATCAGGTACTCGGTAACGGAAAAGGAGTGCTTAGCCATCCTGCGGGAAATACAGAAAATGAGGCCATACTTGGAAGGGTACCATTTTACCGTGGTGACGGATCATCGCTAAAATGGCTGCACTCGCTGGAGAGCCCATCCGGAAGATTGGCCAGATGGGCCATTGAATTACAACAATACGACTTCGAAATACAATACCGCAAAGGGACCATGAACATTTGCCATCAACACCAGCAAGCACCAATCAACCGGATTTACGCCAGCGTTCCTTTATTTCGACCGGGAAATAAGGACACCAAACCGAAGTACCAGTGGAAGGAGGGGGATACGGACAAGAGAACTATTCCGAACGACAAGAAAGATTGAAGGCGTTGCACAAACTCTTCGGAGAAAACCTGTAACGGGCCTCAGAAAATCAAAACAAGCACTATAATCTAAGGAAAAGGGCGTGGAAACAAAAAATCGGCGACCTGGTCCACCGAAAAATACGCGTTCTCTCATCAGCACAAAAACAATTCACCGAGAAGTTGGCGCCACGTTATGAAGGTCCGTACAAAGGAACTAAGTTCTTGTCACCATTCATTGTGTTGTTACAAGAAGGAGAAAAAAATACCCGCTGGTGCCAAACCACAATCAGATGCCATATACGAGGCTTGAAGGGCAAGAGCAGCGAGGAGCAGGGCAGGGCAGCCAATTAATAGCACTATCAAGCAAGAATAAAGAGGCCAGGTGTGGCCCAACTTACGTACGGGGGGTAGGAGAAAACCGTTAGGTTTTAGGACAAAAAAAAATAATGGAGAAGAAGTTTTGTTTTTTGTTAATTTTTCTTTATTGAATTATGTTTTATGTTGTTAAAATTACGAATAAGTTTTTTGTTTCAAACTTGAATCTAATGTTTTTTTGCTAATGAAAGCATTTTATAGTTATATATATAAAAAAAGGGGGAAACAAAATTTAAAACAAAAAATGGATAAAGAAAACCGCTATAAAAAACAAAAAAAAAATAGTTAAAAAAAAAATTTTAAAATCATTCACCGTTGCAGAAAGACAAGACGAGGAAGTCCTCGTTTTGTAAGGAAGGGTAAAATTGTAATGACGCATTAAAAATCTGCACAGCAAAAACGAAAACACGAACAAATTATATGCCTTCTGTCACTACACCGAGCATTGAGTTCACACTCAACATAGCAAAAACCCGGTGACATTAATTTGCAAAGTTCAATTTAAAGTTTTTGCGACCTTTAGTCAAAATGCGTTTCGCCTAGGTACAACAATTGGGCTCATCAGTTAGATGTTGTTGTACCCTTCTAAGACGCATAATTTTAGTCGATGGTTACCGACATGTATTAAATAAACAGCACAAATGCACTGTAAATTATATTATCTAGTGGAATTTGGTTGAATTCAGACGACTAGAAATTGATGATGGTAAAGCCCGTGGTCTGGCAGGTTGAAGAATGAAGAATAAAAACGTAAATAATAGAAAATTTAGTATTTTAGTTTTTAGTGCAAGTTCTTACCTTGCTGAGAAGAATGAAGGCGCCAGTTAAATACGAGTTGCATCGAGTGCACCTGGCCGATGGTATGAGTATGCCCACTCGCGAATACTTTCAAATAGACGTAAAGATAGGTAATAGGTGGATAGCTGATTACGTACCTAAAAAACTTGGCTGAAAAGGTTATCCTCGGCATGGATACCTTAAGGCAATTGAATCTTTCGATTACCCTAGGGAAGACGGAAATACTCGTCAACAACGGTAGACCGCCGGTGCCTCAACGGGATCATCTGTGTTTATTAGGAGGGACGCCTTTGTCCCCGGAGCAAGAAGGACAACTGAACGACTTGCTCAATCAGGAATTTGCAATGCTGAATAGTACAACTAATGCAGTCGTTCACAGTATCAAGCTTAAAACGCAGGAGCCCATCCGGCAAAGATATTATCCAAGAAACCCGGCTATGCAGAAGGTGATAGACGAGCTGTTACGTATAGACAAAATAGAGCCTTACAAAAGTTCTTATAGCTCCCCAATCGTACTAGTAAAGAAAAAGAACGACACATGGAGAGTCTGCGTTGATTAAAGCCAATTAAACCAGATCTCCATCATGAATGCGTATCCGTTGCCCCAAATTAATGCAATACAGAACAAGCTAAGACAGGCCAAGTTCATATTGACCATTGATTTAAAGCAAGGGTATTGGCAGATACCATTGGACAAGGCGTCTAGAGCCTCTACCGCATTAACAGTACCCGGAAGAGGTTTGTTCCAGTGGAAAGTTCTGCCCTGTGGACTCAACTCGTCGGCGGTGACGTTCCAAAGGACGTTGGATTCGGTCTTAGGACCTGAGATGGAACCTTATGCTTTTGCATACCTGGACGATATTAAAGTAGTAAGCAAGTCCTTTCGGGAACACCTTCGACATTTGCAAGAAGTGTTTTATAGGCTCGAACTGTACTTTTTGCAAAAAGGAGCTGAAATATCTGGGTCATGCCGTAAGTGACCAAGGAATCGCTACCGATCCCCATAAGATAGCTGCTGTCAAAGAACTCAAGGATCCCAGAAATGCGAAAGATCTGCGCAGGGTGTTAGGAATAGCATCATGGTATCGTCGTTTTATAAAGAATTTCTCCAATATTGCCACGCCCCTCATAAAATTATTGAAGAAAAACCATGCCTGGGAATGGGCCGACGCTCAACAAGAAGCATTCACACATTCAAAAAAGAAACTCACAGAGGCTCCGGTACTGAAATCCCCAGATTTCGATCTACCCTTTACGCTACAGACAGATGCCAGCCATTTTGGCTTAGGGTTGGTACTGTCGCAAAACACTAGGGGACAAGAACGGGTGATCGCGTACGCCAGCCGCACTTTGACCCCTCTAGAGATCAGGTACTCGGTAACGGAAAAGGAGTGCTTAGCCATCCTGTGGGGAATACAGAAAATGAAGCCGTACTTGAAAGGGTACCAATTTACAGTGGTGACGGATCATCACTCGCTAAAATATCTGCACTCGCTGGAGAGCCCATCCGGAAGATTGGCCAGATGGGTCATTGAATTACAACAATACGACTTCGAAATACAATACCGCAAAGGGGCCATGAACAATTGCCATCAACACCAGCAAGCACCAATCAACCGGATTTACGCCAGCGTTCCTTAATTTCGGCCGGGAAATAAGGACACCAAACCAAACCGAAGTATCAGTGGAAGGAGGGGGATACGGACAAGAGAACTATTCCGAACAACAAGAAAGATTGAAGGCGTTGCACAAACTCTTCGGAGAAAACCTGTAACGGGCCTCAGAAAATCAAAGCAAGCACTTAGGAAAAAGGTGTGGAAACCAAAAATCGGCGACCTGGTCTACCGAAAAATACGCATTCTCTCATCGGCACAAAAACAATTCACCGAGAAGTTGGCGCCACGTTATGAAGGTCCGTACAAAGGAACTAAGTTCTTGTCACCAGTCATTGTGTTGTTACAAGGAGAAGAAAAAAATACCCGCCGGCGCCAAACCACAATCAGATGCCATATACGAGGCTTGAAGGGCAAGAGCAACGAGGAGCAGGGCAGCCAATTAATAGCACTATCAAGCAAGAATAAAGAGGCCAGGTGTGGCCCAACTTCAAAATCAAAATCAGTTCATTTCTAGACTGACTAGACGTGTTTTTGTCTTTCTCCTTATTTTAATTTTGCTACCCGTTTAAATGGCTTCAAACTGTTTTAAATGTGACAAAAGTATAATAAATACTGAAAATAGTATTTCATGTGGCGTTTGCTAATTAAACTTTCATCTAACATGTTCTTTAATTTGTGAAAGCACCTTGAAATTAATTCGATCTAATTTAAATTTGATCTGGAAATGTGATATGTGCATTATCTATTCTTTCCCTTTGTGCTCATATGCACACATACATAAAGTGCAAATCTTAGTTAATAATCTAAAATCTGAGCTCTCTGAGTTAAAAGCCAAATACTCTAATGAAGAAATCTTTTAAAGTACGGAGAACAGAGATAAGTGCATCAAAACAAAATCCAATGCAAATACTCCCAAACTTAGTACTGATAGAATCACTCCCGCAAATTAAATAAAAGAAAAAGTCAAAGGCCCATTGTTAGTAACACCTAAGTCCAAAGTGCATAATTCTTCTTCTCCCAATGTGGTTGCAAGAACAAATATAAAATATCTACCCAAACAATTCTACTTTTTCCCCTCTTGTGTGTAATATACCAAAAACCAAAAAGAGTGAGGTAAAGAAGAAAACAATAACCAAAACCAAAACTAATAGTGACGATGACGATGTCTCTCATATTATAAGAGATAATATAACTGCCCATTCCATTGCTGCAGTTGGTGATGTGGGTTGTGAAAGAGAAGAGAAGCTTGAAATGCTCTCCACTGCCGAAATTGTAGCTACAAAAAATGTAAATGCGATTCTCATTGGCAATGTCAATATAGAGAGGATGTGGGTGTTATAGTTGATGGTGTTAAAGGGGTTGAGGTGGCACTTGGGTGCGGAACAGCTGTTGACAATTTGTTGCCTAAAGTCAATGCAATAGAATTAAATGTTGCTGCCTATGATTCCAGTCATAATAAATTTTATGTATCGCAAAATAATAATGCTGCGGAAAAAGGTGATTATATTCAAAGTATTGCTGTTGGTGCTATTGCTGCTGTTGGTGCTGTTGCTGCTGCTGCTGTTGCTGCTGCTGTTGAATCTGATGCTTAAGATGATGCTGTTGCTATCGTTGATGCTAGTGAAACTAGAGATGGTGAAACGTTTTTATATACAAATAACTCTGCTGCTGCAAACAAGAACAAAAACGAAGTTGATATTGAAGATGACAATAGTATTATATGCAACAGCCGATCAACATATAGAGGCATTTTTGTTGCGAAAAAACTTCAATGGTTTCACTTATCAAACTTTCTGTCTACAACGACTTTCCAAGCTTTCATTGACTATACAAATTGCGTGTTTTAAGTTGACTGGTAATAAAGAAATTGAGAAGCTTAGAACTGTTAATTTCAAAATTGGCGTTCCACTGGAATGTTCAACTGAATTTTTCAATAGAAGTTTTTGGCCGGAAGGAGTAAGAGTTAGGCATTTTACATACAACCAAAAAAACTCGAAGCTTTCACTTACTGTCAACAACCAAACGTTGCTGAAAAGAACGAAAATAATGCTCAACATAACGATGACGATAATGCATTTCGTATTCATTATCAAAATACTGGTGGGATGAGGACGAAAATTGACAAGTTTTATGCTGCTGTTGCTGACAATAGTTATCCCGTTTTCGCTCTAACTGAGACATGGTTAACCCATGGGATATATTCATCGTAACTTTTCTCCAGTGATTACCATGTATACAGAAGAGATCATTATACTGAAAGTGAATGTAGAGGTGGAGGCGTGCTTTTATCTGTGAGTTCCAAGCTTGTAAGCTTTCAAATACCTTTATTTAATGAAAGTATTGAACAAATCTGTGTTAAAATTGAATTGCCTTTTGCATTAATTAATTTATATATCTTTGTTTCGTATATACCACCTGGTAGTGATACTCGTATAACTACTTATTCCTTACATATACAAAATATAAAAAAAGTGTTTGATGTACTTGAAAAAAATTCATATATAGGTAGCTGTATTAGGAGATTTTAATCTTTCGCACATAAAGTGGATTTATTCTGATGAGGACAAAAATGTATACCCTTCAAATGTTACCTCTAAAATTGAATGTGAAACTTTAGATTTGCTTTTATCTATGAATTTAAATCAAATAAATTGTATACAAAATGAAAATCAAAGAATTCTCGATCTAGTATTTTTAAGTAATGACCTAGAAGCTGTAGTGAATGAACATATTGAACCTTATGTTAATAATTCCTTACACCATAAAGCTTTAGAGGTTCAGTTTAATTTTTTGTTTCTTGATAAACTAAATTTTAATAAAAATAAAATCATAGTTGAATATGATTATGTAAAGGCTGATTATGTGGCTTTAAATACATTCTTTCTGAAGGTGGACTGGAATCATTTGTTTGTATCAAATAATTTAAAGTCATGCTTTGTTAACCTCAAAGAAAAAATTGAAGAGGCTAAAATTCGATTAGTTCCAATAAAAAGGATAAAAGGTAACGGCAGACCAGTTTGGTTTAGTAAAAGACTTTCAAATCTTAAGAACAAAATGATTAAGGCTCATAAGCAGTATCGATCCAATCAGGCTCATAATGGGGGTTGGAATCTAAAATCATGACCAACGCGAAAGCTTTTTGGTCATTCCTTAACGGAAAAAGACAGTCTTTTGGTTTACCGATTAATATGAGACTTAAGGAAAAGGTTACAAGTGATGAACTAGAAATCTGTAATTTATTTGCTGATTTTTTCCAGTCAAACTTCATTCTTGAAACGCCAAAACTAAACGCTAATCTCAATATTCAACCAATTACAAACCTCGGAAACATAATTTTAACTGAAGTAGAGGTTTTAGAAGAGCTATCGTCTCTAGATGCCAGTAAAAATGAGGACTCCGATAGAATATCTCCTCTGTTATTGAAAATGTGCAAAGGAAGTCTAAGTGTGCCCTTAACGAAGTTATTTAATTTGTCATTAGCACAAGGGATATTTCTTGATGACTGGAAAATTTTGGTCATAGCACCAATAAACAAAGCAGGATCAAAGCAAGACATTGCTAACTACAGATCTTTTTCTAAGTTGCAGACAATCCAGAAAATTTTTGAAGCGGTAGTTAAAAAACGTATTTATGAGAACATAAAACATGGTATCTCTTCTTTTTTCCATCTATCTTTTTTTCGCAGTTTTGTACGAAGGGAATGGAATGTGGTGGTCAAGTAGATGCAATTTACACCGATTTTTCGAAAGCATTTGACCGAGTACAACATGTTATCTTGCTAGAAAAATTGAAAGCGTTTGGATTTAAATCTGACATGTTATGATGGTTTGAGCAATATCTTACTAATCGAACTCAGTGTGTTAAGATTGGTAACAGTTTATCAAAGGAAATTAAAAACTTTTCGGGAGTTCCCCAAGGAAGCCACCTGGGACCTCTCTTTTTTGATCTTTTTATAAATGACCTTCCCTTTTGGGCGAAACATTCTGGTAATTTGCTTTTTGCAGATGACTTTAAGATTTTTAGACTCATTAAATAATGTCAAGTAACGACTGTGACCTTCTTCAACAAGACATTAATGAAGTATCTAAGTGGTGTGAAATAAACTGCTTGCATTTAAATATCTCAAAGTGCAAACAGATTTCTTTCACAAGATCTCCTCGACCCATACAATTTTCTTATAAAATTAATAATAAAGAGCTAGAAAAAGTTGACAAAATAAAATATCTGGGCGTTGTCTTTGATGAAAAAATAAGTTTTAAAAATCATTATGACCTTATAGTTTCTAAAGGAAATAAACTATTAGGGTTTTTAAAAAGAAACTCTAAGGATTTTAAGGACCCACATACTTTAAAATCATTGTATATAAGTCTTGTTAGGTCAAATCTCGAGTACGCTTGTTGCATTTGGAATCCGACCTACGATGTTGGTATAAATAGAATTTAGGCGGTGCAGCGTAAATTTACGAGGTTTGCCCTAAAAAAACTTAACTGGGTTGATAATGTTATGCCTTCTTATGAGCAGAGATGTCTTTTGTTGGGTATGTAAACACTAGAAACAAGGCGTAAACATTATCTTATTATGCTGGCAAGAGATGTCTTATGTTCACATATAGATTGTTCTGCCCTACTTGCTCTGTATCCAATTTTCACTCCTTAGAGACCCTTGAAAGAAAAAAAATGTTTTTTTATGTACCACGTTTTTATACAAATTATGGTAAAAGTGATCCAGTTTCCAGCTCCTGTATATTGTTTAATTTAATTGTATTTGAAAAGCTTATTTATTCTATTATGTTAGTTTTGTATAGTTATAATGTATATATGTTTTTTTGATAGATCTAATAGAGTTTTTAAGCTCGATAGATAAATAAAATAAATAAATAAACTTACGTACGGGGGGTAGGAGAAAACCGTGAGGTTTTAGGACAAAAAAAAGAATGGAGAAGAAGTTTTGTTTTTTGTTAATTTTTCTTTATTGAATTATGTTTTATGTTGTTAAAATTACGAATAAGTTTTTTGTTTCAAACTTGAATCTAATGTTTTTTTGCTAATGAAAACTTTTTATAGTTATATATATAAAAAAGGGGGAAACAAAATTTAAAACAAAAAATGGATAAAAAAAACCGACAAAAAAATAATAAATAATTTAGAAAAAAAAATTGTGCTATAAAAAACAAAAAAAAAGTTAAAAAAAAAATAGTTTAAAAATCATTCACCGTTGCAGAAAGACAAGACGAGGAAGTCCTCGTTTTCTAAAGAAGGGGGGAATTGTAATGACGCATTACAAATCTGCACAACAACAACGAAAACACGAACAAATTACATGCGTTCTGTCACTACACCGAGCATTGAGTTCACACTCAGCTCAACATAGCCAAAACCCGGTGACATTAATTTGCAAAGGTTATTTCGTCATTTGCGGGGATATAATTTACACTAGGTTGTTACCAAAAGGTTGCCTAGTAGAACCGAACAAGACCAACAAAAAGCAAGCAGAAGCAGGGAACTAGACCGCGCATATAAATACGCCTAAGCTCTTGGAGGAGGAGCCAGTCGGACTTCGATCGTCGATAAGCAAGGATCAGTGGTAAGTAATTTGGATATTAACAGAGGCTTCCCCCCACCATTGGTGAGGGGCTTCTTGTGAAGAATCCAAGTTTAATCGAATTGTACCAGTCGACTGTGATATACCAGTTTCGACTGCTATTTACCCACGATAAGTGGCGATCTACCCGTTTAATGGCGATTTACCAGTTGCGACTGTGATTTACCCACGATAAGTGGTGATTTACCTGTTTTACGGTGATTTACCAGTTTCGACTGCGATTTACCCACGATAAGTGGCGATTTACCCGTTAAATGGCAATCTACCAGTTGTGACTGTGATTTACCCGTTTAACGGCGATTTGCCAGTTTCGATAGCGATTTACCCACGCTGAGTGGCGATTTACCCGTTTAACGGTGATTTACCATTTGTGACTGTGATTTACCCACGATAAGTGGTGATTTACTCGTTTTACGGTGATTTCCCAGTTTCGACTGTGGTTTACCAGTTTCGACTGTGATTTACCCACGATAAGTGGCGATTTACTCGTTTAACGGCGATTTACCAGTTGTGACTGTGATTTACCCACGATAAGTGGCGATTTACCGGTTTGACGGCGACCTACCAGTTTTGACTGCGATTTGCCACGCTGAGTGGCGATTTACCCGTTTTATGGCGATCTACCAGTTTCGACTGCGATTTACCCACGCTGAGTGGCGATTTGCCCATTTTACGGCAATTGCACCAGTTACGACCGAATTGACAGAAGAGACGTGTTTCAACTGTGCCCCACACCACCAGCTGGCCGACACCTATTGCGAAGACTACACCGGACCCGTAACGCAGACCGAGATTTTGGTGGGAAGAGCTACTACGAAAACCGGAATTATGCAAGAAGAATTTAACAAGTTATATAAAATAAATTCAACCCCAGACTGTGAAACAAAATAAAAGAAAATAACAAATAAAGACAAAGACCTATTGATGTTAAATTTCGGTGTTTTATTTAACGAACCCTGGACACCGTGAGCATACCCCAGCTGAAAAATTTAAAACACCCTCACATTTTGACGCCCGAGCAGGGACCATAAGGTCCACCACCGACAAACCGAATTAAAACCCCACCGTAAGAGGGGACCTGAACAACGTTTGCCCGATAATACTAGCCGAATCGTATATACCCCGATAGCCAGACACGCTATAACCACACCGAATACCGTAATTGTACACCGTCAGAGTGTAAAACCGTACGCGAATAATATTTTTTTTGCTGATTGATAACGTTTCCTCTTTTGGGAAAGCTAAGATTAAAATGATGTCAAATGATGAACCTAAATTCGACGTATTTGCTAGTATAGGAGCAATTTACTTATTGAACAAGCAAGAGATCGTGGAGCGAATGGCCCAATTAAACCTGGATACAGAGGGAACCCTGCCAACCCTCAGAGCCCGTTGAGACTGCGGAAGTCGACGCAAAACCTCCAAGTAGAGGTAAAAAAGCTGGCCCTAGAGAGAGAAGAAGACGACGACTCTAGCCAAGCAGTAGAGCAGTCCAGCGACGGAGAGGAATCAGATCAAACCACTCGCAATACCACGCGGAAAGAAGGGGTCAATGATTACTATTTCTGCGTGCCATCACGAGATAAACTCCGCGCAGGTATGATTCAAACCAAATCGCAAATTGGCATACCCGAAACCAAGGTGAATATCTTGCCGCCAGCAGCCGCACACAGTACCCAGCACATACCCGACCAGCCGATATAACAACTAATACCGACTATACAATATGAACCTATTATTGAAGGCCGTATGGTTCTGAGCCGCGAAGCCGAAGTGATGAATATCGTAAGAAAATGGGCGGTAAGGTTCGACAGCACCGGCAACGCATCTGAATTGATCAAGCGATTGGAAGAATTAATCGAGTGCTAAAGGATCCCACCACAAGAGATGGTTCGTACCTTACCCGAAATACTAAGAGGCATGGCGTTGGAGTGGTATCGTATTAATCGAGTGCATTTTTTGACATGGGCCGATTTCCACAAGGCTTTCTTAGAACATTTCTTACCAATTCAATATATCAATAAATTAGAAGATGAAATTGCGCGAAAATGACAAGGCCCAAGAGAAAAGGCCAAAGATTTCATCCGATCTATGCAGTACCTGATCCACCAACACCCTGCCATGAAGGTAGAAGAAAACACCGGCAAAATTTATGACCAACTCAGACCGGAATACCATCTCTGTGTTCGGAGGAAGGATTTCCGCACGCTAGAAGAGCTAATGGAACTGGTAGAAGAGTACGAGTA
Organism: Dasysyrphus albostriatus; assembly: GCA_946251815.1. Lineage (NCBI taxonomy): Eukaryota > Metazoa > Arthropoda > Insecta > Diptera > Syrphidae > Dasysyrphus > Dasysyrphus albostriatus. The sequence goes on along the minus strand of OX276335.1, from coordinate 159,841,182 downwards.
TATTAACCACGAAAACCGCAGTATGGCACCAACAGCGAGTAGACCCGTTCCCTGGAGCACACCTGTACCTATGCGGGGCCAATCAAGTAAGCACAAATAACGAGGCTTATGACCGAAACACTCACTGATGGAACTGTAAGCAGAGGGGGCACAGCAAAGCTAACTGCAGACGGCCCTTCCGCATGTTTTGTTCCTTCTGCGGAGAAGACGGGCCCCTCCATACAAACAGGTCTGCAGAACAAAAAGAACAAGAGAGTACACCTAAGTCGTGGTCGGTAAATGATGTCGAGGAAACAAAGGACGACAACGCTTGCTTGGCCTCCATGCCAAGAGGATCAACCATCCAAAATAGAACGGACCCGTGAACTTTCGTCAAAATAACTTACTTACTTACTTATCCGGCTCCCGATCCATGGAGGGTCTCTGCCTGAAATATTGCGGTCTTCCATCGGATGCGGTCCCTCGCACGCTCCCTCCAGTGATGAGACCAAGCGCTCTTGCGTCAGAAACTGCCTGATCCCTGTAGCGGAGGTTCGGTCTTCCTGGTTGTCTCGAACCTGGGGGCTGGGATTCGAAGTTTTTTTTGGCTGGAGCATTGTTGTCCATTCGCTCGATGTGGCCGAGCCAGTGTAGTCGGCGTGTTTTGGCTCTTTGGATTACATACACATCTTGGTACAGCTCGTATAATTCACGGTTAAATCTTCTCCTCCATTCGCCCTCCTCGCATATTGAACCAAATATCCGCCGAAGAATTTTTCTCTCGAAAGTGCCCAGTATCAATTCCCCTTTTTTACTTATCGTCCAGCACTCGGCGCCGTAGAGTAGAACTGGTAAAATTAGCGTTTTGTAAAGCATGCACTTTGTCTTCCGGGAGAGGAGTTTTGAACCCATTTGTTTGACCAAACCGAAGTAGCAGCGGTTCGCTAGCGTAATTTTTCGTCGAATTTCCACTAAGGTGTCATTCGTGGGGTTGATGTTTGTTCCGAGGTAGGTGAACTCCTTGACTACCTCGAAATTACTGCTCCCAACAGTGACATTTTGTCCTAGGCGATGGACAGATGAAGCTTTGTTTGTTGATAGCATATACTTTGTTTTGCCCTCATTCACTTCAAGACCAACGCGTTTCGAATATTCATCAAAAGCTGTGAATGCTTCTAGTACAGCTCGCTTGGAGCGACCGATGATGTCGATGTCGTCCGCATAGCCAAGCAGTTGTGAAGACCTGTTGAAGATAGTGCCTTCCAGGTTAACACCACTCCTGCGAACTATCTGCTCCAGGACTAGGTTGAAGAAGTCACATGATAAGGCATCTCCTTGTCTGAACCCTGTACATGTTTGGAATAGCTCGGATGAGCTGTTGCCCATTTGCACGTTGCACCGCGTATTTTGTAACGTCATGTGGCATAGCTGGATCAGTTTTTCCGGGATACCGAGTTCGGACCGAGAAGCTCTTGGCGACTAATGCTATCATATGCGGCTTTGAAGTCGATGAAAAGATGGTTGGTCTTTTCCAGGATTTGCCTCAATGTGAAAATTTGGTCTATCGTTGATCTGCCTGGCCCGAAACCACACTGGTACGTGCGAATCATAGTGTTGCAGAAAGGTTTAAGACGCTCACATAGTACGTTGGATAGGATCTTGTATGCAACATTAAGCAGGGATATACCTCTGTAGTTTTTGCAGGACATAGCATCGCCTTTTTTGTAGATTGGGCATATGGAGCTAATTGACCAGTCGTCGGGCATACTTTCCTCCTCCCATACTTGGTTCATGAGCTGGTGTATGCACCCTACCAGGACATCTCCTCCACACTTGCAGAGTCGGCATCCGAGCCGGCGGATTTGTTGTTCTTAAGCTTGTGGATGGCTTTCTTAATCTCTTCAGTACTGGGCGCTGGGACTGGATCTTCATTGACTGGTCTCATGCTTCTTTGTTCTACTGTCGCTTCCTCTACAGAATGCCCATTGAGCAGCTGCTGGAAATTCTGCTTAAACACGTCAACAATTCCCTGTGCTTCGGTGACTAGAAACCCTTTGCTGTTTCGAAGAGCTTGCGTGCCAGTTTTATTACCACATGCCAGTTGCTTGGCTGTTTTGTATAACCGGCGGGTGTTGGTGGCACTGCTAGACTCCTCAAGATACCTGAGCTGAGAGGCTGCGGATACTCTTTTCTTTCTACGCAGGGTTTTCTTCTCTTTCCTTCTCTTTTCACGGTACTCCTCTTGTATCGAACGCAAGCGTACGAGTTCAAAACCACTACCATCAGCAAGTCAGCAAGCACCAACATAAATATTTTATATAGTCTTTATATGCATTATTATCGTTATCCTCTATTCTATCTTTATACAAGGGCTCATATAAAAGAAAATGTGCCTCTCCTTTGTTAAGGAGAAATATATAGTTTAGTCTTTGTTCGACTCTCAAACCGGCCAGTTCGGCGAGTGATTTGCAACGTTAATAAATTTGGGTTTTTTTCGAATGTTTTTTCCCAATCAAAATTCTCTGTGTTTTTATTTAAAATAATATAAGATATCTGTCGACAACGTTGGGTAATTTATCTATTCGAGTTATAATTCGGGGTGGCTTATACATTTGGTCCATACGAGTCGGATAGCGACAAGCAACCTATGGTGAAAAGTCCGCGAGTTGAAAAATTAAAATCGGATAGCAATAAGTAAATAAATATCGCGAGCTAAAAAACAGATTCAAAATAAAAAGAGGCGAGCTTAAGCCCACATCGAAGTCGCGAGTTTTGAGCAAGTGTTGTTTTGATTCGGCAAGTGATAAATTCCTTTATTTTAAATAAATGAATTATTTTGGAGCAGCACCCTTAATACATCATGTATATTGAGTAAGAATTTCGCCACAGCAAGCTGCCTTATGGTAATGTATGTACAGTTTCTTCCTTTGTAAAATCATTAATGTGCAAGTCCAGACACGAATTTGCCAGCCGTTGGCAAATTCAAACCAACGAAAACAAAATGTGCAAGTCCAGACACGAATCTGCCAGCCGTTGGCAAATTCAAACCAACGAAAACAAAATTCACAACGGCAAGTATTTTTATGTATGCATAGGTGTATAGATAGCGAGCACTGAGAAAAAAACAAAATACATCACACGATCAGTGTGAGTAGTATGAAAAGCAACGGATAGGTACATAGGCACTTATGTATACCCACCCACTGGCGAGCAAAACCAAAGAAAACACAAGATACATAAGGGGTAGAATGGCAAGCTGCAGCTGCTTATTTTATCTAATTATTTTCATTAGTATTGTGACCGGCATATTGGATAGTTCAGTTTTCTGTGTTTTTATAAAATAAAAGGAAAAAGTGTGAAGTTTTTTGGTGTTTTTTTCTCAAACTAAAAAGCAAAGTTCAGATAAGGGCAATACTAGTAAGTAAATTCTGTGTTGCTTTGAGCTATATTATTCTTTGTGAGCTAACAGTACAAGTTGTGAAAGTTATATCGGATAAGCGTAATTAAATTACATTGGCTAGGCAAAAAACGAAAGCAAATATGTACAGTGCGATATGTATATTGTTTGGCACATGCTAGCGACGGCGACGGCCGGCTGGGTCTTCATCATATATTTTTTCTTTCTCTCTTTTCTCGTTTCTTTTGCGTTGTTTCGGGCTGTGCTGTGACTGTGATGCTTGTGACATAGGGGTATCTCTTGCTAGGTATATTAACATGAGTGTGTATTGGGAAATGAAGTAGAGTGAGTCTCTGACTTTATCGTACATAGGTGTAGTACAGCGTGTCACAAGTGTCATCGTAGGGATTTATATTTTAATATTTGGGGTTATTTATTTGCGTTAACACAGTACAGTCGAGGTATTAGGTAGGCTAGGGAGTAATAATGCACATTGTTAGGGAATATAAACCGTAGCCATTGGCAAGGTAATGAAAGCTCTATTCATGAATTGAATTTAATAACCTTGTATCAAAACAAGAGTGGCAAGGGTAGTGGCTACGGCGGCAAGCAAAATATACAAACAAATTTGTTTAATACTTTTTCCGAATCCACGGGATTCGATGAAATTTACGAAAGCTAAATAAACTATAGCCAGCTGTCATGACGAGTGAGGTGGCAAGGCAGTATAATTATGGCAATTATACATACCCTGACAGGGGGAAATCATTGGTATAGCAAGATAAAATAATCTCACAAATATGGCAAGCTAAGATTTTCTAGAAATCTCTTGATGAAGACCAGCGACCGTAGGCAAATTTCGGCTAGAACATTTAAATTCGGAAAAATTATTTTGTTCAATTTAAAATTCGGCAAGTCAATTTGTATTTGAATTTTTACAATTCAAATAGGACAAGCCAGCAAGCGTTTTACGGCAGAGGTGCGTGATTGGAATTTACAACTCCAGTAATTGATTAGTTTATCTCACACGAAAGGCATACTTCCATTGGAAGTTGAATAATCTTAACGATTGCTAAGTCGAATATATATACTCTTTTTTAACAGATAAATAATTCTTATTCATTCCCAGTTACCTTAAAGTGATAAATACAATGCTAAAGGGTGAATAAGATTGTTGAATATTTGGCAAGCTATTTTACACCAAGCTTATAACATTCATCTTGTACAAGCTCACATTAGGTTCACATACATTTACCTTTAAATTCCAATATCTTTCTTACTATCCTATCATAGAAAATGGCAAACAATAAAATTCATACAACATGCGTAAGAGCAATGGAAAGGATAGCAAGCTACATTGCCGAGGCTACTGAGCAACCAGGCGATAGTGACAGCGAGGACCTCCAAGTACGGCTGGAGCGGCTAGAAGACATATGGAGCCAGGTAAATGTGAATCATATAAAATGGATAGCTGGCAAGGCGAATGATTTCGAAGATGTTGAAAAGCAGCAAACTGCAGCTGAGGAACTCTACCTCGGCACGAAAGTAAAGTTACGAAAGCTTTTGGCACACATGAAACGGCGAGCAGAGCTTCAGCAAGGGACAGCCAGGGAGCAATGAGCGAGCGGCCAGCCCATCGAGGTATCCATCCAGATGCCATAACAGCAAGAGGTGAAGAATACGTGGGGGGAATTTGATGGGTCCCTCACCAAATGACAAGGTTTCAAGGACCTTGAACAATTCTCTTACTGGCAAGGCAGCTAGGAGGATGGAGGAACGGAAACTAACCGACAGTAACTATTTTGAGGTCTGGGCCAGGCTCAATGAGCTTTATGATAAAAAATACCACACCTGTCGCCAGCTGTTGAGGCAGTTCATTAATCTGCCAGCTCTGCCAGCCGTCCCTCATGCGGACCATATTCAACGGTTGTCAAATGTGACGCATGAAACTCTTCGGCAGCTCAAGGTGCTAGGGATCCCGGTGGAGCACTGGGATATGATGATTGTACACATGTTACATGATCATCTAGATGCGGACACAGCACGTCAATGGGAACTGCAGCGCCAGTCTGAAACTCCTACGACAAAAGAGATGCTAGCCTTTTTGGATAGGCAGGCTGCAGCATATGCACAACCGGCCAGCAGTCACCAGGTAAGAGCAGCGGCTGTGATGAGTGGTGCAGCGGCAAGGGCAGAGTCAAGGACACACTTTGACAAGTTTGGCAGTGAGCGAACGGTACAGCAAAGAAACACGGCAAGACAACAACAGCAAGCAAGGACACAAACTCCAATACGGCAAGCCACGAAAGAAAACAGAGCAGCGAGGATACAACATAAGTTTGAGCTATGCGGTGAGGATCATCAGCTATACCACTGCAAGCAGTTTAGGGCTTTCGAGCATCCAGCTAGACTTCCCTTTGTGCGTATGCACGTACTATGCGAGAATTGCCTCAAGCAGGGGCACAATGAAACCACATGCTTCCAGTCTCCGTGCCCGAGATGTCCATTTAAACTAATGCACAATAGTTTATTTTGCCCAAATCATAAGGTACCATTATAAGCTATGGTGTCAAAAGTAGAATTCAAACGCAAAGGGGATTGACAATTAACGATGCCAACAAAACGGCAAAAATTAAAGAAGGGAGATAAAAATAAAGATTTACTTGAGACATATTCTAATGTATTTAATTTATATTCTTCTTCCACTGATGGACTAGCTTTGATGCCAACAATTTTGGTAAGATTGTCATTTGAAGGTCCTTTGGTTGGGCCAGTGCGAGCGCTTCTAGATTCAGGGGCTCAACTGAATTTAATTCCACACAAAACGGTGCAAGCATTCAATATTTTTACGCGGCAAGCTACGAGAAAGGTCATCGGCATATAAGGTAATACAATACAAATTCATAAGCAGGCAAGGGTTGGAATAGTTTCATGGTACGATTCTGAAGTACACATTGAAGAAGATGTGGTCATTAGTGACTCCGCAAGTTAGTATAGAGCAAATGACAGAAAGTTTTGAAGCTCCGTTCGCGGATCCATCCTATTGGAGGCAAGCACGAGTTGATATTCTGCTAGGAGTAAAGTTTTTTGCAAGGGTAATAGTATGTTCGATACCACGAATGTTTGGTACGATGACGGCCATTGAGACAAGTTTTGGTATAGTTATATTTGGAGGTAATTCAATGGGTACGATAGACGGACAAGATGACAGTACACCCATACTAAGATGTGTTGAAGTCGACAGATTGGATAGCCTAGTAAGGCAGCTTTGGGAAATGGATCAGTTGGGGAGGTCTAAGTTTAGGTCGGCAGAAGAGCAAGCTGTAGAAGCAAATTTTATAAATACGGCAAGACGTGATAGTGAAGGACGCTTCGTCATCACAATTCCTATTAAACCTGACATTCAGGACATAGGCGATTCAAGGGCGATAGCATTGAAAAGATTTTTCATGTTGGAAAGGAAATTGGAAAGGGACCCAGCTCTCAAAGAAAAGTACATTAGTTGCATGCAAGAGTATGAAAGCCTAGGCCACATGGTTAAGGTAGAAGAACCTCAGCAAGCCGGGCAAGGGAGATTTGTGTATTATATACCACATCATTGTGTGACGAAAAAATTCAGAGTAGTATTCGATTGTAGTTGCCAGGCAGATAAGGGCATTTCATTCAATGAAGTACAGCAGCTATGTGAGAAGCTTCAACGAGATTTATTTGAGATAGTCACACGTTTCCGAAGACAAAGGATAGCCTTTAGTGCAGACATCAAAATGATGTTTCGGCAAGTAAAGATAGTAAGACATCAGTGGGACATGCAAAGAATTTTCTGGCGTGAGTCTCCAAGAGATAGGCTGCAAGAATATTGGCTAACAGTTGTAACTTATGGCATGACATCCTCAGCATACAACGCAGTGCGAGTATTGATCCAATGTGGACGGGATGCAAAGGAAACGCATCCAGATATAAAGCAAGTAATCTGTAATGATTTTTATATGGATGACTGTGTTTCGGGTCGGGATAGTGAACAAGAAGCACTATACACGGCAAGGCGATTGGATAGTGTGTTACGGACAGCTGGATTCGAGCTCCGCAAATGGAAGTCAAATAGTCAATGGCTAGCCAGCAAGCTACAATCTGAAAGAGGCGAAGATATAATTTTTGACAGCAAGGAGCAAGCTACTGTATTGGGCTTAAAATGGTTGGTTGACCAGGACCAATTTACATTTAAGGTAAAATCACCTAAGATCGGGGATAAGTTTACAAAAAGGAATCTGCTTAGGTATATAGTGCAGCTATATGACCCCAATGGTTATATCGCGCCAGTAATTATTCTCGGTAAAATTCTGATACAAGATTTATGGCGCACTGGTTCGGATTGGGATCAAGAAGTGCCAGCGGAGATTAAGTATCGATGGCAAGGGTTGTGGCAAGAGATAAAGCTTTTAGAACAATTTTGAATATCCAGATGGCTAGGACAGGCGAGGGAGCAAGAGTAGAAGTTCATGGTTTTTCTGATGCTTCTACAATGGCATATGGAGCGGTATTGTATGTAAGGGTAGAACAACCAAATGGCAAGGTTACTAGTGGGTTAATTGCTTCCAAGATAAGAGTAGCTCCCCTTAAGACAACAACTATTCCACGTTTAGAGTTAGCGGCAGCAGAGTTGCTCGGTAGGCTATTGATGGAATTATTTAAGGCAATGGATTGGGCGAACGTAAAGTATACGCTGTGGACAGATTCCATGGTGGTTTTGCATTGGCTGCAAAAAATTTCTCGTGATATGAAAACATATGTAGGGAACCGCGTATCATCAACTCAGATAAATACCTGCGTTAAAAATTTTCGACACGTCGGGACTAAGGAAAATCCAGCAGATTTACTTAGTAGAGGTTTATCACCAGCCGAGTTAATCAAAAGCGAGCTATGGTCACATGGGCCATCATGGCTAGTTGAGCAAGAAGCTAATTGGCCAGTTAATCCGATAGGGAGTGAGATTTCACCAATAGCCGCAAGCAAAATGCAAGTATGTGTAGTTGCACAGGCTAGGGAAACCTTAGGTATATGGGTACCTGAGCAGCAAGCTAGTGTTCCGATAGAAGAATACACTTCGAAACTTGAAAATGCAGTAGGTGTGTTAGCAAATGCATACTTGAATCGGCCTAGGGCAAAGGCAAAGGAACGCAAGTTAGGGCGACATAGCAAGCGAATTAGGTACAGTGTTGATTCGGCAACTGTAATAACACATACAGCTACGGAAAGAATGCAAGGTATGAGGTTTCATCTTAAGAAAGCTCAAAAAGAGGTCTACGGCAAGGATATAGTGGTACTTCAGACAAAAGGACAGTTGACTGAGCATAGCAAGATCGAATCTCTCAAACCAGTTTTTGATGAGGAGGGTGTTCTACGAGTAGGAGGGCGCCTACATCGAGCGAGCGAAGAATATCAGATGTGTCATCCAGCTATAGTACCATCAGGATCGAGGCTAGCATGACAGATAATTGATCATACTCATCGGTCAACCAAACATAGAGCCGCCCAGATAATGATGCAGTTCATTCGACAGCAGTACTGGATACCACGATTGCGCAGCGAGCTTCGAAACTATATACCCAAGTGTCCAATTTGTGCACGTTATAACTATAGATTAGAGCAACAATTAATGTCAGAATTGGCAGCGGATAGGGTGCGAGTTGGTAAGCCATTTTTACACACCGGGGTTGACTATGCAGGGCCATTTATGGTTAAGGTGCTGGATAGAAATGGCAAGCGAATCAGCACAAGGAAAGCCTGGGTAGCAATATTTGTATGTTTAAAGACAAGGGCGGTCCACATTGATATGATAGAGGATTTGACCTCATTGTCATTTCTAGCATGCTATCAGGGGCTTGTCAGTAGGAGAGGGCATTGTCAGCATATGTACAGCGACAATGGGACGTCATTCGTTGGCGCGGCAAGGGTAATCCGGCAAGCTGGGAAAAAATGGAAAAAGGATGAATTATTCAGCAAGTTAAGTCTGCAAGGTACGGAATGGATATTTATGGTGCCAGCTGCTCCGCATCAAGGGGACATATACGAGGCCGCTGTTAAGTCGATGAAATATCACTTAAAGCGTATAGTTGGACAAAAGATCCTAGAAAGCGAGCAATTTTTAACATTGTTAATTAGTATAGAGGGGATATTAAATTCCCGTCCCATTCATCCTCTCAGCAATGATCAATGTGACATGCAAACTTTAACGCCAGGTCATTTTTTGATAGGTGAACCCATTGTGTTCCCCCCAACATTTTCAACAGCTGAAGAATCAAGGGGAGCAAAGTTTTTCAGAGAGAGATAGATTATGTTTGAACATTTCTGGAAAAGGTGGCGAGAAGAATATCTTGTAACATTGCAAGAGAGAAAAAAGTGGCGTAGAGAAAAGGAAAGCTTGAGAATAGGGCAGCTAGTGATTATAAAAAGCGAAAACTTGCCTCCAGCCCAATGGGCTATGGGCAGAGTGAGCGAGCTAATCGAAAGTAGGGATGGAGTAGTCAGGTCCGTAGTTTTACGAACAGAAGTGGGGCAGCTAACTCAACCTGTTTAGAAAATATGTATCTTACCAATGGAATAAAGATCCGAAGCAGAGTAGGTAGGGGTATGCAAGCTAAAGCAAATTGAATGAAGGCGAGCTTATCAAATATGATTAATTTAATTCAATTCTCAGTTTCGTTACAGAGTTTAATAGCAAGGAGAATAACACAACCAATGGCAAGCAAAGTGAGCAGCTTAACCAATCAACAGCGAGGGGCAACCATTTGGTGAGAACCTAGAGGAAAAAGATTCCTTTCTCGTCGGGACTGTATCGAACGCGAGCGTACGAGTTCAAAACCACTACCATCAGCAAGTCAGCAAGCACCAACATAAATATTTTATATAGTCTTTATATGCATTATTATCGTTATCCTCTATTCTATCTTTATACAAAGGCTCATATAAAAGAAAGTGTACCTCTCCTTTGTTAAGGAGAAATATATAGTTTAGTCTTCGTTCGACTCTCAAACTGGCCAGTTCAGCGAGTGATTTGCAGCTTTAATAAATTTGGGTTTTTTTCGAATATTTTATCCCAATCAAAATTCTCTGTGTTTTTATTTAAAATAATATAAGATATCTGTCGACAACGTTGGGTAATTTATCTATTCGAGTTATAATTCGGGGTGGTTTATACACCTCTCTTGCTGCTCTTGTTTTCCGTTGCAGCATTTGCATTCGTGCATTTTCCGTCCCCTGCTTCAACACCGCGCATTCTTCATCATATCACGGGTTCTTATTTTTAGGTGGTTGATAGCCTATGGTGGTCTCGGCTGTCTCCTTAATGACGTCGCGATACAAGTTCCACTGGTTGTTGACACTTGTGGGTGGGGGTACGGCAGAGAGTTTCCCGGTTAAATGTTCACTGTAGTCTCTGGCTTTCTCAGATGTGCCAAGGCATGCAATATTAAATTTCTTCCTTTGGGCGGTCTTCGCTTTCTTTTCATTGGACAGTCGGGCTGTGAACTTTGTCACAACAAGAAAGTGGTCAGAGTCCACATTTGCACCTCGGAAAGTTCGCACGTCCAAGATGTTTGATGCGTACCTTGCGCAAATTAGCACATGGTCGATTTGGCTGGCGGTTCGACCATCTGGGGATCGCCTGGTTGCTGTGTGTATCCTTCGCCTGGGGAACCTAGTGCTACTTATCACTGTATTACGAGCTGCAGCAAAGTCGATTAGTCGAAAGCCGTTATCTGTTGTCGTTTCGTGGAGGCTGTGCTTTCCAAATAATCCGCCAAAGATATTTTCCTTCTCGATTTTAGCATTGTACTCCGGACAGGCTCCGTAGGCTACGTCCAGGAGGTCGTAAAAATCCTCCTTGTTAGACTCCTCCGCTTCATTGGTAGGGGCGTATGCACATATTAGGCTGATGTTTTGGAGGGTAGCTTTGATGCGGATCACAGCCAAGCGATCGCTGATCGGCTTAAAATCGATGACTCTCGATCTAAGTCGATTTCCCACGACGAATCCGCATCCTAACATGTGCAATCTTTGATGACAGCTGTAATAAATGTCGCAATCTTTTTTTTCATAATCCCTGATCCTATCCATTGTATCTCCTGGATCGCGGTAATATCTGCCTTGTACCGCGTAAGGACTGATTCAAGTTTTTGAGTAGCACCTGGCGTATAGAGTGTCCTTACATTCCAGGTGCATACTCTCGGGTCGTAGTCCATTTTCGTTCCGGGTCGGGTTGCCATTTGAGGGGGGTTGTTATCCGAGGCTTCTCGCTTCTCTTTCATAACACATAGTTTTTTTACTGTGGCCGGGTCGTTAGCCCAACGCACTAACCTCCAATCTGTAGGGCCATGGGTTTGGTGTTGCAATTCTTTCCTTGATCAACACTCACACTTACAAGTTTAGCAAGTCATGACATAAAGCCAAGACCAGTATCCGGCGGTTATCAACTTAGAGGTACACTTGATATGTAGGAAAAGATACAGCTCGAGGCCCCCAGTTCCTACAACATCCAACAACGTCAAAATACTTACTGTGGATACCCAACAACGGCCTCACTTGATACGGGAGCCACTAAATCGTTCGTAAGCGAAGAAGTTCTTACCTTGCTGAGAAGAATGAAGGTGCCAGTTAAATACGAGTTGCATCCAGTGCACCTGGCCGATGGTACGAGCATGCCCACTCGCGAATACTTCCAAATAGACTTATGGATAGGTGACCAGAAGATACGTGGGGAGATTACGTACCTCAAAAACTTGGCTGAAAAGGTTATCCTCGGCATGGATACCTTAAGGCAATTGAATCTTTCGATTACCCCAGGGAAGACGGAAATACTCGTCAACAACGGTAGACCGCCGGTGCCTCAACGGGATCATCTGTGTTTATTAGGAGGGACGCCTTTGTCCCCGGAGCAAGAAGGACAACTGAACGACTTGCTCAATCAGGAATTGCCCAAATTTGCAATGCTGAATAGTACAACTAATGCAGCCGTTCACAGTATCAAGCTTAAAACGCAGGAGCCCATCCGGCAAAGATATTACCCAAGAAACCCGGCTATGCAGAAGGTGGTCGACGAGGAAATAGACGAGCTGTTACATATAGGCAAAATAGATCCTTACAAAAGTCCTTATAGCTCTCCAATCGTACTAGTAAGGAAAAAGAACGACACATGGAGAGTCTGCGTTGATTACAGCCAATTAAACCAGATCTCCATCATGAATGCGTATCCGTTGCCCCAAATTAATGCAATACTGGACAAGCTAAAAAACCAAGTTCATATCGACCATTGATTTAAAGCAAGGGTATTGGCAGATGCCATTGGACAAGGCGTCTATAGCCTCTACCGCATTTACAGTACCCGGACGAGGTTTGTTCCAGTGGAAGGTTCTGCCTTGTGGACTCAACTCGTCGGCGGCGACGTTCCAAGGGCGTTGGATTCTGCCCAAGGACCTGAGATGGAACCTTATGCTTTTGCATACCTGGACAATATTATAGTAGTAAGCAAGTCTTTTCAGGAACACCTTCGACATTTGCAAGAAGTGTTTCATAGGCTCCAACAGGCTCACTTGCGGATCAACGGAGAAAAATGTACTTTTTGAAAAAGGAGTTGAAATATTTGGGTCACGTCGTAAGTGGCCAAGGAATCGCTACCGATCCCGATAAGATAGCCGCTGTCAAAATACTCAAGGATCCCAGAAATGTGAAAGATCTGTGCCGGATGTTAGGAATAGTATCATGGTATCGTCATTTTATTAAGGATTTCTCCATTATTGCCACGCCCCTCATAAAATTATTGAAGAAAAACCATGCCTGGGAATGGGCCGAAGCTCAACAAGAAGCATTCGCACATTTAAAAAAGAAACTCACAGAGGCTCCGGTACTGAAATCTCCAGATTTCGATCTACCCTTTACGCTACAGACAGATGCCAGCCATTTTGGCTTAGAGGTTTGACTGTCGCAAAACACTAGGGGACAAGAACGGGTGATCGCGTACGCCAGCCGCACTTTGACCCCTCTAGAGATCAGGTACTCGGTAACGGAAAAGGAGTGCTTAGCCATCCTGCGGGAAATACAGAAAATGAGGCCATACTTGGAAGGGTACCATTTTACCGTGGTGACGGATCATCGCTAAAATGGCTGCACTCGCTGGAGAGCCCATCCGGAAGATTGGCCAGATGGGCCATTGAATTACAACAATACGACTTCGAAATACAATACCGCAAAGGGGCCATGAACATTTGCCATCAACACCAGCAAGCACCAATCAACCGGATTTACGCCAGCGTTCCTTTATTTCGACCGGGAAATAAGGACACCAAACCGAAGTACCAGTGGAAGGAGGGGGATACGAACAAGAGAACTATTCCGAACGACAAGAAAGATTGAAGGCGTTGCACAAACTCTTCGGAGAAAACCTGTAACGGGCCTCAGAAAATCAAAACAAGCACTATAATCTAAGGAAAAGGGCGTGGAAACAAAAAATCGGCGACCTGGTCCACCGAAAAATACGCGTTCTCTCATCAGCACAAAAACAATTCACCGAGAAGTTGGCGCCACGTTATGAAGGTCCGTACAAAGGAACTAAGTTCTTGTCACCATTCATTGTGTTGTTACAAGAAGGAGAAAAAAATACCCGCTGGTGCCAAACCACAATCAGATGCCATATACGAGGCTTGAAGGGCAAGAGCAGCGAGGAGCAGGGCAGGGCAGCCAATTAATAGCACTATCAAGCAAGAATAAAGAGGCCAGGTGTGGCCCAACTTACGTACGGGGGGTAGGAGAAAACCGTTAGGTTTTAGGACAAAAAAAAATAATGGAGAAGAAGTTTTGTTTTTTGTTAATTTTTCTTTATTGAATTATGTTTTATGTTGTTAAAATTACGAATAAGTTTTTTGTTTCAAACTTGAATCTAATGTTTTTTTGCTAATGAAAGCATTTTATAGTTATATATATAAAAAAAGGGGGAAACAAAATTTAAAACAAAAAATGGATAAAGAAAACCGCTATAAAAAACAAAAAAAAAATAGTTAAAAAAAAAATTTTAAAATCATTCACCGTTGCAGAAAGACAAGACGAGGAAGTCCTCGTTTTGTAAGGAAGGGTAAAATTGTAATGACGCATTAAAAATCTGCACAGCAAAAACGAAAACACGAACAAATTATATGCCTTCTGTCACTACACCGAGCATTGAGTTCACACTCAACATAGCAAAAACCCGGTGACATTAATTTGCAAAGTTCAATTTAAAGTTTTTGCGACCTTTAGTCAAAATGCGTTTCGCCTAGGTACAACAATTGGGCTCATCAGTTAGATGTTGTTGTACCCTTCTAAGACGCATAATTTTAGTCGATGGTTACCGACATGTATTAAATAAACAGCACAAATGCACTGTAAATTATATTATCTAGTGGAATTTGGTTGAATTCAGACGACTAGAAATTGATGATGGTAAAGCCCGTGGTCTGGCAGGTTGAAGAATGAAGAATAAAAACGTAAATAATAGAAAATTTAGTATTTTAGTTTTTAGTGCAAGTTCTTACCTTGCTGAGAAGAATGAAGGCGCCAGTTAAATACGAGTTGCATCGAGTGCACCTGGCCGATGGTATGAGTATGCCCACTCGCGAATACTTTCAAATAGACGTAAAGATAGGTAATAGGTGGATAGCTGATTACGTACCTAAAAAACTTGGCTGAAAAGGTTATCCTCGGCATGGATACCTTAAGGCAATTGAATCTTTCGATTACCCTAGGGAAGACGGAAATACTCGTCAACAACGGTAGACCGCCGGTGCCTCAACGGGATCATCTGTGTTTATTAGGAGGGACGCCTTTGTCCCCGGAGCAAGAAGGACAACTGAACGACTTGCTCAATCAGGAATTTGCAATGCTGAATAGTACAACTAATGCAGTCGTTCACAGTATCAAGCTTAAAACGCAGGAGCCCATCCGGCAAAGATATTATCCAAGAAACCCGGCTATGCAGAAGGTGATAGACGAGCTGTTACGTATAGACAAAATAGAGCCTTACAAAAGTTCTTATAGCTCCCCAATCGTACTAGTAAAGAAAAAGAACGACACATGGAGAGTCTGCGTTGATTAAAGCCAATTAAACCAGATCTCCATCATGAATGCGTATCCGTTGCCCCAAATTAATGCAATACAGAACAAGCTAAGACAGGCCAAGTTCATATTGACCATTGATTTAAAGCAAGGGTATTGGCAGATACCATTGGACAAGGCGTCTAGAGCCTCTACCGCATTAACAGTACCCGGAAGAGGTTTGTTCCAGTGGAAAGTTCTGCCCTGTGGACTCAACTCGTCGGCGGTGACGTTCCAAAGGACGTTGGATTCGGTCTTAGGACCTGAGATGGAACCTTATGCTTTTGCATACCTGGACGATATTAAAGTAGTAAGCAAGTCCTTTCGGGAACACCTTCGACATTTGCAAGAAGTGTTTTATAGGCTCGAACTGTACTTTTTGCAAAAAGGAGCTGAAATATCTGGGTCACGCCGTAAGTGACCAAGGAATCGCTACCGATCCCCATAAGATAGCTGCTGTCAAAGAACTCAAGGATCCCAGAAATGCGAAAGATCTGCGCAGGGTGTTAGGAATAGCATCATGGTATCGTCGTTTTATAAAGAATTTCTCCAATATTGCCACGCCCCTCATAAAATTATTGAAGAAAAACCATGCCTGGGAATGGGCCGACGCTCAACAAGAAGCATTCACACATTCAAAAAAGAAACTCACAGAGGCTCCGGTACTGAAATCCCCAGATTTCGATCTACCCTTTACGCTACAGACAGATGCCAGCCATTTTGGCTTAGGGTTGGTACTGTCGCAAAACACTAGGGGACAAGAACGGGTGATCGCGTACGCCAGCCGCACTTTGACCCCTCTAGAGATCAGGTACTCGGTAACGGAAAAGGAGTGCTTAGCCATCCTGTGGGGAATACAGAAAATGAAGCCGTACTTGAAAGGGTACCAATTTACAGTGGTGACGGATCATCACTCGCTAAAATATCTGCACTCGCTGGAGAGCCCATCCGGAAGATTGGCCAGATGGGTCATTGAATTACAACAATACGACTTCGAAATACAATACCGCAAAGGGGCCATGAACAATTGCCATCAACACCAGCAAGCACCAATCAACCGGATTTACGCCAGCGTTCCTTAATTTCGGCCGGGAAATAAGGACACCAAACCAAACCGAAGTATCAGTGGAAGGAGGGGGATACGGACAAGAGAACTATTCCGAACGACAAGAAAGATTGAAGGCGTTGCACAAACTCTTCGGAGAAAACCTGTAACGGGCCTCAGAAAATCAAAGCAAGCACTTAGGAAAAAGGTGTGGAAACCAAAAATCGGCGACCTGGTCTACCGAAAAATACGCATTCTCTCATCGGCACAAAAACAATTCACCGAGAAGTTGGCGCCACGTTATGAAGGTCCGTACAAAGGAACTAAGTTCTTGTCACCAGTCATTGTGTTGTTACAAGGAGAAGAAAAAAATACCCGCCGGCGCCAAACCACAATCAGATGCCATATACGAGGCTTGAAGGGCAAGAGCAACGAGGAGCAGGGCAGCCAATTAATAGCACTATCAAGCAAGAATAAAGAGGCCAGGTGTGGCCCAACTTCAAAATCAAAATCAGTTCATTTCTAGACTGACTAGACGTGTTTTTGTCTTTCTCCTTATTTTAATTTTGCTACCCGTTTAAATGGCTTCAAACTGTTTTAAATGTGACAAAAGTATAATAAATACTGAAAATAGTATTTCATGTGGCGTTTGCTAATTAAACTTTCATCTAACATGTTCTTTAATTTGTGAAAGCACCTTGAAATTAATTCGATCTAATTTAAATTTGATCTGGAAATGTGATATGTGCATTATCTATTCTTTCCCTTTGTGCTCATATGCACACATACATAAAGTGCAAATCTTAGTTAATAATCTAAAATCTGAGCTCTCTGAGTTAAAAGCCAAATACTCTAATGAAGAAATCTCTTAAAGTACGGAGAACAGAGATAAGTGCATCAAAACAAAATCCAATGCAAATACTCCCAAACTTAGTACTGATAGAATCACTCCCGCAAATTAAATAAAAGAAAAAGTCAAAGGCCCATTGTTAGTAACACCTAAGTCCAAAGTGCATAATTCTTCTTCTCCCAATGTGGTTGCAAGAACAAATATAAAATATCTACCCAAACAATTCTACTTTTTCCCCTCTTGTGTGTAATATACCAAAAACCAAAAAGAGTGAGGTAAAGAAGAAAACAATAACCAAAACCAAACTAATAGTGACGATGACGATGTCTCTCATATTATAAGAGATAATATAACTGCCCATTCCGTTGCTGCAGTTGGTGATGTGGGTTGTGAAAGAGAAGAGAAGCTTGAAATGCTCTCCACTGCCGAAATTGTAGCTACAAAAAATGTAAATGCGATTCTCATTGGCAATGTCAATATAGAGAGGATGTGGGTGATATAGTTGATGGTGTTAAAGGGGTTGAGGTGGCACTTGGGTGCGGAACAGCTGTTGACAATTTGTTGCCTAAAGTCAATGCAATAGAATTAAATGTTGCTGCCTATGATTCCAGTCATAATAAATTTTATGTATCGCAAAATAATAATGCTGCGGAAAAAGGTGATTATATTCAAAGTATTGCTGTTGGTGCTATTGCTGCTGTTGGTGCTGTTGCTGCTGCTGCTGTTGCTGCTGCTGTTGAATCTGATGCTTAAGATGATGCTGTTGCTATCGTTGATGCTAGTGAAACTAGAGATGGTGAAACGTTTTTATATATAAATAACTCTGCTGCTGCAAACAAGAACAAAAACGAAGTTGATATTGAAGATGACAATAGTATTATATGCAACAGCCGATCAACATATAGAGGCATTTTTGTTGCGAAAAAACTTCAATGGTTTCACTTATCAAACTTTCTGTCTACAACGACTTTCCAAGCTTTCATTGACTATACAAATTGCGTGTTTTAAGTTGACTGGTAATAAAGAAATTGAGAAGCTTAGAACTGTTAATTTCAAAATTGGCGTTCCACTGGAATGTTCAACTGAATTTTTCAATAGAAGTTTTTGGCCGGAAGGAGTAAGAGTTAGGCATTTTACATACAACCAAAAAAACTCGAAGCTTTCACTTACTGTCAACAACCAAACGTTGCTGAAAAGAACGAAAATAATGCTCAACATAACGATGACGATAATGCATTTCGTATTCATTATCAAAATACTGGTGGGATGAGGACGAAAATTGACAAGTTTTATGCTGCTGTTGCTGACAATAGTTATCCCGTTTTCGCTCTAACTGAGACATGGTTAACCCATGGGATATATTCATCGTAACTTTTCTCCAGTGATTACCATGTATACAGAAGAGATCATTATACTGAAAGTGAATGTAGAGGTGGAGGCGTGCTTTTATCTGTGAGTTCCAAGCTTGTAAGCTTTCAAATACCTTTATTTAATGAAAGTATTGAACAAATCTGTGTTAAAATTGAATTGCCTTTTGCATTAATTAATTTATATATCTTTGTTTCGTATATACCACCTGGTAGTGATACTCGTATAACTACTTATTCCTTACATATACAAAATATAAAAAAAGTGTTTGATGTACTTGAAAAAAATTCATATATAGGTAGCTGTATTAGGAGATTTTAATCTTTCGCACATAAAGTGGATTTATTCTGATGAGGACAAAAATGTATACCCTTCAAATGTTACCTCTAAAATTGAATGTGAAACTTTAGATTTGCTTTTATCTATGAATTTAAATCAAATAAATTGTATACAAAATGAAAATCAAAGAATTCTCGATCTAGTATTTTTAAGTAATGACCTAGAAGCTGTAGTGAATGAACATATTGAACCTTATGTTAATAATTCCTTACACCATAAAGCTTTAGAGGTTCAGTTTAATTTTTTGTTTCTTGATAAACTAAATTTTAATAAAAATAAAATCATAGTTGAATATGATTATGTAAAGGCTGATTATGTGGCTTTAAATACATTCTTTCTGAAGGTGGACTGGAATCATTTGTTTGTATCAAATAATTTAAAGTCATGCTTTGTTAACCTCAAAGAAAAAATTGAAGAGGCTTAAATTCGATTAGTTCCAATAAAAAGGATAAAAGGTAACGGCAGACCAGTTTGGTTTAGTAAAAGACTTTCAAATCTTAAGAACAAAATGATTAAGGCTCATAAGCAGTATCGATCCAATCAGGCTCATAATGGGGGTTGGAATCTAAAATCATGACCAACTTCGCGTTGGTCATGATTTTAGATTCCAACCCCCATTATGAGCTTTTTGGTCATTCCTTAACGGAAAAAGACAGTCTTTTGGTTTACCGATTAATATGAGACTTAAGGAAAAGGTTACAAGTGATGAACTAGAAATCTGTAATTTATTTGCTGATTTTTTCCAGTCAAACTTCATTCTTGAAACGCCAAAACTAAACGCTAATCTCAATATTCAACCAATTACAAACCTCGGAAACATAATTTTAACTGAAGTAGAGGTTTTAGAAGAGCTATCGTCTCTAGATGCCAGTAAAAATGAGGACTCCGATAGAATATCTCCTCTGTTATTGAAAATGTGCAAAGGAAGTCTAAGTGTGCCCTTAACGAAGTTATTTAATTTGTCATTAGCACAAGGGATATTTCTTGATGACTGGAAAATTTTGGTCATAGCACCAATAAACAAAGCAGGATCAAAGCAAGACATTGCTAACTACAGATCTTTTTCTAAGTTGCAGACAATCCCGAAAATTTTTGAAGCGGTAGTTAAAAAACGTATTTATGAGAACATAAAACATGGTATCTCTTCTTTTTTCCATCTATCTTTTTTCGCAGTTTTGTACGAAGGGAATGGAATGTGGTGGTCAAGTAGATGCAATTTACACCGATTTTTCGAAAGCATTTGACCGAGTACAACATGTTATCTTGCTAGAAAAATTGAAAGCGTTTGGATTTAAATCTGACATGTTATGATGGTTTGAGCAATATCTTACTAATCGAACTCAGTGTGTTAAGATTGGTAACAGTTTATCAAAGGAAATTAAAAACTTTTCGGGAGTTCCCCAAGGAAGCCACCTGGGACCTCTCTTTTTTGATCTTTTTATAAATGACCTTCCCTTTTGGGCGAAACATTCTGGTAATTTGCTTTTTGCAGATGACTTTAAGATTTTTAGACTCATTAAATAATGTCAAGTAACGACTGTGACCTTCTTCAACAAGACATTAATGAAGTATCTAAGTGGTGTGAAATAAACTGCTTGCATTTAAATATCTCAAAGTGCAAACAGATTTCTTTCACAAGATCTCCTCGACCCATACAATTTTCTTATAAAATTAATAATAAAGAGCTAGAAAAAGTTGACAAAATAAAATATCTGGGCGTTGTCTTTGATGAAAAAATAAGTTTTAAAAATCATTATGACCTTATAGTATCTAAAGGAAATAAACTATTAGGGTTTTTAAAAAGAAACTCTAAGGATTTTAAGGACCCACATACTTTAAAATCATTGTATATAAGTCTTGTTGGGTCAAATCTCGAGTACGCTTGTTGCATTTGGAATCCGACCTACGATGTTGGTATAAATAGAATTCAGGCGGTGCAGCGTAAATTTACGAGGTTTGCCCTAAAAAAACTTAACTGGGTTGATAATGTTATGCCTTCTTATGAGCAGAGATGTCTTTTGTTGGGTATGTAAACACTAGAAACAAGGCGTAAACATTATCTTATTATGCTGGCAAGAGATGTCTTATGTTCACATATAGATTGTTCTGCCCTACTTGCTCTGTATCCAATTTTCACTCCTTAGAGACCCTTGAAAGAAAAAAAATGTTTTTTTATGTACCACGTTTTTATACAAATTATGGTAAAAGTGATCCAGTTTCCAGCTCCTGTATATTGTTTAATTTAATTGTATTTGAAAAGCTTATTTATTCTATTATGTTAGTTTTGTATAGTTATAATGTATATATGTTTTTTTGATAGATCTAATAGAGTTTTTAAGCTCGATAGATAAATAAAATAAATAAATAAACTTACGTACGGGGGGTAGGAGAAAACCGTGAGGTTTTAGGACAAAAAAAAGAATGGAGAAGAAGTTTTGTTTTTTGTTAATTTTTCTTTATTGAATTATGTTTTATGTTGTTAAAATTACGAATAAGTTTTTTGTTTCAAACTTGAATCTAATGTTTTTTTGCTAATGAAAGCTTTTTATAGTTATATATATAAAAAAAGGGGAAACAAAATTTAAAACAAAAAATGGATAAAAAAAAACCGACAAAAAAATAATAAATAATTTAGAAAAAAAAATTGTGCTATAAAAAACAAAAAAAAAGTTAAAAAAAAAATAGTTTAAAAATCATTCACCGTTGCAGAAAGACAAGACGAGGAAGTCCTCGTTTTCTAAAGAAGGGGGGAATTGTAATGACGCATTACAAATCTGCACAACAACAACGAAAACACGAACAAATTACATGCGTTCTGTCACTACACCGAGCATTGAGTTCACACTCAGCTCAACATAGCCAAAACCCGGTGACATTAATTTGCAAAGGTTATTTCGTCATTTGCGGGGATATAATTTACACTAGGTTGTTACCAAAAGGTTGCCTAGTAGAACCGAACAAGACCAACAAAAAGCAAGCAGAAGCAGGGAACTAGACCGCGCATATAAATACGCCTAAGCTCTTGGAGGAGGAGCCAGTCGGACTTCGATCGTCGATAAGCAAGGATCAGTGGTAAGTAATTTGGATATTAACAGAGGCTTCCCCCCACCATTGGTGAGGGGCTTCTTGTGAAGAATCCAAGTTTAATCGAATTGTACCAGTCGACTGTGATATACCAGTTTCGACTGCTATTTACCCACGATAAGTGGCGATCTACCCGTTTAATGGCGATTTACCAGTTGCGACTGTGATTTACCCACGATAAGTGGTGATTTACCTGTTTTACGGTGATTTACCAGTTTCGACTGCGATTTACCCACGATAAGTGGCGATTTACCCGTTAAATGGCAATCTACCAGTTGTGACTGTGATTTACCCGTTTAACGGCGATTTGCCAGTTTCGATAGCGATTTACCCACGCTGAGTTCCGATTTACCCGTTTAACGGTGATTTACCATTTGTGACTGTGATTTACCCACGATAAGTGGTGATTTACTCGTTTTACGGTGATTTCCCAGTTTCGACTGTGGTTTACCAGTTTCGACTGTGATTTACCCACGATAAGTGGCGATTTACTCGTTTAACGGCGATTTACCAGTTGTGACTGTGATTTACCCACGATAAGTGGCGATTTACCGGTTTGACGGCGACCTACCAGTTTTGACTGCGATTTGCCACGCTGAGTGGCGATTTACCCGTTTTATGGCGATCTACCAGTTTCGACTGCGATTTACCCACGCTGAGTGGCGATTTGCCCATTTTACGGCGATTGCACCAGTTACGACCGAATTGACAGAAGAGACGTGTTTCAACTGTGCCCCACACCACCAGCTGGCCGACACCTATTGCGAAGACTACACCGGACCCGTAACGCAGACCGAGATTTTGGTGGGAAGAGCTACTACGAAAACCGGAATTATGCAAGAAGAATTTAACAAGTTATATAAAATAAATTCAACCCCAGACTGTGAAACAAAATAAAAGAAAATAACAAATAAAGACAAAGACCTATTGATGTTAAATTTCGGTGTTTTATTTAACGAACCCTGGACACCGTGAGCATACCCCAGCTGAAAAATTTAAAACACCCTCACATTTTGACGCCCGAGCAGGGACCATAAGGTCCACCACCGACAAACCGAATTAAAACCCCACCGTAAGAGGGGACCTGAACAACGTTTGCCCGATAATACTAGCCGAATCGTATATACCCCGATAGCCAGACACGCTATAACCACACCGAATACCGTAATTGTACACCGTCAGAGTGTAAAACCGTACGCGAATAATATTTTTTTTGCTGATTGATAACGTTTCCTCTTTTGGGAAAAGCTAAGATTAAAATGATGTCAAATGATGAACCTAAATTCGACGTATTTGCTAGTATAGGAGCAATTTACTTATTGAACAAGCAAGAGATCGTGGAGCGAATGGCCCAATTAAACCTGGATACAGAGGGAACCCTGCCAACCCTCAGAGCCCGTTGAGACTGCGGAAGTCGACGCAAAACCTCCAAGTAGAGGTAAAAAAGCTGGCCCTAGAGAGAGAAGAAGACGACGACTCTAGCCAAGCAGTAGAGCAGTCCAGCGACGGAGAGGAATCAGATCAAACCACTCGCAATACCACGCGGAAAGAAGGGGTCAATGATTACTATTTCTGCGTGCCATCACGAGATAAACCCCGCGCAGGTATGATTCAAACCAAATCGCAAATTGGCATACCCGAAACCAAGGTGAATACCTTGCCGCCAGCAGCCGCACACAGTACCCAGCACATACCCGACCAGCCGATATAACAACTAATACCGACTATACAATATGAACCTATTATTGAAGGCCGTATGGTTCTGAGCCGCGAAGCCGAAGTGATGAATATCGTAAGAAAATGGGCGGTAAGGTTCGACAGCACCGGCAACGCATCTGAATTGATCAAGCGATTGGAAGAATTAATCGAGTGCTAAAGGATCCCACCACAAGAGATGGTTCGTACCTTACCCGAAATACTAAGAGGCATGGCGTTGGAGTGGTATCGTATTAATCGAGTGCATTTTTTGACATGGGCCGATTTCCACAAGGCTTTCTTAGAACATTTCTTACCAATTCAATATATCAATAAATTAGAAGATGAAATTGCGCGAAAATGACAAGGCCCAAGAGAAAAGGCCAAAGATTTTATCCGATCTATGCAGTACCTGATCCACCAACACTCTGCCATGAAGGTAGAAGAAAACACCGGCAAAATTTATGACCAACTCAGACCGGAATACCATCTCTGTGTTCGGAGGAAGGATTTCCGCACGCTAGAAGAGCTAATGGAACTGGTAGAAGAGTACGAGTATATTAACCACGAAAACCGCAGTATGGCACCAACAGCGAGTAGACCCGTTCCCTGGAGCACACCTGTACCTATGCGGGGCCAATCAAGTAAGCACAAATAACGAGGCTTATGACCGAAACACTCACTGATGGAACTGTAAGCAGAGGGGGCACAGCAAAGCTAACTGCAGACGGCCCTTCCGCATGTTTTGTTCCTTCTGCGGAGAAGACGGGCCCCTCCATACAAACAGGTCTGCAGAACAAAAAGAACAAGAGAGTACACCTACGTCGTGGTCGGTAAATGATGTCGAGGAAACAAAGGACGACAACGCTTGCTTGGCCTCCATGCCAAGAGGATCAACCATCCAAAATAGAACGGACCCGTGAACTTTCGTCAAAATAACTTACTTACTTACTTATCCGGCTCCCGATCCATGGAGGGTCTCTGCCTGAAATATTGCGGTCTTCCATCGGATGCGGTCCCTCGCACGCTCCCTCCAGTGATGAGACCAAGCGCTCTTGCGTCAGAAACTGCCTGATCCCTGTAGCGGAGGTTCGGTCTTCCTGGTTGTCTCGAACCTGGGGGCTGGGATTCGAAGTTTTTTTTGGCTGGAGCATTGTTGTCCATTCGCTCGATGTGGCCGAGCCAGTGTAGTCGGCGTGTTTTGGCTCTTTGGATTACATACACATCTTGGTACAGCTCGTATAATTCACGGTTAAATCTTCTCCTCCATTCGCCCTCCTCGCATATTGAACCAAATATCCGCCGAAGAATTTTTCTCTCGAAAGTGCCCAGTATCAATTCCCCTTTTTTACTTATCGTCCAGCACTCGGCGCCGTAGAGTAGAACTGGTAAAATTAGCGTTTTGTAAAGCATGCACTTTGTCTTCCGGGAGAGGAGTTTTGAACCCATTTGTTTGACCAAACCGAAGTAGCAGCGGTTCGCTAGCGTAATTTTTCGTCGAATTTCCACTAAGGTGTCATTCGTGGGGTTGATGTTTGTTCCGAGGTAGGTGAACTCCTTGACTACCTCGAAATTACTGCTCCCAACAGTGACACTTTGTCCTAGGCGATGGACAGATGAAGCTTTGTTTGTTGATAGCATATACTTTGTTTTGCCCTCATTCACTTCAAGACCAACGCGTTTCGAATATTCATCAAAAGCTGTGAATGCTTCTAGTACAGCTCGCTTGGAGCGACCGATGATTTCGATGTCGTCCGCATAGCCAAGCAGTTGTGAAGACCTGTTGAAGATAGTGCCTTCCAGGTTAACACCACTCCTGCGAACTATCTGCTCCAGGACTAGGTTGAAGAAGTCACATGATAAGGCATCTCCTTGTCTGAAATCTGTACATGTTTGGAATAGCTCGGATGAGCTGTTGCCCATTTGCACGTAGCACCGCGTATTTTGTAACGTCATGTGGCATAGCTGGATCAGTTTTTCCGGGATACCGAGTTCGGACATCGCCAATAGAAGCTCTTGGCGACTAATGCTATCATATGCGGCTTTGAAGTCGATGAAAAGATGGTTGGTCTTTTCCAGGATTTGCCTCAATGTGAAAATTTGGTCTATCGTTGATCTGCCTGGCCCGAAACCACACTGGTACGTGCCGATCATAGTGTTGCAGAAAGGTTTAAGACGCTCACATAGTACGTTGGATAGGATCTTGTATGCAACATTAAGCAGGGATATACCTCTGTAGTTTTTGCAGGACATAGCATCGCCTTTTTTGTAGATTGGGCATATGGAGCTAATTGACCAGTCGTCGGGCATACTTTCCTCCTCCCATACTTGGTTCATGAGCTGGTGTATGCACCCTACCAGGACATCTCCTCCACACTTGCAGAGTCGGCATCCGAGCCGGCGGATTTGTTGTTCTTAAGCTTGTGGATGGCTTTCTTAATCTCTTCAGTACTGGGCGCTGGGACTGGATCTTCATTGACTGGTCTCATGCTTCTTTGTTCTACTGTCGCTTCCTCTACAGAATGCCCATTGAGCAGCTGCTGGAAATTCTGCTTAAACACGTCAACAATTCCCTGTGCTTCGGTGACTAGAAACCCTTTGCTGTTTCGAAGAGCTTGCGTGCCAGTTTTATTACCACATGCCAGTTGCTTGGCTGTTTTGTATAACCGGCGGGTGTTGGTGGCACTGCTAGACTCCTCAAGATACCTGAGCTGAGAGGCTGCGGATACTCTTTTCTTTCTACGCAGGGTTTTCTTCTCTTTCCTTCTCTTTTCACGGTACTCCTCTTGTATCGAACGCAAGCGTACGAGTTCAAAACCACTACCATCAGCAAGTCAGCAAGCACCAACATAAATATTTTATATAGTCTTTATATGCATTATTATCGTTATCCTCTATTCTATCTTTATACAAGGGCTCATATAAAAGAAAATGTGCCTCTCCTTTGTTAAGGAGAAATATATAGTTTAGTCTTTGTTCGACTCTCAAACCGGCCAGTTCGGCGAGTGATTTGCAACGTTAATAAATTTGGGTTTTTTCGAATGTTTTTTCCCAATCAAAATTCTCTGTGTTTTTATTTAAAATAATATAAGATATCTGTCGACAACGTTGGGTAATTTATCTATTCGAGTTATAATTTGGGGTGGTTTATACATTTGGTCCATACGAGCCGGATAGCGACAAGCAACCTATGGTGAAAAGTCCGCGAGTTGAAAAATTAAAATCGGATAGCAATAAGTAAATAAATATCGCGAGCTAAAAAACAGATTCAAAATAAAAAGAGGCGAGCTCAAGCCCACATCGAAGTCGCGAGTTTTGAGCAAGTGTTGTTTTGATTTGGCAAGTGATAAATTCCTTTATTTTAAATAAATGAATTATTTTGGAGCAGCACCCTTAATACATCATGTATATTGAGTAAGAATTTCGCCACAGCAAGCTGCCTTATGGTAATGTATGTACAGTTTCTTCCTTTGTAAAATCATTAATGTGCAAGTCCAGACACGAATTTGCCAGCCGTTGGCAAATTCAAACCAACGAAAACAAAATGTGCAAGTCCAGACACGAATCTGCCAGCCGTTGGCAAATTCAAACCAACGAAAACAAAATTCACAACGGCAAGTATTTTTTATGTATGCATAGGTATATAGATAGCGAGCACTGTGAAAAAACAAAATACATCACACGATCAGTGTGAGTAGTATGAAAAGCAACGGATAGGTACATAGGCACTTATGTATACCCACCCACTGGCGAGCAAAACCAAAGAAAACACGAGATACATAAGGGGTAGAATGGCAAGCTGCAGCTGCTTATTTTATCTAATTATTTTCATTAGTATTGTGACCGGCATATTGGATAGTTCAGTTTTCTGTGTTTTTATAAAATAAAAGGAAAAAGTGTGAAGTTGGTGTTTTTTTCTCAAACTAAAAAGCAAAGTTCAGATAAGGGCAATACTAGTAAGTAAATTCTGTGTTGCTTTGAGCTATATTATTCTTTGTGAGCTAACAGTGTAAGTTGTGAAAGCTATATCGGATAAGCGTAATTAAATTACATTGGCTAGGCAAAAAACGAAAGCAAATATGTACAGTGCGATATGTATATTGTTTGGCACATGCTAGCGACGGCGACGGCCGGCTGGGTCTTCATCATATATTTTTT
This sequence comes from Dasysyrphus albostriatus, assembly GCA_946251815.1. Classification (NCBI taxonomy): domain Eukaryota; kingdom Metazoa; phylum Arthropoda; class Insecta; order Diptera; family Syrphidae; genus Dasysyrphus; species Dasysyrphus albostriatus. The sequence goes on along the minus strand of OX276335.1, from coordinate 159,813,150 downwards.
CTTTCTCTCTTTTCTCGTTTCTTTTGCGTTGTTTCGGGCTGTGCTGTGACTGTGATGCTTGTGACATAGGGGTATCTCTTGCTAGGTATATTTACATGAGTGTGTATTGGGAAAGGAAGTAGAGTGAGTCTCTGACTTTATCGTACATAGGTGTAGTACAGCGTGTCACAAGTGTCATCGTAGGGATTTATATTTTAATATTTGGGGTTATTTATTTGCGTTAACACAGTACAGTCGAGGTATTAGGTAGGCTAGGGAGTAATAATGCACATTGTTAGGGAATATAAACCGTAGCCATTGGCAAGGTAATGAAAGCTCTATTCATGAATTGAATTTAATAACCTTGTATCAAAACAAGAGTGGCAAGGGTAGTGGCTACGGCGGCAAGCAAAATATACAAACAAATTTGTTTAATACTTTTTCCGAATCCACGGGATTCGATGAAATTTACGAAAGCTAAATAAACTATAGCCAGCTGTCATGACGAGTGAGGTGGCAAGGCAGTATAATTATGGCAATTATACATACCCTGACAGGGAGAAATCATTGGTATAGCAAGATAAAATAATCTCACAAATATGGCAAGCTAAGATTTTCTAGAAATCTCTTGATGAAGACCAGCGACCGTAGGCAAATTTCGGCTAGAACATTTAAATTCGGAAAAATTATTTTGTTCAATTTAAAATTCGGCAAGTCAATTTGTATTTGAATTTTTACAATTCAAATAGGACAAGCCAGCAAGCGTTTTACGGCAGAGGTGCGTGATTGGAGTTTACAACTCCAGTAATTGATTAGTTTATCTCACACGAAAGGCATACTTCCATTGGAAGTTGAATAATCTTAACGATTGCTAAGTCGAATATATATACTCTTTTTTAACAGATAAATAATTCTTATTCATTCCCAGTTACCTTAAAGTGATAAATACAATGCTAAAGGGTGAATAAGATTGTTGAATATTTGGCAAGCTATTTTACACCAAGCTTATAACATTCATCTTGTACAAGCTCACATTAGGTTCACATACATTTACCTTTAAATTCCAATATCTTTCTTACTATCCTATCATAGAAAATGGCAAACAATAAAATTCATACAACATGCGTAAGAGCAATGGAAAGGATAGCAAGCTACATTGCCGAGGCTACTGAGCAACCAGGCGATAGTGACAGTGAGGACCTCCAAGTACGGCTGGAGCGGCTAGAAGACATATGGAGCCAGGTAAATGTGAATCATATAAAATGGATAGCTGGCAAGGCGAATGATTTCGAAGATGTTGAAAAGCAGCAAACTGCAGCTGAGGAACTCTACCTCGGCACGAAAGTAAAGTTACGAAAGCTTTTGGCACACATGAAACGGCGAGCAGAGCTTCAGCAAGGGACAGCCAGGGAGCAATGAGCGAGCGGCCAGCCCATCGAGGTATCCATCCAGATGCCATAACAGCAAGAGGTGAAGAATACGTGGGGGGAATTTGATGGGTCCCTCACCAAATGACAAGGTTTCAAGGACCTTGAACAATTCTCTTACTGGCAAGGCAGCTAGGAGGATGGAGGAACGGAAACTAACCGACAGTAACTATTTTGAGGTCTGGGCCAGGCTCAATGAGCTTTATGATAAAAAATACCACACCTGTCGCCAGCTGTTGAGGCAGTTCATTAATCTGCCAGCTCTGCCAGCCGTCCCTCATGCGGACCATATTCAACGGTTGTCAAATGTGACGCATGAAACTCTTCGGCAGCTCAAGGTGCTAGGGATCCCGGTGGAGCACTGGGATATGATGATTGTACACATGTTACATGATCATCTAGATGCGGACACAGCACGTCAATGGGAACTGCAGCGCCAGTCTGAAACTCCTACGACAAAAGAGATGCTAGCCTTTTTGGATAGGCAGGCTGCAGCATATGCACAACCGGCCAGCAGTCACCAGGTAAGAGCAGCGGCTGTGATGAGTGGTGCAGCGGCAAGGGCAGAGTCAAGGACACACTTTGACAAGTTTGGCAGTGAGCGAACGGTACAGCAAAGAAACACGGCAAGACAACAACAGCAAGCAAGGACACAAACTCCAATACGGCAAGCCACGAAAGAAAACAGAGCAGCGAGGATACAACATAAGTTTGAGCTATGCGGTGAGGATCATCAGCTATACCACTGCAAGCAGTTTAGGGCTTTCGAGCATCCAGCTAGACTTCCCTTTGTGCGTATGCACGTACTATGCGAGAATTGCCTCAAGCAGGGGCACAATGAAACCACATGCTTCCAGTCTCCGTGCCCGAGATGTCCATTTAAACTAATGCACAATAGTTTATTTTGCCCAAATCATAAGGTACCATTATAAGCTATGGTGTCAAAAGTAGAATTCAAACGCAAAGGGGATTGACAATTAACGATGCCAACAAAACGGCAAAAATTAAAGAAGGGAGATAAAAATAAAGATTTACTTGAGACATATTCTAATGTATTTAATTTATATTCTTCTTCCACTGATGGACTAGCTTTGATGCCAACAATTTTGGTAAGATTGTCATTTGAAGGTCCTTTGGTTGGGCCAGTGCGAGCGCTTCTAGATTCAGGGGCTCAACTGAATTTAATTCCACACAAAACGGTGCAAGCATTCAATATTTTTACGCGGCAAGCTACGAGAAAGGTCATCGGCATATAAGGTAATACAATACAAATTCATAAGCAGGCAAGGGTTGGAATAGTTTCATGGTACGATTCTGAAGTACACATTGAAGAAGATTTTTTGGTACTGCCAAAAGAAGCGAGCTGGTCATTAGTGACTCCGCAAGTTAGTATAGAGCAAATGACAGAAAGTTTTGAAGCTCCGTTCGCGGATCCATCCTATTGGAGGCAAGCACGAGTTGATATTCTGCTAGGAGTAAAGTTTTTTGCAAGGGTAATAGTATGTTCGATACCACGAATGTTTGGTACGATGACGGCCATTGAGACAAGTTTTGGTATAGTTATATTTGGAGGTAATTCAATGGGTACGATAGACGGACAAGATGACAGTACACCCATACTAAGATGTGTTGAAGTCGACAGATTGGATAGCCTAGTAAGGCAGCTTTGGGAAATGGATCAGTTGGGGAGGTCTAAGTTTAGGTCGGCAGAAGAGCAAGCTGTAGAAGCAAATTTTATAAATACGGCAAGACGTGATAGTGAAGGACGCTTCGTCATCACAATTCCTATTAAACCTGACATTCAGGACATAGGCGATTCAAGGGCGATAGCATTGAAAAGATTTTTCATGTTGGAAAGGAAATTGGAAAGGGACCCAGCTCTCAAAGAAAAGCACATTAGTTTCATGCAAGAGTATGAAAGCCTAGGCCACATGGTTAAGGTAGAAGAACCTCAGCAAGCCGGGCAAGGGAGATTTGTGTATTATATACCACATCATGCATTGTGTGACGAAAAAATTCAGAGTAGTATTCGATTGTAGTTGCCAGACAGATAAGGGCATTTCATTCAATGAAGTACAGCAGCTATGTGAGAAGCTTCAATGAGATTTATTTGAGATAGTCACACGTTTTCGAAGACAAAGGATAGCCTTTAGTGCAGACATCAAAATGATGTTTCGGCAAGTAAAGATAGTTAGACATCAGTGGGACATGCAAAGAATTTTCTAGCGTGAGTCTCCAAGAGATAGGCTGCAAGAATATTGGCTAACAGTTGTAACTTATGGAATGACATCCTCAGCATACAACGCAGTGCGAGCATTGATCCAATGTGGACGGGATGCAAAGGAAACGCTTCCAGATATAAAGCAAGTAATCTGTAATGATTTTTATATGAATGACTGTGTTTCGGGTCGGGATAGTGAACAAGAAGCACTATACACGGCAAGGCGATTGGATAGTGTGTTACGGACAGCTGGATTCGAGCTCCGCAAATGGAAGTCAAATAGTCAATGGCTAGCCAGCAAGCTACAATCTGAAAGAGGCGAAGATATAATTTTTGACAGCAAGGAGCAAGCTACTGTATTGGGTTTAAAATGGTTGGTTGACCAGGACCAATTTACATTTGAGGTAAAATCACCTGAGATCGGGGATAAGTTTACAAAAAGGAATCTGCTTAGGTATATAGTGCAGCTATATGACCCCAATGGTTATATCGCGCCAGTAATTATTCTCGGTAAAATTCTGATACAAGATTTATGGCGCACTGGTTCGGATTGGGATCAAGAAGTGCCAGCGGAGATTAAGTATCGATGGCAAGGGTTGTGGCAAGAGATAAAGCTTTTAGAACAATTTTGAATATCCAGATGGCTAGGACAGGCGAGGGAGCAAGAGTAGAAGTTCATGGTTTTTCTGATGCTTCTACAATGGCATATGGAGCGGTATTGTATGTAAGGGTAGAACAACCAAATGGCAAGGTTACTAGTGGGTTAATTGCTTCCAAGATAAGAGTAGCTGACCTTAAGACAACAACTATTCCACGTTCAGAGTTAGCGGCAGCAGAGTTGCTCGGTAGGCTATTGATAGAATTATTTAAGGCAATGGATTGGGCGAACGTAAAGTATACGCTGTGGACAGATTCCATGGTGGTTTTGCATTGGCTGCAAAAAATTCCTAGTGATATGAAAACATATGTAGGGAACCGCGTATCATCAACTCAGACAAATACCTGCGATAAAAATTTTTGACACGTCGGGACTAAGGAAAATCCAGCAGATTTACTTAGTAGAGGTTTATCACCAGCCGAGTTAATCAAAAGCGAGCTATGGTCACATGGGCCATCATGGCTAGTTGAGCAAGAAGCTAATTGGCCAGTTAATCCGATAGGGAGTGAGATTTCACCAATAGCAGCAAGCAAAATGCAAGTATGTGCAGTTGCACAGGCTAGGGAAACCTTAGGTATATGGGTACCTGAGCAGCAAGCTAGTGTTCCGATAGAAGAATACACTTCGAAACTTGAAAATGCAGTAGGTGTGTTAGCAAATGCATACCACTACTTGAATCAGCCTAGGACAAAGGCAAAGGAACGCAAGTTAGGGCGAAATAGCAAGCGAATTAGGTACAGTGTTGATTCGGCAACTGTAATAACACATACAGCTACGGAAAGAATGCAAGGTATGAGGTTTCATCTTAAGAAAGCTCAAAAAGAGGTCTACGGCAAGGATATAGTGGTACTTCAGACAAAAGGACAGTTGACTGAGCATAGCAAGATCGAATCTCTCAAACCAGTTTTTGATGAGGAGGGTGTTCTACGAGTAGGAGGGCACCTACACCGAGCGAGCGAAGAATATCAGATGTGTCATCCAGCTATAGTACCATCAGGATCGAGGCCAGCATGACAGATAATTGATCATACTCATCGGTCAACCAAACATAGAGCCGCCCAGATAGTGATGCAGTTCATTCGACAGCATTACTGGATACCACGATTGCGCAGCGAGCTTCGAAACTATATACCCAAGTGTCCAATTTGTGCACGTTATAACTATAGATTAGAGCAACAATTAATGTCAGAATTGGCAGCGGATAGGGTGCGAGTTGGTAAGCCATTTTTACACACCGGGGTTGACTATGCAGGACTATTTATGGTTAAGGTGCTGGATAGAAATGGCAAGCGAATCAGCACAAGGAAAGCCTGGGTAGCAATATTTGTATGTTTAAAGACAAGGGCGGTCCACATTGATATGATAGAGGATTTGACCTCATTGTCATTTCTAGCATGCTATCAGGGGCTTGTCAGTAGGAGAGGGCATTGTCAGCATATGTACAGCGACAATGGGACGTCATTCGTTGGCGCGGCAAGGGAAATCCGGCAAGCTGGGAAAAAATGGAAAAAGGATGAATTATTCAGCAAGTTAAGTCTGCAAGGTACGGAATGGATATTTATGGTGCCAGCTGCTCCGCATCAAGGGGACATATACGAGGCCGCTGTTAAGTCGATGAAACATCACTTAAACCGTATAGTTGGACAAAAGATCCTAGAAAGCGAGCAATTTTTAACATTGTTAATTAGTATAGAGGGGATATTAAATTCTCGTCCCATTCATCCTCTCAGCGATGATCAATGTGACATGCAAACTTAAAGCTTGAGAATAGGGCAGCTAGTGATTATAAAAAGCGAAAACTTGCCTCCAGCCCAATGGGCTATGGGCAGAGTGAGCGAGCTAATCGAAAGTAGGGATGGAGTAGTCAGGTCCGTAGTTTTACGAACAGAAGTGGGGCAGCTAACTCAACCTGTTTAGAAAATATGTATCTTACCAATGGAATAAAGATCCGAAGCAGAGTAGGTAGGGGTATGCAAGCTAAAGCAAATTGAATGAAGGCGAGCTTATCAAATATGATTAATTTAATTCAATTCTCAGTTTCGTTACAGAGTTTAATAGCAAGGAGAATAACACAACCAATGGCAAGCAAAGTGAGCAGCTTAACCAATCAACAGCGAGGGGCAACCATTTGGTGAGAACCTAGAGGAAAAAGATTCCTTTCTCGTCGGGACTGTATCGAACGCGAGCGTACGAGTTCAAAACCACTACCATCAGCAAGTCAGCAAGCACCAACATAAATATTTTATGTAGTCTTTATATGCATTATTATCGTTATCCTCTATTCTATCTTTATACAAGGGCACATATAAAAGAAAATGTACCTCTCCTTTGTTAAGGAGAAATATATAGTTTAGTCTTTGTTCGACTCTCAAACTGGCCAGTTCAGCGAGTGATTTGCAGCGTTAATATAAGATATCTGTCGACAACGTTGGGTAATTTATCTATTCGAGTTATAATTCGGGGTGGTTTATACACCTCTCTTGCTGCTCTTGTTTTTCGTTGCAGCATTTGCATTCGTTCATTTTCCGTCCCCTGCTTCAACACCGCGCATTCTTCATCATATCACGGGTTCTTATTTTAAGGTGGTTGATAGCCTATGGTGGTCTCGGCTGTCTCCTTAATGACGTCGCGATACAAGTTCCACTGGTTGTTGACACTTGTGGGTGGGGGTACGGCAGAGAGTTTCCCGGTTAATTGTTCACTGTAGTCTCTGGCTTTCTCAGATGTGCCAAAGATGTGGAGGCTGTGCTTTCCAAATAATCCGCCAAAGATATTTTCCTTCCCGATTTTAGCATTGAAGTCTCCGAGCACGACTTTGACATCGTACTCCGGACAGGCTCCGTAGGCTCCGTCCAGGAGGTCGTAAAAATCCTCCTTGTTAGACTCCTCCGCTTCATTGGTAGGGGCGTATGCACATATTAGGCTGATGTTTTGGAAGGTAGCTTTGATGCGGATCACAGCCAGGCAATCGCTGATCGGCTTAAAATCGATGACTCTCGATCTTAGTCGATTTTCCACGACGAATCCGCATCCTAACATGTGCAATCTTTGATGACAGCTGTAATAAATGTCGCAATCTTTTTTTTCATAATCCCTGATCCTATCCATCGTATCTCCTGGATCGCGGTAATATCTGCCTTGTACCGCGTAAGGACTGATTCAAGTTTTTGAGTAGCACCTGGCGTATAGAGTGTCCTAACATTCCAGGTGCATACTCTCGGGTCGTAGTCCATTTTCGTTCCGGGTCGGGTTGCCATTTGAGGGGGGTTGTTATCCGAGGCTTCTCGCTTCTCTTTCATAACACATAGTTTTTATATTGTGGCCGGGTCGTTAGCCCAACGCACTAACCTCCAATCTGTAGGGCCATGGGTTTGGTGTTGCAATTCTTTCCTTGATCAACACTCGCACTTACAAGTTTAGCAAGTCATGCATAAAAGCCAAGACCAGTATCCGGCGGTTATCAACTTGGAGGTACTGCAAGCACTTGATATGTAGGAAAAGATACAGCCCGAGGCCCCCAGTTCCTACAACATCCAACAACGTCAAAATAATTATTTGTGGATACCCAACAACGGCCTCACTTGATACGGGAGCCACTAAATCGTTCGTAAACGAAGAAGTTCTTACCTTGCTGAGAAGAATGAAGGTGCCAGTTAAATACGAGTTGCATCGAGTGCACCTGGCCGATGGAAAGATCATGCCCACTCGCGAATACTTCCAAATAGACTTATGGATAGGTGACCAGAAGATACGTGGGGAGATTACGTACCTCAAAAACTTGGATGAAAAGGTTATCCTCGGCATGGATACCTTAAGGCAATTGAATCTTTCGATTACCTTGGGGAAGACGGAAATACTCGTCAACAACGGTAGACCGCCGGTGCCTCAACGGGATCATCTGTGTTTGTTAGGAGGGACACCTTTCTCCCCGGAGCAAGAAGGACAACTGAACGACTTGCTCAATCAGGAATTGCCCAAATTTGCAATGCTGAATAGTACAACTAATGCAGCCGTTCACAGTATCAAACTTAAAACGCAGGAGCCCATCCGGCAAAGATATTACCCAAGAAACCCGGCTATGCAGAAGGTGGTCGACGAGGAAATAGACGATCTGTTACATATAGGCAAAATAGATCCTTACAAAAGTCCTTATAGCTCTCCAATCGTACTAGTAAGGAAAAAGAACGACACATAGAGAGTCTGCGTTGATTACAGCCAATTAAACCAGATCTCCATCATGAATGCGTATCCGTTGCCCCAAATTAATGCAATACTGGACAAGCTAAAAAACCAAGTTCATATCGACCATTGATTTAAAGCAAGGGTATTGGCAGATACCATTGGACAAGGCGTCTAGAGCCTCTACCGCATTTACAGTACCCGGACGAGGTTTGTTCCAGTGGAAAGTTCTGCCCTGTGGACTCAACTCGTCGGCGGTGACGTTCCAAAGGACATTGGATTCGGTCTTAGGACCTGAGATGGAACCTTATGCTTTTGCATACCTGGACGATATTAAAGTAGTAAGCAAGTCCTTTCGGGAACACCTTCGACATTTGCAAGAAGTGTTTTATAGGCTCGAACTGTACTTTTTGCAAAAAGGAGCTGAAATATCTGGGTCACGCCGTAAGTGACCAAGGAATCGCTACCGATCTCCATAAGATAGCTGCTGTCAAAGAACTCAAGGATCCCAGAAATGCGAAAGATCTGCGCAGGGTGTTAGGAATAGCATCATGGTATCGTCGTTTTATAAAGAATTTCTCCATTATTGCCACGCCCCTCATAAAATTATTGAAGAAAAACCATGCCTGGGAGTAGGCCGAAGCTCAACAAGAAGCATTCGCACATTTAAAAAAGAAACTCACAGAGGCTCCGGTACTGAAATCCCCAGATTTCGATCTACCCTTTACGCTACAGACAGATGCCAGCCATTTTGGCTTAGGGTTGGTACTGTCGCAAAACACTAGGGGACAAGAACGGGTGATCGCGTACACCAGCCGCACTTTGACCCCTCTAGAGATCAAGTACTCGGTAACGGAAAAGGACTGCTTAGCCATGCTGTGGGGAATACAGAAAATGAAGCCGTACTTGGAAGGGTACCATTTTACCGTGGTGACGGATCATCACTCGCTAAAATATCTGCACTCGCTGGAGAGCCCATCCGGAAGACTGGCCAGATGGGTCATTGAATTACAACAATACGACTTCGAAATACAATACCGCAAAGGGGCCATGAACATTTGCCATCAACACCAGCAAGCACCAATCAACCGGATTTACGCCAGCGTTCCTTAATTTCGGCCGGGAAATAAGGACACCAAACCAAACCGAAGTACCAGTGGAAGGAGGGGGATACGGACAAGAGAACAATTCCGAACGACAAGAAAGATTGAAGGCGTTGCACCAACTCTTCGGGGAAAACCTGTAACGGGCCTCAGAAAATCAAAGCAAGCACTTAGGAAAAAGGTGTGGAAACCAAAAATCGGCGACCTGGTCTACCGAAAAATACGCATTCTCTCATCGGCACAAAAACAATTCACCGAGCAGTTGGCGCCACGTTATGAAGGTCCGTACAAAGTAACTAAGTTCTTGTCACCAGTCATTGTGTTGTTACAAGGAGAAGAAAAAAATACCCGCCGGCGCCAAACCACAATCAGATGCCATATACGAGGCTTGAAGGGCAAGAGCAACGAGGAGCAGGGCAGCCAATTAATAGCACTATCAAGCAAAAATAAAGAGGCCAGGTGTGGCCCAACTTCAAAATCAAAATCAGTTCATTTCTGAACTGACTAGACGTGTTTTTGTCTTTCTCCTTATTTTAATTTTGTTACCCGTTTAAATGGCTTCAAACTGTTTTAAATGTGACAAAAGTATAATAAATACTGAAAATAGTATTTCATGTGGCGTTTGCTAATTAAACTTTCATCTACCTAACATGTTCTTTAATTTGTGAAAGCACTTTGAAATTAATTCGATCTGCATTGTGTGCATTATGTATTCTTTCCCTTTGTGCTCATATGCACACATACATAAAGTGCAAATCTCAGTTAATAATCTAAAATCTGAGCTCTCTGAGTTAAAATCCAAATACTCAAATGAAGAAATCTCTTAAAGTACGGAGAACAGAGATAAGTGCATCAAAACAAAATCCAATGCAAATACTCCCAAACTTGGTACTGATAGAATCACTCGCGCAAATAAAATAAAAGAAAAAGTCAAAGGCCCATTGTTAGTAACACCTAAGTCCAAAGTGCATAATTCTTCTTCTCCCAATGTGGTTGCAAGAACAAATATAAAATACCTACCCAAACAATTCTACTTTTTCCCCTCTTGTGTGTAATATACCAAAAACCAAAAAGAGTGAGGTAAAGAAGAAAACAATAACCAAAACCAAAACTAATAGTGACGATGACGATGTCTCTCATATTATAAGAGATAATATAACTGCCCATTCCGTTGCTGCAGTTGGTGATGTGGGTTGTGAAAGAGAAGAGAAGCTTGAAATGCTCTCCACTGCCGAAATTGTAGCTACAAAAAATGTAAATGCGATTTTCATTGGCAATGTCAATATAGAGGATGTGGGTGATGTAGTTGATGGTATTAAAGGGGTTGAGGTAGCGCTTGGGTGCGGAACAGCTGTTGACAATTTGTTGCCTAAAGTCAATGCAATAGAATTAAATGTTGCTGCCTATGATTCCAGTCATAATAAATTTTATGTATCGCAAAATAATAATGCTGCGGAAAAAGGTGATTATATTCAAAGTATTGCTGTTGGTGCTGTTGGTGCTGTTGGTGCTGTTGCTGCTGCTGCTGTTGCTGCTGCTGTTGAATCTGATGCTTAAGATGATGCTGTTGCTATCGTTGATGCTAGTGAAACTAGAGATGGTGAAACGTTTTTATATACAAATAACTCTGCTGCTGCAAACAAGAACAAAAACGAAGTTGATATTGAAGATGACAATAGTATTATATGCAACAGCCGATCAACATATAGAGGCATTTTTGTTGCGAAAAAACTTCAATGGTTTCACTTATCAAACTTTCTGTCTACAACGACTTTCCAAGCTTTCATTGACTATACAAATTGCGTGTTTTAAGTTGACTGGTAATAAAGAAATTGAGAAGCTTAGAACTGTTAATTTCAAAATTGGCGTTCCACTGGAATGTTCAACTGAATTTTTCAATAGAAGTTTTTGGCCGGAAGGAGTAAGAGTTAGGCATTTTACATACAACCAAAAAAACTCGAAGCTTTCACTTACTGTCAACAACCAAACGTAGCTGAAAAGAACGAAAATAATGCTCAACAGAACGATGACGATAGTGCATTTCGTATTCATTATCAAAATACTGGTGGGATGAGGACGAAAATTGACAAGTTTTATGCTGCTGTTGCTGACAATAGTTACCCCGTTTTCGCTCTAACTGAGACATGGTTAACCCATGGGATATATTCATCGTAACTTTTCTCCAGTGATTACCATGTATACAGAAGAGATCGTTATACTGAAAGTGAATGTAGAGGTGGAGGCGTGCTTTTATCTGTGAGTTCCAAGCTTTTAAGCTTTCAAATACCTTTATTTAATGAAAGTATTGAACAAATCTTTCGCACATAAAGTGGATTTATTCTTATGAGGACAAAAATTTATACCCTTCAAATGTTACCTCTAAAATTGAATGTGAAACTTAAGATTTGCTTTTATCTATGAATTTAAATCAAATAAATTGTATACAAAATGAAAATCAAAGAATTCTCGATCTAGTATTTTTAAGTAATGACCTAGAAGCTGTAGTGAATGAACATATTGAACCTTATGTTAATAATTCCTTACACCATAAAGCTTTAGAGGTTCAGTTTAATTTTTTGTTTCTTGATAAACTAAATTTTAATAAAAATAAAATCATAGTTGAATATGATTATGTAAAGGCTGATTATGTGGCTTTAAATACATTCTTTCTGAAGGTGGACTGGAATCATTTGTTTGTATCAAATAATTTAAAGTCATGCTTTGTTAACCTCAAAGAAAAAATGTAAGAGGCTAAAATTCGATTAGTTCCAATAAAAAGGATAAAAGGTAACGGCAGACCAGTTTGGTTTAGTAAAAGACTTTCAAATCTTAAGAACAAAATGATTAAGGCTAATAAACAGTATCGATCCAATCAGGCTCATAAGGGCAAGTTTAGACAGCTTCGACAGGAGTATGAAACTTTAAAATTTTTTTTTATAGTAATTACTTATGGGGGTTGGAACTTAAAATCAAGACCAACGCGAAAGCTTTTTGGTCATTCCTTAACGGAAAAAGACAGTCTTTTGGTTTACCGATTAATATGAGACTTAAGGAAAAGGTTACAAGTGATGAACTAGAAATCTGTAATTTATTTGCTGATTTTTTCCAGTCAAACTTCATTCTTGAAACGCCAAAACTAAACGCTAATCTCAATATTCAACCAATTACAAACCTCGGAAACATAATTTTAACTGAAGTAGAGGTTTTAGAAGAGCTATCGTCTCTAGATGCCAGTAAAAATGAGGACTCCGATAGAATATCTCCTCTGTTATTGAAAATGTGCAAAGGAAGTCTAAGTGTGCCCTTAACGAAGTTATTTAATTTGTCATTAGCACAAGGGATATTTCTTGATGACTGGAAAATTTCGGTCATAGCACCAATAAACAAAGCAGGATCAAAGCAAGACATTGCTAACTACAGATCTTTTTCTAAGTTGCAGACAATCCCGAAAATTTTTGAAGCGGTAGTTAAGATTGGTAACAGTTTATCAAAGGAAATTAAAAACTTTTCGGGAGTTCCCCAAGGAAGCCACCTGGGACCTCTCTTTTTTGATCTTTTTATAAATGACCTTCCCTTTTGGGTGAAACATTCTGGTAATTTGCTTTTTGCAGATGACTTTAAGATTTTTAGACTCATTAAATCAAGTAACGACTGTGACCTTCTTCAACAAGACATTAATGAAGTATCTTAGTGGTGTGAAATAAACTGCTTGCATTTAAATATCTCAAAGTGCAAACAGATTTCTTTCACAAGATCTCCTCGACCCATACAATTTTCTTATAAAATTAATAATAAAGAGCTAGAAAAAGTTGACAAAATAAAATATCTGGGCGTTGTCTTTGATGAAAAAATAAGTTTTAAAAATCATTATGACCTTATAGTATCTAAAGGAAATAAACTATTAGGGTTTTTAAAAAGAAACTCTAAGGATTTTAAGGACCCACATACTTTAAAATCATTGTATATAAGTCTTGTTATATACTTGCATTTGGAATCCGACCTACGATGTTGGTATAAATAGAATTTAGGCGGTGCAGCGTAAATTTACGAGGTTTGCCCTAAAAAAACTTAACTGGGTTGATAATGTTATGCCTTCTTATGAGCAGAGATGTCTTTTGTTGGGTATGTAAACACTAGAAACAAGGCGTAAACATTATCTTATTATGCTGGCAAGAGATGTCTTATGTTCACATATAGATTGTTCTGCCCTACTTGCTCTGTATCCAATTTTCACTCCTTAGAGACCCTTGAAAGAAAAAAAATGTTTTTTTATGTACCACGTTTTTATACAAATTATGGTAAAAGTGATCCAGTTTCCAGCTCCTGTATATTGTTTAATTTAATTGTATTTGAAAAGCTTATTTATTCTATTATGTTAGTTTTGTATAGTTATAATGTATATATGTTTTTTTGATAGATCTAATAGTTTTTAAGCTCGATAGATAAATAAAATAAATAAATAAACTTACGTACGGGGGGTAGGAGAAAACCGTGAGGTTTTAGGACAAAAAAAAAGAATGGAGAAGAAGTTTTGTTTTTTGTTAATTTTTCTTTATTGAATTATGTTTTATGTTGTTAAAATTACGAATAAGTTTTTTGTTTCAAACTTGAATCTAATGTTTTTTTGCTAATGAAAGCTTTTTATAGTTATATATATAAAAAAGGGGGAAACAAAATTTAAAACAAAAAATGGATAAAAAAAAACCGACAAAAAAATAATAAATAATTTAGAAAAAAAAATTGTGCTATAAAAAACAAAAAAAAAGTTAAAAAAAAAATAGTTTAAAAATCATTCACCGTTGCAGAAAGACAAGACGAGGAAGTCCTCGTTTTCTAAAGAAGGGGGGAATTGTAATGACGCATTACAAATCTGCACAACAACAACGAAAACACGAACAAATTACATGCGTTCTGTCACTACACCGAGCATTGAGTTCACACTCAGCTCAACATAGCCAAAACCCGGTGACATTAATTTGCAAAGGTTATTTCGTCATTTGCGGGGATATAATTTACACTAGGTTGTTACCAAAAGGTTGCCTAGTAGAACCGAACAAGACCAACAAAAAGCAAGCAGAAGCAGGGAACTAGACCGCGCATATAAATACGCCTAAGCTCTCGGAGGAGGAGCCAGTCGGACTTCGATCCTCAATAAGCAAGGATCAGTGGTAAGTAATTTGGATATTAACAGAGGCTTCCCCCCACCATTGGTGAGGGGCTTCTTGTGAAGAATCCAAGTTTAATCGAATTGTACCAGTCGACTGTGATATACCAGTTTCGACTGCTATTTACCCACGATAAGTGGCGATCTACCCGTTTAATGGCGATTTACCAGTTGCGACTGTGATTTACCCACGATAAGTGGTGATTTACCTGTTTTACGGTGATTTACCAGTTTCGACTGTGATTTACTCACGATAAGTGGCGATTTACCCGTTAAATGGCGATTTACCCGTTAAATGGCGATTTACCAGTTGTGACTGTGATTTACCCGTTTAACGGCGATTTACCAGTTTCGATAGCGATTTACCCACGCTGAGTGGCGATTTACCCGTTTAACGGCGATTCACCAAATTCGACTGCGATTTACCTACGCTGAGTGGCGATTTACCAGTTTAACGGCGATTTACCAGTTGTGACTGTGATTTACCCACGATAAGTGGTGATTTACCCGTTTTACGGTGATTTTCCAGTTTCGACTGTGGTTTACCAGTTTCGACTGTGATTTACCCACGATAAGTGGCGATTTACTCGTTTAAAGGCGATTTTCTAGTTGTGACTGTGATTTACCCACGATAAGTGGTGATTTACCCGTTTAACGGCGATTGACCAGTTTCGACTGCGATTTGCTCACCTTAGGTGGCGATTCACCCGTTTTACGGCGATTTACCAGTTGTGACTGTGATTTACCCACGATAAGTGGCGATTTACCCGTTTAACGGCGATTTACCAGTTTTGACTGCGATTTGCCACGCTTAGTGGCGATTTACCCGTTTAACGGTGATTTACTAGTTTCGACTGCGATTTACCCACGCTGAGTAGCGATTTGCCCATTTTACGGTGATTGCACCAGTTACGAACGAATTGACGGAAGAGACGTGTTTCAACTGTGCCCCACGCCACCAGTTGGCCGACACCTATCGCGAGGACTACACCAGACCCGTAACGCAGGCCGAGATTTCGGTGGGAAGAGCTACTACGAAAACTGGAATTATACAAGAAGAACTTAACAAGTTATATAAAATAAATTCAACCCCAGACTGTGAAACAAAATAAAAGAAAATAACAAATAAAGACAAAGACCTATTGATGTTAAATTTCGGTGTTTTATTTAACGAACCCTGGACACCGTGAGCATACCCCAGCTGAAAAATTTAGAACACCCTCCCATTTTGCCACCAGAGCAGGGATCATAAGGCCCACCACCGACGAACCGAATTAAAACCCCACCGTAAGAGGGGACCTGAACAACGATATCAAATTATCGACCGCATCCACACCGTATTAAAAAAGAAAAAAAACAACCGTACCGCACTTTACCGCTCACCACACCACACTCTACCGTTTACCGCACCACCCTTTACCGTTAACCGCACCGCACTTTCCCGTTTGCCCGGTAATACGAGCCGAATCGTATATACCCCGATAGCCAGAAACGCTATAACCATACCGAATACCGTAATTGTACGACGTCAGAGTGTTAAATAGTACGCGAATAATGTTTTTTTTGCTGATTGATAACGTTTCCTCTTTTTGGAAAAGCTAAGATTAAAATGATGTCAAATGATGAACCTGAATTCGACGTATTTGCTAGTATAGGAGCAATTTACCTATTGAACAAGCAAGAGATCGTGGAGCGAATGGCCCAATTAAACCTGGATACAGAGGGAACCCTGCCAACCCTCAGAGCCCGTTTTTGCGCCTACATTAAGGAGGTGAGACTGCGGAAGTTGACGCAAAACCTCCAAGTAGAGGTAGAAAAGCTGGCCTTGACAGAGAATTCGAAGACGAAGACTCTAGCCAAGCAGTAGAGCAGTCCAGCGACGGAGAGGAATCAGATCAAACCACTCACTATACCACGCGGAAAGAAGGGGTCAACATTGCTTACCAATCCAATATATCAATAAATTAGAAGATGAAATTGCAAGGCCCAAGAAAAAAGGCCAAAGATTTCATCCGATCTATGCAGTATCTGATCCACCAACACCCTGCCATGAAGGTAGAAGAAAACACCGACAAGATTTATGACCGACAAAGACTGGAATACCATCTCTATGTTCGGAGGAAGGATTTTCGCACGCTAGAAGAGCTAATGGAACTGGTAGAAGAGTACGAGTATATTAACCATGAAAACCGCAGTATGGCACCAACAGCGAGTAGACCCGTTCCCTGGAGCACACCTGTAATAATGCGGGGCCAAGCAAGTAAGCATAAATAACTGGGCTTATGACCAAAACACTCACTGTTGGAACTGTAAGCAAAGGGAGCACAACAAAGCTAACTGTAGACGGCCCTTCCGCATGTTTTGTTCCTTCTGCGGAGAAGACGGGCCCCTCCATACAAACAGGTCTGCAGAACAAAAAGAACAAGAGAGTACACCTACGTCGTGGTCGGTAAATGATGTCGAGGAAACAAAGGACGACAACGCTTGCTTGGCCTCCATGCCAAGCAGATCAACCATCCAAAGTAGAACGGACCCGCGAATGTTCGTCAAAATAACTATCTGTGGATACCCAACAACGGCCTTACTTGATACGGGAGCCACTAAATCGTTCGTAAGCGAAGAAGTTCTTACCTTGCTGAAAAGAATGAAGGCGCCAGTTAAATACGAGTTGAATCGAGTGCACCTGGCCGATGGTACGAGCATGCCCACTCGCGAATACTTCCAAATAGACTTAAGGATAGGTGACCAGAAGATACGTGGGGAGATTACGTACCTCAAAAACTTGGCTGAAAAGGTTATCCTCGGCATGGATACCTTAAGGCAATTGAATCTTTCGATTACCCCAGGGAAGACGGAAATACTCGTCAACAACGGTAGACCGCCGGTGCCTCAACGGGATCATCTGTGTTTATTAGGAGGGACGCCTTTGTCCCCGGAGCAAGAGGTACAACTGAACGACTTGCGCAATCAGGAATTGCCCAAATTTACAATGCTGAATAGTAAAACTAATGCAGCCGTTCACAGTATCAAGCTTAAAACGCAGGAGCCCATCCGGCAAAGATATTACCCTAGAAACCTGGCTTTGCAGAATGTGATAGACGAGTTTTTACGTACAGACAAAATAGAGCCTTCCAAAAGTCGTTATAGCTCTCCAATCGTACTAGTAAAGAAACAGAACGACACATGGAGAGACTGCGTTGATTACAGCCAATTAAACCAGATCTCCATTATGAATGCCGTTGCCCCAAATCAATGCAATACTGGACAAGTTAAAACATGCCAAGTTCATATCATTGATCATAATATTTTATTGAAAAAACTTGAATGTTTTGGCTTTCATTCTCAGATGCTTAATTAGGTTTCTTCGTATTTGAAGAATAGAACTCAACGTGATCTAGTCGATAGTAAAGTTTCTAGAAGTATAAATTGTACTTCCGCTGTTCCACAAGGAAGTCATCTCGGCCCTTTAATTTTTATAATTTATATCAATGACATAGTTGCTGTAATAAAAAACTGCAATTATCTGCTGTACGCGGATGATTTAAAATTGTTTTTAAAAATTAAATGCATTGATGATTGCCGGAAAGTTCAAAATAACCTGGACCGTTTTTCTAGTTCGTGCTCTCTTAATAGCTTAAAATTAAATATCGGAAAATGTAAAACAATTTCATTTTCCAAATCACTATCTGAAATTAAGTTTTCTTATGATATTAATTCAAGTTCTTTGATTAGAGTAAATGATATTAAAGATCTTGGAGTTATTTTTGACAACACATTTTCTCCAAAAAAACATATAGATTTTAATGTTTCAAGAGCGAATACATTAGTTGGATTCATTAAAAGGAATAGTAAGAATTTTAGTGACCCGTATGTTCTATTAACCCTTTCCACCTCTCTGGTTAGATCAGTAATCGAATATGCAGATGTGATTTGGAATCCATGCTATAGAGTTCACTCTACTAGAATTGAACAAGTTCAAAGGCGGTTTACTAGATACGTTTTCTATAAAATGCGCTGGAATTTTATTCCTGATTATAAAGCTAGATGCCAATTTCTAGGGATTAAATCACTTCACATCACTTAAATCTAGAAGACATATTCATGATGTTGTTTTTGTACGAGATATTCTATGCTATCATATAAAAAGTTCGTTTTTGCTTTCTTTGATTTCCTTTTATGTACCTTCTAGGCACTTAAGAACAAAAAATTTTCTTTATGAACAAACCCATAGAACGAATTATGCGAAAAATGAATCTATATCACGAGCTATTTCCTCGTTTAATGAGGTTTGTGATTCTTTTGATTTGCATTTATCTCGTGATAAATTTAAAAATGAATTATTGTTAAAGTTTGTTTTTTAATCAACTAATATTTATGATAATAATTTTGTAAGAGTATACGAAGGGTATTATTTATTATTATAATTATTATCTTTGTTATTATTGTTATTATATATTATACTAGAATTACTAAGAAACATCTGTTTAGCACAACGCTTGTAGATATAAATAAATAAATAAAATAAATAAATATCGACCATTGATTTAAAGCAAGGGTATTGGCAGATACCATTGAACAAGGCGTCTAGAGCCTCTACCGCATTTACAGTAAGGTCCGTCAAGCTGCGTCCACCACAATTGAAATTAAAAATCTAATGATGGAATAATTTGATGCTAATTTGATGCTAATTTAGTACCGCAATCCCGCCCTGGTACTAAATTCCCTTCCCCCTCAAACTGGTGGGGGACCCAGCTTGACGTCAAGCTGCGTCCACCACACATTAATAGACAAATTTTCGAAAAACTAATGATGCAATAATTTGATGCTAATTTTGGGCTCTTAAAATGGCGGAATTTCCAATGCCTCAAGTCTATCCTTATCACTTAAAAACGGCTTGTTATCAAGCGAGCTGTGTAGACTTTTTACCACAACGCGAAATTCAAAAATGTAATGATGAAATAATTTGATGCTCATTTGATGCTAATTTTGTACCACAATCCCGCTCTGGTACTAAATTCCCTTCCCCCTCAAACTGGTGGGGGACCCAGCTTGACGTCAAGCTGCGTCCACCACACATTAATAGACAAATTTTCGAAAAACTAATGATGCAATAATTTGATGCTAATTTTGGGCTCTTCAAATGGCGGAATTTCCAATTCCTCAAGTCCAGCCTTACCCCTTAAAAACATCTCGTTAACAAGCGAGGTGTGTAGACTTTTTAAATACGATCTTTGAAAAAAAATAAAAAAGTGCATAAGACGTAAAACTAAGTAATTTGAAAAAATATAAAATGTTGTCTAATTTTTTTGGTTTTAAGGAATTCCACTTTATACAAATCTCACTCCACATCGCGATGTGCATCACAATTTAATGAGAAATGATACCAGCAAAAACACCGAGGAATCGTTACTATATTTCTAATTCCTCTGAGATATTAAGCAGTAAACCCCATCCTACAAATAACAATTTCATGTTTTCTCACAAATTCCCAAAAAACAAAAATTATATCTGAAGGTATGAAAATGGAACCTTAATAAAGGTATGAAATGTAATCACTTTATATAAATGATTTTGATTAGGTATCAACCATCAACCTTCGCTGATTCCTTCCTAGTATTTTTGAAAGACGGAAAGCATGGACATCAATGACTGCTTGCCATCCATCCATCAGCAACCAACAAACCACCATCGCCAACAGCCAACGTGCCTTCATTACATTCATAGGTACCTACTTACTGCAACAAATTTTAACAATAATTTTTTTAGTAATTAGTATCTCTATGTGTAGGTATAGTACAATTTGTTATAATAAAACCGAAAAACCCTTCCTATAAATATTAATCCTTAGTTTCAATTTCAATTAAAAGTTCTTACCAATAAGATAATCGCTTAGTTACTCAACATAATGTTTATTAGCAAAGTGCGGATTGAGTGTAGAGCATATTTCCAAACTTTTCTATGTACATACGATACATATGTACTGTACATACCCTTTTCGGGTTTAATGTAGGATTAAATGTCATAAAATAAGTACCCCCAGAACAAAAATTCAATCTTCTAAATCTGTCTTTTTCGCAACTGCAAATAAATAACTTTGGGAACACATCTACAATGAAAAAGATCAGGTAGAGACATCTATGTAGGTATGTTATTTTAAACATACTGTAACGACTGTCACATTTGTACTATAACAACTCTGGATTGAACTATAACCACTCTTTAACATCGAACAAAAGAAACACCATCATTGTACTGATGATTACCGACTAATATAAAAAATTGAAATTGTAAGTGTCTGAATTTAACCAAATTCCCTTAGAATAATAAAATTCACAGTATCATCGATACAAATTTGCGTCTTAGAAGGGTATGATAGTCATCTAACCGATGAGCCTAACTATCATGGGAGAATCGCAGTGGAGTTGAGCTCATTTCAACTTTTAACTTGAATTATAAATTCGGTCACTCCACTCAAACAGAAGAGTTTTCTTTTTAAATTTTCTTCATATTCAATTATCAAAAGAATCTTCTACACAAACAAAGCCAAAAACAAAAGAATCTTCTAGAACAACAAAGCCAAGAACAAAAGAATCTTCTATAAGAACAAAGCCAAGAACAAATGAATCTTCAAAATCTTCTCGAAGGTAAGTTGACGAGCGTGTTAATAAACAATTTTCGACGGTCGAAGCAAAGTTCGAAACGGTCAAAGACATAACCGAATGCACTACAAAGGAATTGGATAATTGTGGCGACTATCCATAAGGAAAGGAGATGCATCCACCAACTTTCGATGGACAAACTATAAGAAGCATCTATAGGATGATAAGATAAGAGACACACAACATGGAGACTAAACCACAAATAAATGTAAGAAGCAGTTTGAGGCAGCCACGGCAACAAATAGCTGGGACGAGGAAGATAAATATATAGCTCTGACGATTGCCCTTAGAGAAACTACTGCTGAACTGCTACAAACCATACCAGCAGATAAGAATGGCAACTTCAGTGCTCTTGTTCAGGCCAATGACAAACGCTTTGGAGATGGCCATATGCAAGAAGTCTTCCGCGTTAAACTCAATACTAGAATCCAGAAAAGAGGAGAAACTCTACAACAGCTTCAAGCAGACATCGAACGGTTGGCACATCTGGGATATCCGGCTGCAGGGGATGAAATCATCAACCAATTCGCAACAGAAGCCTTTGTCCTAGCTGTATCTGATATCAACCTTCAGCAAGCAATTCGAACTGCTGGATAACGCACACTTCCTGAAGCATAAGCATTCGGCCTGACAATGGAAGCAGCAGAAAAGGCTTCTCAAGAAGTCCATCGAGTAAGAGAATAAGAAATTGAGAATTGTTCATGCCAGAGAACAGTGCTGCAATGAAATCAGCGAGATGGACGTGCTGGAATTGTAACAAGACCGTATATATCCAACGTCAGTGTGGATTACCACCTAGAAGACCTGCATGTCAGCATTGCGGAAGCAGAAACAGCAACAACAATGTCAATACTCCCACTCGACCAGTCTCAAACCGGGAAACAAGTAAGAACCAGCTTGGAGGGCAGAAGCTGGTTTCTGGTATCGATGGCCCCAATACCACCATCCAGGTCTCGCATACTAAACGAAACAATAAAGGTCTGATTGTGGAGGCAACATTAAACGTCAAGAAACAAGTGGCTACAATCGACACTGGTTCCACTGCCTCAATTGCTCGAGGGGACTTAGTGAAGATGACATGGCTGCATAACACCTATAAGTATCGTCTGAAAACTGCAGCAGGATATGCAGCCAGAGTGTACGGGGAGATTCGTCTTACGATCCGTTTGGTAGAACTGGAGTTCTCACATCTGCTTCTGGTAGCAGATATATGTGACGAATGCATCGTTGGAATCGACTTAGAGCAGGGAGTACTCCTTGATATCGGGAAACAAGTTCGTAAGTACCGAAATGTTGAAATTATGATGGCTTATGGTAACCAAAACTCATCAACGCTAAGGACTGTCATAAAAGAATATATTTGCCTGCCACCTTCATCAGAAGTGTTCGTTTGAACAAAAATAAGTGGTGATTTGGGTAGCCATCGATACCTAATGGTGGAGCCAGACTCTGAGCAGTCTTTCTAAAACATCATCCAGGGAAAGACTCTTGTGGCACTAAACAACAACATGGTGCCCGTACGGATACTTAACATCAAACTGTACGAAGTCAAGCTTAGAAAAGGAGAAGTTGTTGGAAAGTGTGAATCGGCACAAAAACAATTCACCGAGAAGTCGGCGCCACATTATGAAGGTCCGTACAAAGTAACTAAGCTCTTGTCACGAGTCATTGTGTTGTTACAAGGAGAAGAAAAAAATACCTGCCGGCACCAAACCACAATCAGATGCCATAGAAGAGGCTTGAAGGGCAAGAGCAGCGAGGAGCAGGGCAGCCAATTAATAGCACTATCAAGCAAAATTAAAGAGGCCAGGTGTGGCCGAACCTACGTACGGGGGGTAGGAGAAAACCGTGAGGCTTTATGACAAAAAAAAAAGAATGGAGAAGGAATTTTGTTTTTTGTTAATTTTTCTTTATTGAATTATATTTAATGTTGTTAAAATTACGAATAAGTTTTTTGTTTCAAAATTGAATCGAATGTTTTTTTTGCTAATGAAAGCATTTTATAGATATATATAAAAAAAAGGGGAAAAAAATTTAAAACAAAAAATGGATAAAAAAAAAACGACAAAAAAAATAATATTATTTAGAAATGCAAAAAAAAGGTGTTTGCTATAAGAAACAAAAAAAAATGGTTTAAAAAAAAAGTTTAAAAATCATTCACCGTTGCAGAAAGACAAGACGAGGAAATCCTCGTTTTCTAAAGAAGAGGGGAGTTGTAATGACGCATTACAAATCTGCACAACAACAACGAAAACACGAACAAATTACATGCGTTCTGTAACTAAACCGAGCATTGAGTTCACACTCAGTTCAACATAGCCAAAACCCGGTGACATTAATTTGTTATTTCTTCATTCGTGATTTACCAGTTTGGACTGTGTTTTACCCACGGTAAGTGGCGATTTACCCGTTTAACGGCGATTTACTAGTTGTGACTGTGATTTACCCACGATAAGTGGTGATTTACCCGTTTAACGGCGATTTACCAGCTTCGACTGCGAATTGCTCACGTTAAGTGGCTATTTACCCGTTTTACGGCGATTTACCAGTTGTGACTGTGATTTACCCACGATAAGTGGTGATTTACCCGTTTTACGGTGATTTACCAGTTTCGACTGTGATTTATCCACGCTGAGTGGTGATTTGCCCGTTCTCATTGCACCAGTTACGACCGAATTGACGGAAGAGACGTGTTTCAACTGTGCCCCACGCCACCAGCTAGCCGACACCAATCGCGAAGACTACACCGGACCCGTAACGCAGGCCGAGATTTCTGTTGGAAGAGCTACTACGAAAACCGGAATTATACAAGAAGAATCTAACAAGTTATATAAAATAAATTCAACCCCAGATTGTGAAACAAAATAAAAGAAAATAACAAATAAGGACAAAGACCTATTGATGTTAAAATTTCGGTGTTTTATTTAACTAACCCTGGACACCGTGAGCATACCCCAGCTGAAAAATTTAAAACACCCTCACAACACTTTTACCAATACTTTGAGTAAAAGACTGTGAAAACACCATGTATTTTGTATGAAAAATTTGAAGTGCCCACTAGTGAATTCAGTTTATTACGTCGTTTTGTTGGATTAAGGACATTAAGGATAAATAAAGTTGATCACAGTTCATTTAAAAAATACCCATCAATCTAGGAAAAGTGGTGAAGGTGAGCTTTATTATCTTTAATCGAATTTAAGCACTTTGAATTTAAGTTAATTAAGTTCTTTTTAAATTTTAAACAGTTTTTTGTTTAATTAAAATTATTTTTAATTATTAATTTGTTTTAAATTTATTTGATTTATTTGAAAAAGACGAACACTTTATAATATTTGTTAAACCCGCGCAGAATACTTTAAACTCCAGATTAATGTCAAATCTTGCTAGTATGTGTGAAATCTATCTAAAATCTTGCTCAAGGTTACAGTTTCGACAGAAAAAAAAATCGATGTTTTAAGGAAAAAAAAATATTTTTTTTGGTTTTAAGGAATTCCACTTTATACAAATCTCACTCCACATCGCGATGTGCATCACAATTTAATGAGAAATGATACCAGCAAAAACACCGAGGAATCGTTACTATATTTCTAATTCCTCTGAGATATTAAGCAGTAAACCCCATCCTACAAATAACAATTTCATGTTTTCTCACAAATTCCCAAAAAACAAAAATTATATCTGAAGGTATGAAAATGGAACCTTAATAAAGGTATGAAATGTAATCACTTTATATAAATGATTTTGATTAGGTATCAACCATCAACCTTCGCTGATTCCTTCCTAGTATTTTTGAAAGACGGAAAGCATGGACATCAATGACTGCTTGCCATCCATCCATCAGCAACCAACAAACCACCATCGCCAACAGCCAACGTGCCTTCATTACATTCATAGGTACCTACTTACTGCAACAAATTTTAACAATAATTTTTTTAGTAATTAGTATCTCTATGTGTAGGTATAGTACAATTTGTTATAATAAAACCGAAAAACCCTTCCTATAAATATTAATCCTTAGTTTCAATTTCAATTAAAAGTTCTTACCAATAAGATAATCGCTTAGTTACTCAACATAATGTTTATTAGCAAAGTGCGGATTGAGTGTAGAGCATATTTCCAAACTTTTCTATGTACATACGATACATATGTACTGTACATACCCTTTTCGGGTTTAATGTAGGATTAAATGTCATAAAATAAGTACCCCCAGAACAAAAATTCAATCTTCTAAATCTGTCTTTTTCGCAACTGCAAATAAATAACTTTGGGAACACATCTACAATGAAAAAGATCAGGTAGAGACATCTATGTAGGTATGTTATTTTAAACATACTGTAACGACTGTCACATTTGTACTATAACAACTCTGGATTGAACTATAACCACTCTTTAACATCGAACAAAAGAAACACCATCATTGTACTGATGATTACCGACTAATATAAAAAATTGAAATTGTAAGTGTCTGAATTTAACCAAATTCCCTTAGAATAATAAAATTCACAGTATCATCGATACAAATTTGCGTCTTAGAAGGGTATGATAGTCATCTAACCGATGAGCCTAACTATCATGGGAGAATCGCAGTGGAGTTGAGCTCATTTCAACTTTTAACTTGAATTATAAATTCGGTCACTCCACTCAAACAGAAGAGTTTTCTTTTTAAATTTTCTTCATATTCAATTATCAAAAGAATCTTCTACACAAACAAAGCCAAAAACAAAAGAATCTTCTAGAACAACAAAGCCAAGAACAAAAGAATCTTCTATAAGAACAAAGCCAAGAACAAATGAATCTTCAAAATCTTCTCGAAGGTAAGTTGACGAGCGTGTTAATAAACAATTTTCGACGGTCGAAGCAAAGTTCGAAACGGTCAAAGACATAACCGAATGCACTACAAAGGAATTGGATAATTGTGGCGACTATCCATAAGGAAAGGAGATGCATCCACCAACTTTCGATGGACAAACTATAAGAAGCATCTATAGGATGATAAGATAAGAGACACACAACATGGAGACTAAACCACAAATAAATGTAAGAAGCAGTTTGAGGCAGCCACGGCAACAAATAGCTGGGACGAGGAAGATAAATATATAGCTCTGACGATTGCCCTTAGAGAAACTACTGCTGAACTGCTACAAACCATACCAGCAGATAAGAATGGCAACTTCAGTGCTCTTGTTCAGGCCAATGACAAACGCTTTGGAGATGGCCATATGCAAGAAGTCTTCCGCGTTAAACTCAATACTAGAATCCAGAAAAGAGGAGAAACTCTACAACAGCTTCAAGCAGACATCGAACGGTTGGCACATCTAGGATATCCGGCTGCAGGGGATGAAATCATCAACCAATTCGCAACAGAAGCCTTTGTCCTAGCTGTATCTGATATCAACCTTCAGCAAGCAATTCGAACTGCTGGAAAACGCACACTTCCTGAAGCATAAGCATTCGGCCTGACAATGGAAGCAGCAGAAAAGGCTTCTCAAGAAGTCCATCGAGTAAGAGAATAAGAAATTGAGAATTGTTCATGCCAGAGAACAGTGCTGCAATGAAATCAGCGAGATGGACGTGCTGGAATTGTAACAAGACCGTATATATCCAACGTCAGTGTGGATTACCACCTAGAAGACCTGCATGTCAGCATTGCGGAAGCAGAAACAGCAACAACAATGTCAATACTCCCACTCGACCAGTCTCAAACCGGGAAACAAGTAAGAACCAGCTTGGAGGGCAGAAGCTGGTTTCTGGTATCGATGGCCCCAATACCACCATCCAGGTCTCGCATACTAAACGAAACAATAAAGGTCTGATTGTGGAGGCAACATTAAACGTCAAGAAACAAGTGGCTACAATCGACACTGGTTCCACTGCCTCAATTGCTCGAGGGGACTTAGTGAAGATGACATGGCTGCATAACACCTATAAGTATCGTCTGAAAACTGCAGCAGGATATGCAGCCAGAGTGTACGGGGAGATTCGTCTTACGATCCGTTTGGTAGAACTGGAGTTCTCACATCTGCTTCTGGTAGCAGATATATGTGACGAATGCATCGTTGGAATCGACTTAGAGCAGGGATTACTCCTTGATATCGGGAAACAAGTTCGTAAGTACCGAAATGTTGAAATTATGATGGCTTATGGTAACCAAAACTCATCAACGCTAAGGACTGTCATAAAAGAATATATTTGCCTGCCACCTTCATCAGAAGTGTTCGTTTGAACAAAAATAAGTGGTGATTTGGGTAGCCATCGATACCTAATGGTGGAGCCAGACTCTGAGCAGTCTTTCTAAAACATCATCCAGGGAAAGACTCTTGTGGCACTAAACAACAACATGGTGCCCGTACGGATACTTAACATCAAACTGTACGAAGTCAAGCTTAGAAAAGGAGAAGTTGTTGGAAAGTGTGAATCGGCACAAAAACAATTCACCGAGAAGTCGGCGCCACATTATGAAGGTCCGTACAAAGTAACTAAGCTCTTGTCACGAGTCATTGTGTTGTTACAAGGAGAAGAAAAAAATACCTGCCGGCACCAAACCACAATCAGATGCCATAGAAGAGGCTTGAAGGGCAAGAGCAGCGAGGAGCAGGGCAGCCAATTAATAGCACTATCAAGCAAAATTAAAGAGGCCAGGTGTGGCCGAACCTACGTACGGGGGGTAGGAGAAAACCGTGAGGCTTTATGACAAAAAAAAAAGAATGGAGAAGGAATTTTGTTTTTTGTTAATTTTTCTTTATTGAATTATATTTAATGTTGTTAAAATTACGAATAAGTTTTTTGTTTCAAAATTGAATCGAATGTTTTTTTTGCTAATGAAAGCATTTTATAGATATATATAAAAAAAAGGGGAAAAAAATTTAAAACAAAAAATGGATAAAAAAAAAACGACAAAAAAAATAATATTATTTAGAAATGCAAAAAAAAGGTGTTTGCTATAAGAAACAAAAAAAATGGTTTAAAAAAAAAGTTTAAAAATCATTCACCGTTGCAGAAAGACAAGACGAGGAAATCCTCGTTTTCTAAAGAAGAGGGGAGTTGTAATGACGCATTACAAATCTGCACAACAACAACGAAAACACGAACAAATTACATGCGTTCTGTAACTAAACCGAGCATTGAGTTCACACTCAGTTCAACATAGCCAAAACCCGGTGACATTAATTTGTTATTTCTTCATTCGTGATTTACCAGTTTGGACTGTGTTTTACCCACGGTAAGTGGCGATTTACCCGTTTAACGGCGATTTACTAGTTGTGACTGTGATTTACCCACGATAAGTGGTGATTTACCCGTTTAACGGCGATTTACCAGCTTCGACTGCGAATTGCTCACGTTAAGTGGCTATTTACCCGTTTTACGGCGATTTACCAGTTGTGACTGTGATTTACCCACGATAAGTGGTGATTTACCCGTTTTACGGTGATTTACCAGTTTCGACTGTGATTTATCCACGCTGAGTGGTGATTTGCCCGTTCTCATTGCACCAGTTACGACCGAATTGACGGAAGAGACGTGTTTCAACTGTGCCCCACGCCACCAGCTAGCCGACACCAATCGCGAAGACTACACCGGACCCGTAACGCAGGCCGAGATTTCTGTTGGAAGAGCTACTACGAAAACCGGAATTATACAAGAAGAATCTAATAAGTTATATAAAATAAATTCAACCCCAGATTGTGAAACAAAATAAAAGAAAATAACAAATAAGGACAAAGACCTATTGATGTTAAAATTTCGGTGTTTTATTTAACTAACCCTGGACACCGTGAGCATACCCCAGCTGAAAAATTTAAAACACCCTCACAACACTTTTACCAATACTTTGAGTAAAAGACTTGGAAAACACCATGTATTTTGTATGAAAAATTTGAAGTGCCCACTAGTGAATTCAGTTTATTACGTCGTTTTGTTGGATTAAGGACATTAAGGATAAATAAAGTTGATCACAGTTCATTTAAAAAATACCCATCAATCTAGGAAAAGTGGTGAAGGTGAGCTTTATTATCTTTAATCGAATTTAAGCACTTTGAATTTAAGTTAATTAAGTTCTTTTTAAATTTTAAACAGTTTTTTGTTTAATTAAAATTATTTTTAATTATTAATTTGTTTTAAATTTATTTGATTTATTTGAAAAAGACGAACACTTTATAATATTTGTTAAACCCGCGCAGAATACTTTAAACTCCAGATTAATGTCAAATCTTGCTAGTATGTGTGAAATCTATCTAAAATCTTGCTCAAGGTTACAGTTTCGACAGAAAAAAAAATCGATGTTTTAAGGAAAAAAAAATATTTTTTTTGGTTTTAAGGAATTCCACTTTATACAAATCTCACTCCACATCGCGATGTGCATCACAATTTAATGAGAAATGATACCAGCAAAAACACCGAGGAATCGTTACTATATTTCTAATTCCTCTTAGATATTAAGCAGTAAACCCCATCCTACAAATAACAATTTCATGTTTTCTCACAAATTCCCAAAAAACAAAAATTATATCTGAAGGTATGAAAATGGAACCTTAATAAAGGTATGAAATGTAATCACTTTATATAAATGATTTTGATTAGGTATCAACCATCAACCTTCGCTGATTCCTTCCTAGTATTTTTGAAAGACGGAAAGCATGGACATCAATGACTGCTTGCCATCCATCCATCAGCAACCAACAAACCACCATCGCCAACAGCCAACGTGCCTTCATTACATTCATAGGTACCTACTTACTGCAACAAATTTTAACAATAATTTTTTTAGTAATTAGTATCTCTATGTGTAGGTATAGTACAATTTGTTATAATAAAACCGAAAAACCCTTCCTATAAATATTAATCCTTAGTTTCAATTTCAATTAAAAGTTCTTACCAATAAGATAATCGCTTAGTTACTCAACATAATGTTTATTAGCAAAGTGCGGATTGAGTGTAGAGCATATTTCCAAACTTTTCTATGTACATACGATACATATGTACTGTACATACCCTTTTCGGGTTTAATGTAGGATTAAATGTCATAAAATAAGTACCCCCAGAACAAAAATTCAATCTTCTAAATCTGTCTTTTTCGCAACTGCAAATAAATAACTTTGGGAACACATCTACAATGAAAAAGATCAGGTAGAGACATCTATGTAGGTATGTTATTTTAAACATACTGTAACGACTGTCACATTTGTACTATAACAACTCTGGATTGAACTATAACCACTCTTTAACATCGAACAAAAGAAACACCATCATTGTACTGATGATTACCGACTAATATAAAAAATTGAAATTGTAAGTGTCTGAATTTAACCAAATTCCCTTAGAATAATAAAATTCACAGTATCATCGATACAAATTTGCGTCTTAGAAGGGTATGATAGTCATCTAACCGATGAGCCTAACTATCATGGGAGAATCGCAGTGGAGTTGAGCTCATTTCAACTTTTAACTTGAATTATAAATTCGGTCACTCCACTCAAACAGAAGAGTTTTCTTTTTAAATTTTCTTCATATTCAATTATCAAAAGAATCTTCTACACAAACAAAGCCAAAAACAAAAGAATCTTCTAGAACAACAAAGCCAAGAACAAAAGAATCTTCTATAAGAACAAAGCCAAGAACAAATGAATCTTCAAAATCTTCTCGAAGGTAAGTTGACGAGCGTGTTAATAAACAATTTTCGACGGTCGAAGCAAAGTTCGAAACGGTCAAAGACATAACCGAATGCACTACAAAGGAATTGGATAATTGTGGCGACTATCCATAAGGAAAGGAGATGCATCCACCAACTTTCGATGGACAAACTATAAGAAGCATCTATAGGATGATAAGATAAGAGACACACAACATGGAGACTAAACCACAAATAAATGTAAGAAGCAGTTTGAGGCAGCCACGGCAACAAATAGCTGGGACGAGGAAGATAAATATATAGCTCTGACGATTGCCCTTAGAGAAACTACTGCTGAACTGCTACAAACCATACCAGCAGATAAGAATGGCAACTTCAGTGCTCTTGTTCAGGCCAATGACAAACGCTTTGGAGATGGCCATATGCAAGAAGTCTTCCGCGTTAAACTCAATACTAGAATCCAGAAAAGAGGAGAAACTCTACAACAGCTTCAAGCAGACATCGAACGGTTGGCACATCTAGGATATCCGGCTGCAGGGGATGAAATCATCAACCAATTCGCAACAGAAGCCTTTGTCCTAGCTGTATCTGATATCAACCTTCAGCAAGCAATTCGAACTGCTGGAAAACGCACACTTCCTGAAGCATAAGCATTCGGCCTGACAATGGAAGCAGCAGAAAAGGCTTCTCAAGAAGTCCATCGAGTAAGAGAATAAGAAATTGAGAATTGTTCATGCCAGAGAACAGTGCTGCAATGAAATCAGCGAGATGGACGTGCTGGAATTGTAACAAGACCGTATATATCCAACGTCAGTGTGGATTACCACCTAGAAGACCTGCATGTCAGCATTGCGGAAGCAGAAACAGCAACAACAATGTCAATACTCCCACTCGACCAGTCTCAAACCGGGAAACAAGTAAGAACCAGCTTGGAGGGCAGAAGCTGGTTTCTGGTATCGATGGCCCCAATACCACCATCCAGGTCTCGCATACTAAACGAAACAATAAAGGTCTGATTGTGGAGGCAACATTAAACGTCAAGAAACAAGTGGCTACAATCGACACTGGTTCCACTGCCTCAATTGCTCGAGGGGACTTAGTGAAGATGACATGGCTGCATAACACCTATAAGTATCGTCTGAAAACTGCAGCAGGATATGCAGCCAGAGTGTACGGGGAGATTCGTCTTACGATCCGTTTGGTAGAACTGGAGTTCTCACATCTGCTTCTGGTAGCAGATATATGTGACGAATGCATCGTTGGAATCGACTTAGAGCAGGGAGTACTCCTTGATATCGGGAAACAAGTTCGTAAGTACCGAAATGTTGAAATTATGATGGCTTATGGTAACCAAAACTCATCAACGCTAAGGACTGTCATAAAAGAATATATTTGCCTGCCACCTTCATCAGAAGTGTTCGTTTGAACAAAAATAAGTGGTGATTTGGGTAGCCATCGATACCTAATGGTGGAGCCAGACTCTGAGCAGTCTTTCTAAAACATCATCCAGGGAAAGACTCTTGTGGCACTAAACAACAACATGGTGCCCGTACGGATACTTAACATCAAACTGTACGAAGTCAAGCTTAGAAAAGGAGAAGTTGTTGGAAAGTGTGAATCAGTGTCTGCAATAACTAAGATTGCCTTATCAAACATTCTAAAAGCCCTTGGGCATCCCCAGTCGTCCATGTCAAAAAGAAGGATGGAAGTACTTGATTCTGTGTAGACTATCGGAGGCTGAACGATGTGACAAAGAGAGACAGCTACCCTCTGCCAAGAATCAGCGATAATTTTAATGCGATGGAAGGAGCTGAATGGTTCTCAACATTGGACTTGAAGAGTGACTATTGGCAGGTAGAAATCCTTCCAAAAGATCGAGAAAAGACGGCTTTCTCCACAGGAAATGAACTGTGGTAATTCAAAATAATGCCGTTCGGACTATGCAACGCTCCGGCAACATTTGAGCGTTTGATGGAGTGCGTTTTACAAGGACTTACTTGGAAGTCTTGCCTGGTCTATCTGGCCGATGTCTTGGTTTATGCTAAAACATTTAATGAGCATTGTGGAAACCTTAAGACCGTGTTCCAGAGGCTGCGAGAAGCAAACTTGAAATTAAATCCAGACAAAAGTACATTCTTAAAGTCTGAGGTAAAATACTTGGGACATATCATCTCTTCCCAAGGTGTAAGGACTGATCCTGAGAAAGTAGACAAGGTTAAGAATTGGCCAACTCCACAAAATAAACATCAACTTTGGAGCTTTCTTATTCTCGTCACGTATTATCGTTGTTTTGTCAAGAATTTAGCTGGGATTGCGAAAAGCTTGCATCAGCTTATCGAAAAAGGTAAACCATTCAAATTGTCAAGCAAGTGTGAGAGGAGCTTTCAGGAACTTAAGCAGCACCTATGCAATGCACCTGTTCTGGCCTATCCGACCCCAGGAAAACCTTTAATCATCGACACTGACGCAAGTAACGTGGAAATTGGAGCCGTACTGTGGCAAGTTATAGAGGAGAAGAAAAGGTGGTTGCCTATTACAGCAAGGTACACTCAAAGCCAAAAAGAAATTATTGTGTGAGCAGAAGAGAGCTCTTCTAGCTCTAATATCGGCTACAAAACATTCCCAAAAGTACTTCTATGGACATAAGTTCCTTCTTCGAATAGACCATGCCACACTTAATTGGCTCTTAAGCTTCAAAAATCAAGAAAGTCAAGTGGCAAGGTGGATCGAGGGTTTGCAGACATACGACTAGCAGATCCAACATCGAAGAGGAAAGTTACACTCAAACGCAGATGCCTTATCCCGGAAGCCATGCAATCGGTACTGCAATCACTGAACACGTCATGAAGAGAAGGAGGTTGCTGCCACCCAGCGAGTAAGAGTCGACCCCACTTACGGTTGAAGTCACGAAGAACTGAGAACCGCCCAACAAGAAGGATATTGAAGCCATTCTTGCATGGAAGGAACACAAAGAGAAACCAGAATGGGTTGACATTTCCGATAGAAGTCCAAATCTTAAGGCGTGTTGGGCACAATGGGAATCGCTTCATGTACAAGAAGGAGTGCTTCGACGAAAGTGGAAGTCCGCAGACGGCAAATCATATATGATGCAGCTGATAGTTTCTCGGGCCAAAGTTAATGACGTTCTTAAATAGATGCATGATGGAGCTTCCGGAGGACATTTGAGGGTCAATAAGACGCTGGTAAAGGTAAGGCAGCGATTCTACTGGTTACATGCAAGAGAAGACGTCAAAAATGTTATACTTGTGCTGCAAATAAGGGACCAGGCAGAAAAGTCCAGAGTAAAATGCAGCAATAAGATGTGGGCACACCTCTTAAGAGGATTGCAATAGATGTTGCAGGAACTTTTCCAGAAACCAAAAGCGGAAACCGATACATCCTGGTGGTAAGGACTACTTCAGCAAGTGGCTTGAGGCATTTGCCATCCCAAAATAATAAACCAAAACAGTCGCAGATCAGATTGTCTACAATTGGGTGAGCAGGATTGGTGTACAGATTGGCGATCAGAGAACCTTGGTTTCACTGGGTTCAATGAAGATCATTTGGCAAACGCCATAATCGCCGAGCGAAATGGGACCAGTTCCCTGTTAATTACGAAGGTGGAGCTCCAGCTCATCTTTGATTCACTAAAGAAGAAGAAGTCAGCAGGAGTCGATGGTATATCCAACGTTGGACTTCGACATTTACCTCAAGAAGCAGTAGACATTTATACCACTCTGTTTAACAACGCTCTGAATAATGCATATTATCCAGTGCGGTGGAAGACAGCTGTGGTGCATCCTCTCCCGAAAAAGGGATAGGACAACTCCAATCCGGCAAATCTCCGGTCGATAAGTCTTCTTCCGAGTATCAGCAAGGTATTCGAAATAGTTATCAATGGAGCTCTGTCTAAGTGGGCAGAGGACAATAATTTCATACCGGACAATCAGTTCGGTTTTAAGGCGGGACATGACACCATTCATGCCGCGTCGAGACTCGTTTCTGATGTCCAATGGAACAAATCTAAGAAGCAGTGTACGGGTGCCTGTCTGGTTGATTTGGAGAAGGCCTTCGACTCCGTATGGTTAGAGGGTCTTTATCTAAAGCTGACCAGACTTGGCATTAGTAAACCACCATTATATATGCTCTATGATATGCTCAATGGCAGAAAGTTTGTTGTCAAAAGTGGCAATGTAACTCCTGCCACAACCTTTAATATTAAAAATGGTCTTCAGCAAGGAGCGGTCAACTCGCCGATTCTATTCAGCACTTACACCAGCGATCTGATAAGTAGTCTAACTCAGGCAATTGTGTATGCTGACGATCTAATTGCGTACAGAACAGCTCCAAAAGTCGAGGTCATCAGGATTCTTTTGCAGCGTGACTTCGAGAAGATTCAGCGATATTGCGATGACTGGAAGTTGAAAATAAACTTTCAGAAATCAGAATCTATCTTGTTTAGGACTCCGTTGTGTGGAGCCACAAGGGATACAAGAAAGAACTGGCGCAAGCTGGTGATCGTAGGACTAAATGGACATCCACTGGCGAGTAAAAGTGTAGTAAAGTACCTTGGCATCTGGATGGAACAATATTTGTATTTCGACAGACATGCTGCTCTGGCCAGGGCTAGGGGAGCTTTGCCTTGACGAAACGGTTGTTTTATAGCAGCCGGCTTGACAGCAGGGTCAAGGTGATATGCTACATGGCCCTTATCCGGCCAATGATTGCCTATGGATGCCCGGTTTGGTTCAACGTTGCCCCATCTCAAATGAAAAAGATTCGGGTGTTTGAGAGGCAGTGTCTTCGACGCTGCCTTGGATTGCACAGAACACCAAAGTCAGAGTACAAACATTACTATTCCAACCTGGTTCTATATAACGGGGCCAACATAAACAGGATAGATAATTTCATGCTGAAGCTTATTCGAGGTCACATTGCAAAAGCGATGTCCTCGTCTAACAACTTAATTTTCGGGGCTTATTACCCCAACAACGAATACTACGAGAGTGTGCGTCTAAGCGGCCTTATTCCGCCCGATGCATTCCTGTATCTAGATAGTCGAGGGCTGATCCAAGATAGAGCGGCGGTTCCGCTAATCTACCACGTCTGCCGTAGAACTGTGGACCGGCGGCTCCTTTACAATCGAGACGTCCTCGCACAAGACGGAGCTGAGCACCTTCGATTCAGTAGGACTGTGTCCGAACGGGACCGAAAAGATAGGGTAAAGCAGGAGAACCAGTTCTGGTGGTTGAAAAACGAAGATGAAGTTCCTTCAGATATTTAATAGTTGACCTTGCTATTTTCTTTTGTATGGCCGACTTACATAGGTTTAGGTAGTTAGTTTTAAGTAGTGACAGTCAGGGTGGCACCAAAAAAAAAACACAAAAAAATTATAAAATCAACAAAATACAACAAAATATAAAACCGGAAAATGCTTGCTGTGGCTGTTCTAGTTTGTAAGTAGTCTGTAAGTAGCTTATAAATAGGTTGTAATTAGTTTATAATTAGTTGTTAATAGCTTAAAATAGCTTTAAGTAGTTTTAATTAGTTTTAATTAGTTTTAATTAGCTTTAATTTAGTTTTATGTAGTTTGTAAGTTTTATATAAAACCAAAAAAAAAATATAAGGACATAGATACCGAGTTTTTTGTAAATTCTTCTTGGTAAAAATAAAACCGACCTGGATTTAGTATTAAGATAGTTCTTAGGCCGAAAGGCATTAGCATTAAGTTATTCTAGTTTATCTTAGAGCGCCCGACTGGGGCCAGTAAGTTAGTTTTAAGATATCGATAAGTAGGCTAGTTTTTATGAATTTTTGTCTAGCTTTAAGATAGTTTTAAGAAAATGGAAAATAAAAATGAATTTAAAAAGAAAAAAAAAAGGATTGGTGTACCTATGGAACTCCTTTCAGATCAGACAAGAAACTTCGAGTCCAAATTCTTTCAGGAGATTTGTGCTTTCTTTAGCATTAACAAGACGAGGACAACACTGCTACATCCACAATCTGATTGGATGGTTGAACGGTTCAATAGAACTCTTAAAGAACACCTTTCCAAAGTTGTGAATTTCAACCAACGAGACTGCGATCGGCATATTCTGTTATTCTTGATGGCCTACCGAAGTGCGGTACAGAGCTCAACAGGACATACACCATGGTAAATCCTACTCGGAAACACAATTCGACTGCCAAGTGAAATTAAATTTGGATGCTATACAAATGAGCTACAACGAATGGACGACTACGTGGAGAACCTCAAAGAAAGACTAATTGACATTCATGAAAGGACAATAAGAGCGAATATAAAGCTTTGAAGTGATCGGATGAAAACAAGATACGACACACAAGCAACAACAACAAGATTCCAAGTGGGAGACCTTGTGTGGTCTTATAATCCCCACCGTCGGAAGGGACTTTCACCGAAATCTCAACAAAATTGGGAAGGCCCTTATATTGTTGTAATACAAATAAATGATGTCGTCTACCGCATTCAGAGAGGACAAAGAAGCGAACTAAAAGTAGTTCACAGTGATCGTTTACACCGTTATAACGGTGAATAGTGATTCGCTTGGGATAATCAATCCTAAGGAGGGGGCAGTATAATGACTCTCACATTTGTGAATGTAACGACTCTCGAAAAAACTATAACGACTCTCGAATAAAAGAAGCACCGAATTTTGGATAAGATATTACACAAACCAACCTGTTGAGAGCTTTGGTGAGCTTTAGAACTTCCAACGCTAAATTCAGAATGAAAGCTTTGGAAAGGGAGATTTATGGGAAATTTCCCTATGGAAACCTCTAGAAGCAAATACTGGAATCTTCGAGCTTTTTCGGGAACCTGTATGAGAAGCGTAAAAACACATGTCTGACCGGCAGACGACAGTTTATTTCTAATCGTGAATGAGTTAAGTTGGTTGTAATAAATGTGAAAGTTTGTGAATTAATTTCAGTGGTGAACAATAAATAGTTTTGTCCTAACTTTGACTTAAGTATTAATAATATTTATATACCCACTGTAAATAATTTAAGTATTTTAAGAATTTTATTTGATAGCAAATTTAACTTTAAGAATCATTGTATGGAATTGAAAAATAAATTGGCTCCTAGACTTAATGTAATAAGATACTTTTCATCACTGAATAGTTTTGTTCTAACACCTTAATTAACATAACGAAAATGATTGTTTGCTCTAAAGTTGACTACGGACTAACCATTTACGGAAAATGTATCAAATCTAACTTGAAAATCCTAGATCCATTCTACCACGCAGCTATAAGAGCAAGCCTTAAATCCTTTCGTACCACTCCAATCAAGAATATTATAACAGAAGGCGGCTTTCACACCATCGAAGAACGAAATGAAATTTTCCGAAGATTTACGAATCATACGCCTCTCCAATTCACAAAGACGCAGATAAAATCCTGAGACGTAAGAAGACACCCAAACAACCCTCAACACTTTACAAAGCTCTAACTTTCGGGAAAGACGTCATTGGAATCAAACCCATTGTGAAAAGCATACGCATCGAAAAACACCCTCCTTGGGCTCTTCCTATGGATTCTATTAACATCAGTTTGTCAAATTACCCGAAGAATACCACACCTAATGAAATGTATACCCAACTATTCCTTGATCTCCTGGATAGATATCCCAATAACCTTTGGAATATACTATACACCGACGCGACGGCTCCAAAAATAGTGAGGGAACCGGATTTGCAGTTGTTAACAAAGATAACCAGATTTTTTCTGGCGAGAAGCTCCCATCATACTTTTCTATATTCTCTACAGAAGCCATAGCTTTACTTGAAGCTACTAACCTAGCAATTTCATCGAATAAGAAAACCGTAATCTTTACAGATAGTCTTTCTACGCTAACCGCTCTAAGAAATATTAAACACCGTTCACCATATATCAACAAAATTTGAGATAACATTACATCCCAAGGAGCAAAATTACAACTTTTCTGGATCCCGGGAAATGCCGGGATTAAAAGTATACAATACAAATATAAGCCAACAACGTCCTCTCGAAAAAAACCTAGATAAAATTATAGACACATTTGCGCCACAAAAAAAAAAAAAGATTGGAACACTTACATTCACCTCTATCCTTCTAATACAACGGCAAAATTGAACAAGTGCTTGCTACGCTTGAGACTTGGACATACCTAGTTAACGACCATCTACTTACGAACCTCCTCCCACTTGCCACATTTGTCAATCAAACAACATAATTTCAATTAATCATTTAACTTCCGAATGTACTAAAATTAAACATATTTTTGAAAAATTATACAAAAAACATTTACTAACCTACTTTCAATGCCATCAGAGGATAATATAAAAAATGTATTTAAAGTATTGCAAGATCTCAAACTCGAATCATGTATATAATATAAACTATGTTATGCTTTACTAATGGTGGAGCGGTCAGGAGTGGCAGGAGCGAGCGCTTTGTCGCACTCGCCCTTGGCATTCCCGATCGCTTCCCCTACCTAAAGATTTTCAGCCTGTATTATTATAATCATATATTTTTAAGAAACATTGTAAAAACCCAGCCTAAAGCCATAGAGCTAGTGCTATTAGTTTTTAAGATTAATCTGTACATTTATGTTTTGGATTAATAAATAATAATAATAATAATAGTTTTGTAGTAAGAAAAGTAAAGTGTTTTATTTTGTGAAAAAAATAAGTGGAGAATTTAAATAAAGAAAATAAGTTTTAT
This sequence comes from Dasysyrphus albostriatus, assembly GCA_946251815.1. Classification (NCBI taxonomy): domain Eukaryota; kingdom Metazoa; phylum Arthropoda; class Insecta; order Diptera; family Syrphidae; genus Dasysyrphus; species Dasysyrphus albostriatus. The sequence continues at coordinate 159,773,409 of OX276335.1, read as the reverse complement.
TAATGCACCTGAGAAAATATTACAATATTTAATGGTCATTTTGTTGACTGAAAATTAATCTGCAGCACTTCTGCTTATATACTTTTCTCTATGGAATCAATGTACTGAAATATTGAAAATATATTTTTTAATTCCTACAAATATATATGTACCTATGTAATTTGGAATCACCATCGATATTCTTTTAGTTTATCAATTATAGTATTATTTAAAAAAGTATTGAAAATCCCAGCGGAGCAGTTACTGGTGGGATTTTTGTGTATTTGTTATCGGCAGGATTCTGTGCGGCCCCACTCTTACTAATTTTTAATCAAATACTTAAAATCTTTGGTATGCGTAAACTAATGTCTTGTAGTTTTTGAGAAAATAAAAAATTACAATTGTTACCTAATTGTTTTTCAAAAACTTTTCTTAAAAAAAAATACTGAAAAAAATATATTTAGAAAATTATTTTTTCAAAAAATATAAATGAAACAACTTTAAGTTAAAAGTTCAAATGAGCTCAACTCCATATTTCGTTTCGCCCACGTAACAACTTGTAGGAATTATGTCAAAGACTAACATCAGGGAAGGATAAATCAAAGTCTTCAACCAAATCATACAATTTCAAACAAAAAACTACCAATTTTTGTTTAATTTAATTTATAAAAGTCAGTTGTGAATATTTTATAAATCTTTTTTTTTCTTATAATGCGGTTAATTACTTTCAAACGTTCAAATCCTTTTCAAATCATTTAAAAGATGTACGACTTAATTGTATAAAAAGTTGTAAATTGCAAACATTTCTTTCCGTTAAGTTTCAAAAGTTCCCTCTTGGTACATAAAACTTAAATAGGTTACAATTTACTAACATTAAATAAGCTAAATTGAGTGAAAAAGTCGCAGCTATACCACATTTCCATCAAAAATGGCTGTTTTCTCCCATCTGCTGCATTCTTTGAAAGTTAGTATAGGAACTGAGAACACGGATTTTTAAATAAACGGATACACGGGTCAGGCACAGATATAGGGGGAGGCAATGGGTGCAATTGCCAATTGTTTTTTTTATAGTTAAATGGTTAAATGTAACGTGGAAGGTAGCAGTGGTACTTATCTACATTTCCAAAAAAAGGTCAATTTAATTAGTTTTAGAAATTCTTACTTTGATTTAAATGCTCAGATCAACAAAACAAAGATATTTAAATAAGTTAAATGAGAAACTACATTTTTGTATAAACATTATTGAGCAATAGGTACAAAACAATTTCATACTAAAAACATGTGTTTCAAATTGACAGTCTTACACTAGAAAACTCTCGAGAATAACTTTCGGATGTCTTCCCCTCTAGTGAGCTTATTTCATGAATGTGTCCACTTGCGAGTTTTGCACTCTAGAGCTTGTCGCCATCTTTTAACTTTCAAATATATTTAGAGTGCGGCTTTGTATGCAACTATATTGCCATTCTTTTTTAGCCATAACATACGTTTCTGATGGTAAGACAGTAGACGTTCGAAATAGTGAAGTAATAAAAACCAGGCCTGTTCAGTGTTTATTATATCGAGATCGTTCACTTTTTCAAGCGGAAGTTTTTAAAAGCGTTCTAAATATGAAATTGATCCAAAATGCAAATTTTGTTCGATGTGAATGGTTTTTATATTTATAGTTAGAGATATTGAAAAGCAAAAATCCTCCAATAAACTCAAAGTCTAGCTTGCCACAAGTCAATAATTGTAGATATTAAACGGACGAAGAAGAGCTAGCACGTGAAACGGAGATGTCCTCAAAGAAAAGAATAAATAAAAAGCGTAAAGTTGACTCTTCACCTGAAGCAGCCACTTCTTTTGAAATAAGAGTTTCACCAAAATATGCTACAGTAAAAGAAAAACCTGTTAAGGAACGGCCCTCGCCACCGATAAATGTTATCGGTATTGCGGAGTACAACAAGTTACAAACCATATTAAAGGCATCATTACCATCGGCTTTTCAAATTATTTCACTTAATAACAACAAATGGAAAGTTTGTGTGAAAGACCCCGAAAGTTATCGTTTTCTGTCACAAAAACTAAACGAAGAAAAAGTAGAATGGTATAACTATGAAAATACATCAGAAAGACCCCTACGTGTTGTGGCAAGAAGTCTATACGCATCATGTTCAAAAGACGGTATTATTAGTGATCTAAAAGAGCACAACCTCAAAATCTTAGATGCTACGGACATTGTCAAAAGGGAAAAAAAGAGGGTGAAGCGACAGTCGTACAACGTGGTCTCCAACTATTTATACTTTCGATTGATAAGACTGAAAAACAAGATGAAATTTATAAAATTAAAACTATTCTAATCATCGCAGTTAATGTGAAAGACCCCGAAAGTTATCGTTTTCTGTTAGGGAAACTAAACGAAGAAAAACTAGAATGGTATAACTATGAAAATAAATCAGACCTCTTGCCACAACACGTAGGGGTCGTGTTGTGGCAAGAGGCTTACACGCATCATGTTCAAAAGACGATACTATTAGTGATCTAAAAGAGCGCAATCTCAAAATCTTAGATGCTACGGACATTGTCAAAAGAGAAAAACAGAAAAAAGAGGGTGAAGCGACAGTGGTACAACGTGGTCTCCCACTATTTATACTTTCGTTCGATAAGACTGAAAATTTAGATGAGATTTATAAAATTAAAACAATTCTAAACATCGTAGTTAGGATCGAACCTCTAAGAAAGAGCACAAGGTTAATCCCTCAGTGTAAACGCTGCCAAGAATTCAATCACACCCAAACCTATTGCAAAAAAGAGCCCAGGTGTGTAAAATGCACTGGAAAACATCTAACCGTTGACTGCAACGGAAAAAGTGAAAGTCCACCGACGTGCATTAATTGTAATGGAAATCACCCACCAAGCTATAGGAGCTGTGAAGTAGCTAAAGAATTACAAAAGTGACGATCAAAATCTGCCCAAACCCAAAGAAACCCACCAAGGCAATTAGAAACCGTAATTCCCAAGAGTAATCTACGAAAGGTTCAATACCTAGTATCCGTAAGGAAAAGAAAACAGTGGTAGTACCTTCTGAGAAAATATCGAAACAAGGAAATGCAGAAACATATGCCCAAATAGCGGCAACAATTATACCCGTAAATAACGACACTGAAACAGGCGGTTTCGAAAGTCTTTTCAATAATTTTGTCAAAACTTGAAGAACGATGTGCAACAAATAAACTTATCTTTGACAGACTAAGTAAGCTCGAAAATTGTGTTCGACCCAAATCTCTTTCAGAAAATATATGATGGGAAAGCTTAAAATTCTAACGTAGAATGCCAATGGATTATTTTTTTTTTTTCACTTCAGAATTCTTTGTTGTAGTGAGCTTAAAGCAAGCTGCATTCTACAATCAGAGGCTCATCATGAGTGCAAGTGTTAGTAGTTAGTAGATTAAGTAAGCTAACACAAGCACATAAATAAATAAATAAATATTAACAAAATTAAACAATTAAAAAACATACAATATTAGAAACAGAATATAAAACATTTAAGAAAACAAAGTTAAAAATTCACGAGAGTGGAGCACTGGTGCGCAACAATGTTTTTAATCGAACTTTACTTAAGTTAAAATCAACAGAGGAAGCGTTTAAATTAAAAAGTCTGCCCATACGATTAAGAGGTTCGTGTATACCATAGTTAGTTCTATGAAAAGGAACGTGAAAAAGTTCAAATCTTCGTAGATGGTGAGCTCCTCCGCGAAAGTTAATGCCTACACAGGCTAACAAGTCAGCTGCATCAATTTCACCACTGATAAGTTGGTGGAAAAATATTAAATCATTATTAACACGCCTTTCATATAAAGTTTGAAGTTGCAGAAGCTTAATTCTGTGTTCATAAGGAGGCAGGTTGTACGGATCAGCCCAAGGGAGTCCTTTCAAGGCGAAACGAATTAAGTTATGTTGTATTGATTCAATACGGCTTTTATGAATTTCGTTAAAAGGGGTCCATACTTGGGAGGCGTACTCAAGATGGGGTCTCACATAACAGTTGTATAAGGAAAGAGTAACATACGGATCGTTAAACTCCTTTGCCCAGCGTTTTATGAATCCAAGCATGGAACTCGCTTTATTTACAATAAAGTTAATATGTACTGTAAAATCTAAATCAGAACTAAAGTGAACACCCAGGTCTTTGAAACTTAAAACACGACAGAGTGTGTGCTCAGAAATGGAATAATCAAAAGTACTCACTACTCGCTTTTTAGAGAAAGTTATAGTTTGGCATTTAACTGGGTTAAGAGAAAGGCCGTTTTTATCACACCAAAGATTAAAACTGTCAATATCAGCCTGCAAGAGAACATGGTCATGATAAGATTGTACTGCTTTGAAAATCTTCATATCATCAGCGTATATAAGAATATCACTATAGCGTATACATGAAGTAACATCATTTATAGCGAGAATGAACAAAAACGGGCCCAGATGACTTCCCTGAGGGACACCTGAGTGAGCACTGAAAGAGTTTGAAAGACAATTTCTGAATTTTACCTGATAAGATCTTTTTTCAAGGTAGGACTTTATCCATGATATAACAAACGTGGGAAAGCCAAAATTTTTCAGTTTGAATACAATAATTTCATGACTAAGTTGATCGAACGCTTTCGAAAAGTCAGTGTATATGCAATCAACTTCATTTCCGTTTTCTAATGCATTAGAACATTTATGCAAAAAGGTAAGGAGATTTGTTACCGTTGATTTTCTTCTCACAAATCCATGCTGTTGATCACATATGATACTCTTAGTGTGAAATGCCAGGCTCTCGCATACAACTTGTTCAAAGAGCTTTGGAATGCAAGACAGCTTTGCTATGGGCCTATAGTTCTTTATATCATTTTTTTCACCTTTTTTAAAGATTGGTGTAAGTAACGATTTTTTCCAAAATTGGGGAAATATTCCTGTCCTTAAAGAAAACTCGAACAAAAATTGAAGGGGTTGAAGTAGTATAAATTTGCACTTTTTCAATAGTATAGGAGGAACTCCATCTGGACCAGATGAGTAATCATCATTTAATGATGAGAGAAGGTGTAAAATAGTACACGGTGGCACTGGGATATTATTGCAGCTAGTTTGGGCATAGGCATGTAAATTTCTAAAATAATCTTCGTCAACATCTAAGGGTTTGTCAACAAAAGAATTACGAAAATTTTCGGCAAAAGCGTTACAGACATCAATCGTTTCTAGTAGCGAATAATTTTCATAAACGAAGTTTGCTGGATAACCATCTGAGTTTTTTTTAGAATTATCAAACCTCCAAAATACTTTTGGGTCATTTTTTAGAGAACTACCCATTTCGTTTACGTGGTTAGTGTATAGATTTTTTGAAAGAGTTTTAAATTCTTCAAAAAAGGTTATGTAGGAGTTGTGGTCTACTGGTGAAAGAGTTCTTAAGTACACTTTCCATGCTCTGTTTCTTTTATTTCGGAGTGTTTTTAGCTCTTTCGTATACCATGAGTGACAAAAGTTCATATTCTTTGATATTTTTAAAGGGATAGTATTATTAATGCAGTTGTTAATAATGGAATAAAAAATAAAAACTGCTTCGTCAATATCGCTAGACACAGATATATTCTCAATACCAGACCTAGCTATTTCTTCTGAAAGCAACTGAAAGTCTGCTTTTTTGAAGTCAAAGGTATATGAGCAATCATAAGGGTTACTGTTTTCAGTAAGGTGATTGCTTAAGTCAAAAATAATATCCAAAGGAGGATGATAGTTATCTAAATTAGTGACCCCAGAACTAGATTCTAGAACCAAGGTACTACTAGCGTCCGAAGAAAATACCAAATCGAGAATTCGATTTTTAGAATTTTTAATACAGCTTACTTGCTGTAAGTCAGTTGAAATTATTCTATCAAGAAGCAGAAGCTCATTTTGAGAAGAAGTTAAAGAAGCTTCTTGATAGAATTCGTCATCAGAGGGAACCCACTCAATGTGAGGTAAATTGAAATCACCAAGAAGTAATATGTTGCTGTTAGAGCAAGACAAGTCAATAACAAAATCTAAGGCTTTAGAAAGTTCCACATAAACTGCGTCCGAACTTTTTGGAGGAATATATGCATTTAATAAGTATAACTGTTTGGACTGTATAGTTAGTTTTATACAGATTAATTCAATAGAGAGATTAAAAGGGAAAGATATAGACGAAGATATAAATTTATTTCTAACTGCAATTAAAACACCACCTCCAACTTCTTTTGGCTTATCAACATGACGATCTTTTCTATATACTAGAAACTCTTGATTGAAAAGTTCCGTGTCAAGAAAACTTGAATTCAGCCAAGTTTCAGTCAAAACAAAGATGTCATGTGAAAATGCTTGGGAGTTCATATAAATATCAGCAGTTTTGCTGCGTAGCCCTCTTACATTTTGGTAAAAGAGGCTAATTCTGCTTAGTTTTTTGAAGATATATTTTTGGACAAACTACGTGTGAGTCTATTTTTCTTAATAGAAAATTCCTTAACAAGAGCTTCAGGAGGCCAGTTATTAATATTGCAAATAGAATCAAAGTAAGAGGAATGCGTTACTATTTTGAAAGATGAAACGAAACTATTTGCTTTGCTAATTTTTGTACACTTGACAGAATTGTTCGTTGGGATGCAATTATTAGCCAATAAGTGGGAAACGATGTCATCCGCAATGATATCTGGTTCAAGGCGGGAAATAAAAATAGTCCTCGGTTTAGAAACAGCTTTGATGGGTCTAGGATCATTAATTACATTGGAGGTGGTAGCACAATCCACATCTGGGATAGGGATTGCGCCTGGAACCATCCCTGAACTTTGATCCATAACCTCAACCAGGAGAGCTAATTCTAAAGCAATATGGGGACTAGCAATAAGATTAGTTTTTTTAGGGGGTGGACTGGAGTTTTTTACAACTACTGTTTTATCTCGTCCTCTTTTGTTGTTCTTTTTGGCAACTGATATGTTATCAGAACGTTCAGTTGAGCTGGACTGCGCAAGCAAGTCCTCTCTGGATGGCGAGATCAAAAGAGGAAGAGGGTCCAGTAGTAGGTCGTCAGTAGATGTACCGACATCTACCGGATCGTTTGGAAGTGTTAAAGAATTAAAACCTGAAACTGCGTCTTTAAAATTACAAAGCAGTTCTTCGAAGCCTTTAGAAAGATTCATGATGTCCACTTTAAAATTAGCCATTTTAAACGCCAGCTGAGACAAAGAGAGTTTGCGGCAGTCGGTGCAATACCAATACGCATATTTAGAATTTGTCACTTTCTCAATAAACGCATTAGTTGAACCGATGCATTTGGCGTGGTAAAGATTCCCACAAGGCCCAAAGCAAGCAAACAGTGGGGAGGAATTAGAGCTATCTATACAACTTTTTGAAGAGCAAATCATATTGAAAATTTAAGTTAAGAATTAAAAATTAATAAAATAATAGACCAGAAAATAAAAAAAGATTAAATAAATAAGATTAAAAAAAAAGTAATAATATTAAAATAAAAAAAATGTTTTAATTTTACCAGGACTCGAACCTATACAACGAAGATTTGACTGCCGTGTCCTTACTACCTGGACCACCGGGCTTGGCTAACAGGTGCTAGCAAGAAAAAGTTATAAATATTTGAAATTAAAATAAAAGAAAGTTATATTTGAATCAGAAAGAAAGGGACGACAAATAATTGCTAACTAAAGCTTGAAAGCTTGAGGTAGATACAAAAAAAAAAAACAAAAAAGTAGGGGAAAATTTTAGTTAAGCACAAGTGAGCACAAACACATGGATATACAGAAAAAAAATGATAAATGCACTCAAATAGAGGAACAAAGATTTTATTTATCACACAGAACAAAAACAAAAAAAAATATACTCTTACCAAAACCTTAAACAATTAATTTTAGCACCACTAAGCACAAGTAAGGAAAAAAGGAATTAATCACAAACAAAATATTCACTTATGCAGTGAAATTAATTAGTTACACTAATAAAAATTACGAAATACTTTTATAAATAATTTTAAATACACAGACGATTGGTAAACACAACTAACTAAAACGAACCAGTGCTGTCCACTGGTTTTATGGCAAAAACTTGGAGAATTGGAGATGTATATGCGAGAAAATGATATCGACATATGTTTAATATCAAAAACGCATTCCAAAAATGAATCAAATCTTAAAATCCACGGGTTTCATGACTACCACGCTACTCATCCGTCAAACAAAGCAAGATGTGGGTCATCATTATATATAAAAAATGAAGATTTCGGAATGCTCGGAGTATTGCCCTTATGTTGGCAAAACGCCTTCATTAATAATTTGAATGTATTTTGCAGCATTAACAGTATCTTCCAGCATAATAATGGCCTCAACACCAAACATTGTAGTGGCTCCTAAGAACATCACATAAGGAAAATGCTTCACAGTAGGCAAAACACAGTGATCCGAAAACCTTTCTCCTTTTTTGCGGCGTACTATCGCATTGCCATCGGGCCCGAATAAATTTAATTTGGATTCATCCGAAAAAAGAATTTGTTCCCAATCATTTCCTGTCCAATCTTTATAAGTCTTAGCCTATTGCAACCTTTGTTTCTTCATTATGCAAACAAGCAATGGTTTTTTTGCAGGACGCCGTGCATTCAATCCCATATTATTTAGCAGCCTTTGCATGGTTCTATCACTTATTTTTTCCAGTTTGGGTCTGAAAATTTGTATCGATGTCCCCAGCATGCTGAAATCGATTGCGGATTGAGAGTCGATGAATATGACGTTCTTCTCTTAAAGTTGTCGATTAGGCCTTCCACTTCCAACTTTTCGCGAAATTGAACCATCGGACTGGTAGTTTTTGAGGACATTACGCACACTCCAGTCATTGGTACCAACCCGACGTGCTATTTCCCTATTGGAAACATTTAACTCATGTAAGGCTACAATTTGAGCCTTTTCCTCTAAAGATAAACCCATAGCCAAATAAAGAAAACCGACAAAACTACGAGTTTTTATGTTAAAGCTTGTTTTTATATAGAAAAAATTGGATGAAAGGTAAAATTTTACCGTTAAAATACAAAAATATGAAAAAAGATCAATGCGAGGGTTTTTTTGTCGCTGGGTGTATATGCAGGAAAATGATATCGTCATATGTTTGATATCAGAAACGCATGCTAAAAATTAATCAAATCTTAAAATCCACGGGTTTCATGACTTCCACGCTATTCATCCGTCAAACAAAGCAAGAGGTGGATCATGATTATATAAAAGAATGCATTGCACAATCCATATGCCTGAAAATAGAGGCGGAGTCAAAGCAATTGATTAGTGTACAGGTTAAAACTAAAAATTTTCCTCTCAATGTCTCTTTCATATATTGCCCTCCGCGTTGCAAAATTGATAAGAGTGAATTTACGACATTAATGATGTCACTAAGCCCAAATTTAATTGTTGGTGGTGACTTTAATGCAAAGCACACCTTCTGGGCCTCACGATGCGTATCTGAAAAGGGTCGCATACTGTATGGAGCAGGAATGGAAAATAATTGTGACTTTCATTCGACTGGGAAGATCCGTCGAAAATACCTGACCTAATCGATTTATTCATGGTAAAAGGAATACCCTTTAACCATACAGAAATTTCAGAGGGCTATGACCTCTCTGAGATCATTCTGCCATCGTACTCATTATGAGCGAAAGCATTGTTAAAATTGAAAAACAAATAAACAGTAAGACCAACTGGGATGGATTTAAAAAAATATATCGAGGACAACGTTGAGTTATGGTCATTACAAACGCATCTTGAGCTTGAAGACGCAGTAGATATAATACAGAAAGCAGCTTGGGATAACACACCTTATCAAAGGCTAATGCCTCGCTATAAAGATATAAAATATCCACAGGAAATAAAAGATTTTGTGAAAGAGAAACGAAAAGTTCGTAAAAAATGGCAGTGAACCAGTGCTCCTCAACACAAAGCTCATTTAAATCGCTTGAGTAATATGCTTAAAAAGGCGATATCAGATTTCAAAAACCTTGAAGTTGAAAATTACCTTAAAGGCTTGACAGCGGGGTAAGAATTCGACTACTCACTTTGGAAAGCTATAAAAACAAAGAAAAAATCAAAACTTCCAGTGCCCCTGATTAAGACAAGCCAAAATGAATGGGCTATAAGTGACAAAGAAAAAGCGATGGTATTCGCCAATTACTTAGAGGAATCATTTAAGCCGTTCGAAGGGCAAGAACTCAACGAAAATATTAATATGAATTTTACCTCAAATGAAAGTCATATAACAAGAAATGCTAGACTTGTCAAATTAAAAAGAGAAATAAAAAAGCTTAAGTCCAATAAAGCTCCAGGATATGACTTAATTTTGGCAGAAAATTTAAAAATGCTCCCTTGTAAAGGATTTATTAACCTCCTTTACATAATAAATGCCACTCTTAGGTTAGAATATGATCCGAGCCAATGGAAAGTTGTGGAAGTATAATGGTTTTGAAACCTGGCAAACCATCTCACGAAAAGAAATCTTACAGGCCAATTTCTCTTCTTCCAATAATATCAAAAGTTTTTGAAAGAATACAACTACTACGCCTACAGCCATCAGTTTGGATTTAGAAGCAAGCATTCGACTATTGATCAAGTGCATAGGATTACTGACGTAATGGAGAGAGCTCTTAAAGAAAAGAAAATTTATTCGAAGGCTTCAAATTCAAATGCGATACAAACTGCGATACAAACTTAAATAACTTACAAACGTTTGAAAATAAATTGCTTAGGTCATTTGTAAATGCTCCGTGGTATATAAGAAACGAAGATCTTCACAGGGACAAAGTAAAAAGTTTCGCGCGAAAACATAGAAATCAACTATTAGAAAACGCTAATTCAACGATTATTGACATTCTTGACGAGTCGAATTTAGTAGTCCGTCTGCGAAGAACAAAACCTTCCGACTTGGTGCGGTGAACAGAAAACCGCTTTAAAATCGCGGATTAAGCAGGAACTTTCACCGGAAAGTAACGTGCAACACTGTACTTAGCTTCGTTAAAAATAAATTGCTAGATAAGTTTCAACTTAGTTGCAATCGGGAAGTGGAGGTTGTTTTAGTGTAGTAAGAATCTCACACACCTATGAGCACGCGTTTTTCGGTCCTCATAGAGCCTAATATGCAGGTTTTGCACTTCCCACGGGAAAATAAATACAAACAAAATAAATATTTATAATTTTTAAATAAAAAAAAAAAAACCGAAACAATTCCCCAGTGTTCTCAAATAATGTTAAATGCTTGTGAGTTATTCTTATAAAAAAATCCAATTTTATAGAAGATTTGGTGTGTTTACTATTGTGGATAGTTAACTATGTATCTTGAGATTCACTAAATCGAGCGTCTACTGTATTCGCGAAGATTTTTTTGACTTTCATGGATGAGTTTAAGGAACTTCCGTTGTATTTATTCAGTAATCAAACAAAATTAACTGCAAAGAATTATCTTGAATATTTTTTTAAAAACTACAGGCTTTCGGCCTTTTTTGTTTCATGTTCATTTTATATAGCCTCTGTTTGATTGTTAACAACACAGTGCCAGTCGATTTTCTTACGGTGCGGCGGAATTGCATTGCAGATGATATTTTCAAACATATGTGACTTAAGAAAACTACAGTATCGAACAAGAGCTATTGCAAAACTTTTTTTCAATAAAAGACTTTTTCAAAAAATATTCTGCAAATGCATTTCTGACGCAGATAAGGTCCTTTAACTTGCTTTTGGGCCCAGTATCTTATCCCACCTAAAAAAAGGCTGACACTTTTGCTCGAACTCGAACGTTATGTGTGGGAATAGGAACATACCGATGTGCTATTATTCTTTCCGAAATACTAAGTGGTGCTACAAAGATCTAGAGGGAATTCAAAAACGCTGTTAAGATACCCTGTTACTGCCATAAATTGCTTAACTTCTTTTTACAAAGTTCCAAGGTATCCTCTGCTCGAGGCTTTGTGCAGACATGAAAGAGGAAATTGCGTTCTTCAAATTTTGAGTAGTATGAAAAGTACTTCAATTTTCTATAGATCTTATCAAGACTATGAAAACTCTTTAAACAATTTCGCATTAGGTTGAATCAAGCACAGCTGACAAGGATAGACCAAAAATTGCAGCCCACAGCACCTGACACGGGTACACGGATACACGAATACACAGATATCCGTGTTCTTATAATCAACCGGATTCAAATCCGGATCTCTTAAGAACACGTGTATCCGTGTTCCTAGATATCCATGTAAAAGGGAGCTCTAATAGGTACCTACCTAACGAAAGTATTTTGTAAGATCATTATAATGAATTTTGATTAAAACAATGAAAAAAGTTAAAATACATCGCTTCCTCATTTTTTAACTTTAATTTCTTTCGTTTCGATGATCATCAAAATTGTAGAATCCAGAATAGAATAAAATAAAATCTATGTTGGTAGGTATATGTAAATATTTTTATTCATTCATTGGCCTCATTTTTATTTCGATCTGTCTATAGGAAAGAAAAAACTAATAAAACCAATATTCAGGTATCTCTTTCTTTTATAAGTAAAGGATACAGAGAAATAAAAAAAACACCACAATTGCTTTACAACATCCAAACCCCAAAAACTAACAACACCTTGCGATATTGTCAAGCAAAATGTCTTTCATTCGATGCAACTTGCAACCGATATTATAGTTTATGATATGACCCGTTGTCTTTTCTACTCATCCTCATCCTTACATTTTCCGTATGTCCAATTCAAGTAGATATGTGTTTTTTTTTAAAATTTGTCTATATAAATAGGTATAAGTACAAACATATTAACACAATGTAAATTTGTTCTTTGCTTACATTAAACAAAAATAGATGCACATTTTTTTTTTCAAACATAATTCTCTCTTCACTTTTGTCATGAATAATCGATGGTGAAAAATTTATTGTGAGTTTCTACAGAAAAATGTTAAATAATCTCTCACACATATTTACTAAATGCTTCATCGCTTCTAATTAGCTTAGCAATCATTAAGTTTATGTTGATCTAAAACTTTTCGATCCAATTAGTGGGGATCGTGTAAGCAAAGTTACTTAAACAGCATAAATCATTCACTCCCTTACTCTTGGAACCATTATGATGCTATAACTTAGTTTTCAATGTTCCTTTGTATTTAAACAAACATTGTAGAAATAAATTAAACTCGCAACCTGCACGGCAGACATTCAGGAGCCCAGAATAGGTAGAAATGATTGCAATAGATGTTATTACTGAATTCTAATGAAGTACAGTGTTTTGTTTAGTCAAAGTAGGTGGTAATTGAACTATAAGAAGTTTTTTTATAATACAAATTCTACATACTACCATAGGTAAGGTTAGGTTAGGTGGATCTCAGTGGATCCATTGTGCTCCCCAGGAATGGGAAGCTTAGGAGGGAAGGTTAAGTGGAAGTTTTAGGTTTGAGGTGCCCCCCTAAACCATCCTGATCTTTGGATGAAGTTGAGGATGTTTTTTAGTGGCAAGGACGAGATATCGCCCAATTCGTCGAAAAAGTATTCTCCGAGGGCATTTTTCCTATTTATAGCTAGGCTGGGGTATTCACAAAGGAAGTGAGATGAGCCCTCTTCCTCCTGTTCGTCCTGACAACCTCTGCATAAACCAATGTGCTGATGCTCATTCTGCTCATGTGGATTCCCATCGAGTTGTGACCAGTAAGGATTCCAATCAGGAGGGACAGTCGAGGTCTGCTAAGCTTCAGTAAATATTCTGTTTTTTTCATTGAAGTATCTGGCCAAAGACTTCTTGAAACTCGACAGGTATCAATAGTTGACCATCTGTCATTAGCGGCTATGAGAAAACTTTGGCGAATTCTGTACTTTTCTTGCTCCAGTGGCATTAGTACCCAGGGTACAATTTGGCTCGGTTTAAGTGATGAACCGTTTTTGGCCAGTTCACCAGCCACTTTATTCCCATAAATGTCACGATGTCCTGGGACCCATTGAAGGGTGATAGAATTTGTTACGCCGAGTAATTTTAATTCACTACGGCAACGATCAACTAGTTTTGACTTCGTGACAATTGACGAAATGGCTCTGATTGCCGCCTGTTTATCTATGAAGATGTCAATGTTTTTGTTCGTCAGTTCACATCTGGAAAGGTATTTTGTGGCTTCACAAACTGCAAGCACTTCCGCTTGGAAAACACTGCAAAAATTTGGCAGCCTCAACGATATGTTTAGGGGTGGATTTTCTGAAAAGATGACTGATCCTACCCCAGCGTCCATTTTGGAACCGTCTTTAAATACCGATACATGATTTACTTTTAGGACCCAGTTTTCCTTCCATAATTTCCTTGTTGGAATATCTGTAAGTGCGACTGGGTTAAAATCTATGTACGGTGAAATATAGTCTGTCTGAATGTCTATGTCGGTGAAGTTCATTATAGTACTGTGACCACAGTTGCCTTTTTTCCAATGTTTGCACTCTTTAAGTCGTAGAGCACTTTTGGCCGCCAATTCTTTCGTGAACAGATCGAGTGGGGCAAGTGAGAGGAAAGTTTCTAGGGCTGCGGTTGGAGTGGTTCTCATGGCACTAGTTATGCCGATACATGCCAGTCTCTGAATTTTGGTCATGGCTTTAAGATTGATTGCCTTATCCAAGGCTGGCCACCAAACCAGACAGGCGTACGTCAGGGTAGGCCTTACAATGGCTGTGTATATCCAATGAATGGTCCTGGGGCTGGGTCCCCATCTCTTCCCAAAAATTTTACTGCATGTGTAGAAGGCTATTGCAGTCCACAGCTACTGGCCCAATTACTGAGCTTGTTAAGGGCTGTTTTTAGGAGCTCGCACAGAGTCGGAACAAATTTTCCTGATGCCATTATAACTATATCATCAGCGTACGCCACGATTTTGACGCCGCTTTGCCCTAAATTGACTAAAATCTGGTTAACAACAAGAAGCCAAGACAAGAAACCTCTACACGTCCTAACTTTAAGCTTGCTATCACCCATTTCAGCATTAACAATTCTAGTTTGAAGCATGGAGTCAATCCAGTTTTACAGCATCGGTTCAATGCTGACAGAGTCTAGGGCTTGTCGTATTGGACGATTTTCAACGTTGTTGAAGGCCCCTTCTATGTCAAGGAATGCTCCCAAGGTATATTCTTTAAAATGGATTGATTTCTCAATCGTGCCAACCACTTCATGAAGCGCCACCTCAACAGATTTGCCCTTTACATATGTGTGTTGGGCCTGTGATAGAAAACTATCATTAAGCATAAGGCGAATGTGCGTTTCTATCAGCCTTTCTAAGGTTTTGAGAAGAAAAGAAGATAGGCTAATTGGTCTAAAATCTTTCGGTTCAGTGTGAGTGGGTTTGCCAGCTTTTGGAATGAAAATGACATTGACATCCCTCCAGCTAGATGAAATGTAAGTGATGTTTAAACATCTTTTGAATATTTCCACCAAAAATGGTACAATGACGTCCTTAGAGCTTTGGAGCATAATAGGAATTATTCCGTCAGGCCCTGCAGACTTGTACGCTGAGAAGGAGTCTATGGCCCAGGCTACTTTTCGGCTATCTACCATTTGACTGCCAATGCTAGAAGTCTGGCTTATGGAGGGGCCCCTATCCATAAAAGATGCATTAAACACACATCCTGGGAAGTGGGTGCTCATAAGAGACTCCAGGGTTTCAGAGCAGGAATCAGTCCAGGTTCCATCCGGTCTTTTAAGAAAACCAGGGGGTGTGTGGACCTTTGACATGACTTTCCTGAGCCTAGCCGCATCATTTGTTGACTCTATATCTGTACAAAATTTCCGCCAGGCTGCTTTTTTTGCATACGTAGTTCTGTTTTTATATTCGTTTTTGCTGATTTTGAAAATATCCCAGTCAGAAGGTTCATTACTATGTTTAGCTCTATTGTAAAGCCTCCTAGATTTTGTCCTTAGAGTGGCCAGCTCTTTAGTCCACCAAACGGGGTTGAGTTTGCCTATCCCTTTGGTAATGGGGCAAGAACCTTTGTAAGCTCTGTGAAAAGCTGACGTCAGTTAACTGACATGTATTTCAATGTCCGAAGAGTTTAACAGAGGCATATTTTCACAACGGCCTAAAAATGAGGCCAATCTTTCATGGAAGGCTACCCAGTCTTTTTTTCTGGGGTTTCTATAGGGCTTTGGGCTGTCTATTTCATGCTCTACTTGAAATGTTATCATTCTGTGATCTGAGAATGTTACATTGCTTGAGACTTTCCAGTTTTTGAATACAATGGAATCAGAATTGGTGGAAAGCTTTACATCAAGCACTTCCCTTCTATTTCTTGTAATGAAGGTTGGTTCATTACCTCTGTTTAAAATCAAAATATTTTTCTTTATAATATATTCAAAAAGTGACTCACCCCTTGCATTAATATCAGTGCTCCCTCACTGTATTTGATGAGCATTTGCGTCTCAGCATACCAGAAGATCCTAGCCATTCTTACCTATTGCTGTTACCAGGTCATCAAGGGCAGTTGACGGTGGAGGGCCTGGTTCATCATCTGGCATATAGATAGAAGCTAAGATAAGGGGCGGCCCCTTTTCTTTCGCACTTCTTCGTCGTCATGTCTGCGCTACAATGAGAAGATAAGAGGAAAAGGTCTATAACTTTTTTCGCCACTATGCAACTACGATAATTGCCTTCTGTAGGCGCTTTATTAAAATAAATTGTGTACTCCTTGGACTTCAGTCCGCAGGATCTGCCATTGTTAACCCAGGGCTCTTGAACAAGGGCAATGTCTATGTTCTCCTTTGCCAAGAAGGAGTTTAAGGTGGCCAAGGCCAACTTACTGTGCTGAAGGTTGACTTGCAGCAATTTAATTTTTGTGTCTAAAGTTTTGTGTGTTGGCTACCGGCCGCACCTTGACTTCATTAACACCACCTCTCAGTTTGAAGCCATTAGATTGAAGCATTGCCATTGTCTCGTTATTAAGCATGAGTATAGCTTCTTGGCCTGATTTTGTCGGTGCTTCCATCTTGAGAACTTGCCAGTCGCTGCTAGGGAAGTTGGAATTTTGACCCCGTAGGAGGTTCCCCAGCAATTCTTTTGTCAAGCCTTTTAACAACTTTTATAGTAACCCCTTCAAGTAGCCCCTCCATACCACTGACGGTGGCTTGAAGCCATTTCAGTGTGGGTTCGTCACTGCAGGAAAGGATTTTGAATCCCTTAATGGTCGACAACGGCCCGAAAGTCGGCACGAAACCTGTGAAGGCAAGAATCTCAAAGTTTATGCACTCCAGAAGCTTTACCTCCACCCGAGCCAACTGCTCATTGGTTAGCCGCTTTTCGGTGCTCCCCTCGTTTATAACGGCCACCTGAAAGCTCTCGGCTACAACGTCAGCCAGAGTAGCTGCCATCTTTGGCTTCTTACTTGCGTTCGTAGGCTGGGGTGTCGAGTCATTATGCCTGGTCCTCTTTCTTTGACTGCTGGTTTCAGTATGCTCCACCCTAAAGTGCTTTGGACATTTGCCTGGTCCCACTTTAGGATTACTGCCAGCAGCCAAATTGGAGGGAGGGGCACCCTGCTTTGCAGATTTGTCCTTATTTGGTCTGGATCCGCCCTGTTTGGGCTCGACTGAAGTCTTATTCTTGGCCTCAGTCTTGGCAAGCAGCTTTCAAGCCCACCTCAAACGCTTCCAGTCCCTGAGACTAAGTTTTTTGGTTTCACCTTGGCCATACCTGCGCACGGCTCTTTTTGCATTTTCTATCCTTTTAAGGAGGTTTGGATCATGATCTCCTCCCACGTTCTGTGTGTTAGGACGTACCATTCTTTCCTCGATCGGATTTGGCCCATACGAGCATCGATTCTCAGAAGATCCTGGGCCGTCCCCACAGACTTTGGTTGGATCACAATCGCCAGATCCTTTATGGGGAGTCGCAGTTGCCTTGGCACCTGGTGAAACCAGGATTTTGGCCATAGGAGCTTTTTCAACTGGCCTATAGGAGGGTTTTCCGCCACTGTGACATCTGCGTCCGAGCTGTCTGAACTGGCGAAGGATTGGTAGTCGTCGTCATTGAGGATTTGATTTTCCTCATCAGATACTAGCCCTGCTCCGACAGTTCCCACAGCATTGTCCTCAGAGTCAGAAACATCCATGAGGTACTCGGAAAATACCTCATCAATATTTTTGGCACCACTGCTACAGGCCGGAATGCTGTCTGTTTCTTGGCATTTGTTGTCGTTCTTTACTGTGTTTACATATTGCGTCACTGGCGACTTAGCTTCATTCGAAGCCAAGCCCTCGCCGACAGCCGTGCCCTCTGCCGACACTTGAGTGCATATCCTCACTCGATTTTCATCATCTTTGTAAACTTTATCCATAGTTCATTCGTTTCGATTGACATCTCTGTTTTGGTTTTTCTTGGTTATTTGACACTGCAGCTGGCTTGTTGGAGGTCAGACGTAAGCCTCCCCACCACTTCAAGGTGAAAACCGTCGGGAGGGACATACTACCATAGACTCAATAATAATAAATATATGCCGCCACCTAGATTGCCTCCACTTCATACATGTTTTGTCCTTATGCCTAGCATACATACTTTCGCGTGAAGTGAGAAAGCCAGTGGAGAAAGTGATTTTTTGACATTTCTCACTGGTACAGACTTGCGATTATGTTGTGAATATTTGACGTTTAAAACTACCACGACTCAAATTATCAGTAACCGGATTGTCAACTCTTAACCAAGAGTTTTCGTACATTTTGCACGGGAATCGCTCTTGAACGAAAACTATCCACACAGCTTCACGAGCACGTTCATGTGTGAATAAAAATGTAAATTGTGTATGGATTCACGACATGATTCACAAGTATGTACTAGGCTTTGGCGAGAAAAGCTTTCTTTTATATGAAGGTTGCAAGTTGCATCGAATAAAAGTTTAAACATTTCGCTTGACAATATCGCAAGGTTATGTTGTTGGATTTAGTGTTTGAATGTTGTGAAGCAATGGTGGTGTTTTTACTTGCGATATAGATACTATAGGGCAAATTTTGGATTCGTGCAAAAAAAAAGTTACGAGTTAAACATCAAACATGACATCACGATGATAGAGAACATCACAAAAGTGGGTAGCACAATTCTGTCTGTCCGTATATTGACCTACAGCCTAAACCACTGAAGCAATTTTCTTAAAATTTGGAATTTTAGAGTTTTTTATAACTCACCAGAGGGGAAATTGAAATTTTTTTAGCATCAAAAATAACGGTACTTGCCGTACAACCGTAAATGAAAAGTTTATTTATCTCAAAAACAAAACAATCAGTGTATTAATGTAGATAAGGTGTCCTTTTTAATAAGAAAAAAATTAACCGAAAACCGTTATTAACGGTACCTGCCATATAACGGTTTTTTTAATTTTCGATTTTCTCATTAATGGCACAAACGATTTCAGTCAAAATTTATATTGCATATCACAATTTTGACAAAAATAAATTTTGGACTTTTAAAAAATATTACATTTTTTTTTGAAAATTCAATATTTCAAAAAGAAGTTAATGATTTTTTTTTGAAACTAGGTTCAAAAATGTATTTTAATACAACCTCAAAATTGGCATACCAAAACTTTTTTTTAAATGTTATTAAAATTTTATATATACAAAATTAATTTTTAAGAAAACCGCTTCAATGATTTAAATTTTTTCTTTTGCATATATTCATATATTCTCCAGTAATGAAATGGCATACTTGTTTTTGAGCTCTAAGTTTTTTGACTAGTTGGTTATACAATTAAAAGAACGGTTCAAATGATTTTTTTTAAAATTTTAATATTTCCTTATAATTACTTTCATATTTCAAAAGTTCTAAATACCAAGCAACTTAAACATTAGAGCAAGTACGTGCGATCCAGTCGTGCATTTTTGTTTACTGTTTCCTTTATTAGGAAGGAAAGAGATACCTGAATATTGTTTTTTTCAGTTTAGTTTCGTTTTTTCTTTCCTATTGATCAAAATTAAAATGAGGCTAGAGAATGAACTGCCTATTTTGTTTTTGTTTGTTTTTTTTTTTGCTTTTGATTTAGACTTTTTTTGGTTGGGTTCTTCGTTTCTTTGTCTTGTTGTTGTATCTTGTGCTTGACAAGTGCATTAAGAACACACCGTAGATTTAATTTTATTTTCTGGATTCTACAAATTTTGTCGATCAAAATCAAAACGAAAGAAATTAAAAGTTGAAAAATTGAGGTAGCGATGTTTTCCAACTTTTTCATGTTAATTTTTGATTTATTGTAATATCCTTGTTTTGATCAAAATTATCATTACGATGATCTTACAAATTATTTTCGTTAGGTACCAAGGTATATATGAATGTTCATAGTTCCTTCAGTGTGCGGGGGTGGACGTAGTCTTTGATAACCGTCATTCGATTCAAAACATTGAAAAACGATTTCGCTAATTTTTTTAGATTTTTACCCCCCCTGGTCTGCCACTTTAAGATACTAATTATGGGTAAAGGACTATTCTTATAAAACGCGAAAATAAATAAGAATGTATAGATAAGACTAGGGCGAGAAAAAAAATAGTTTTAGAGGGGGGGTCTATTTCCCCCCGTTCAGGTGGGAGGGGTAACTTTCTAGAAATTTGGCGAAAAACAGAAAAAAATTATTTAAAAAAAACGGGAACGCTTACAATGTCACGCCTTAGTCTTTTTTAAACCCAAGATTTCATTCTATAATATGCTTTCTAAATTAGAATTTTATTTTAAATAGTTTTTGAAAAAAAAAAAATTTTTATCTTATAAAGTGATAATTTTTTGTTTCTTAATTTTTATGTTTGAACATTATTTTTTCAAAAACTATTTGAAATAAAACTTTATTTATGAAGTATATTATAGAATGGAATGGTGCCTTAAAAAAAAGGTAAGGCGTGTTTATGTTTAAATGTTTAATTTAACTTTGGTGATAATTGATTGAAATTTTTTAATTTTGGTACAAATGAAGTCACTTAAAAAAAAAAATTGTGTAAAAATTGTGTTAAATTTAGTTTCTTTTTGTTCATTACTCTGCATTCTAAAATATGGTACCGTACCTATGAGTGACTTCATTTGTACCAAAATTGTAATTTGTCTATCAACAAAGTTATAAAAATTGAAAATTTGTCATGCTTAAAAGTCCTGTTTATGGGTCAAAAAACTTCCAAAAATTTTGGAAAACCTCTTTTCAATATATTTTACATATATTCCTATAACTTATTGCAGTCATTTTCGAGGTTTGAAACTCAGACAAAAAATTTCCAAAGTAGCTAATTTCTCCCCTTGCCATAGCATCATCTTCTTGAATGTGGTGCTGCGCTAAGAAGATTTTTGTATTAATTTCTTTTTCATCTGAAAAACCATGATATTTGTTGATGAATATAAGAAAATGTTAATATTAGAGTTATAGACCCTTCAATTATTTATATTTTTTGCTTTAAAATTTTTCTTATGCTGCTTACAGCTTTCAATCTGATGCTCTACAGAGTTCAAGAATTCCGTACAGGATTGGATGTTTAACATTCAATTTTAACATTTTCTTACAGCGAACAAATAAGATATAATAAATGTAGGAATAAAAAAATAAACCCCTCCATATTTATCAAAATGCAATATAACTTAAAAAAAAATATTTATCGAAAATAGTTACAAAAAACATTTTGTGGGAAATAAGTTTGCTTATAAGTTTGTCCTACAACATTTTTGTCTAACATAAAAAAGTGAGTTACGTGTGAAGATATAAGAAATGTTTAAAAGAAGATGGTGGCTATATGACCCTAAGTGCAGTTGTAGAAAATGTGGTTTTTGGCTCGTATACTTATTTACTTTCGAACGTCGAGGTTTCTATTTACCAGCAGAAGTCAAGTAGTTACAAATATATGAACCTATACGAATCTCTACTTCTTATATGCTCCACAGGTCGAGAACCGTAAGCCGTGTAAGAAAAGTGTTAATATCAAATTTAAAAGATTTCTTTTCGGAATGAGCCGATATGAATGTATGTTGGTAGGTACCTAATCTATATTGTAAATTTGTATTGAAAAATTTCTCCGATTTGATTTTTAAGGGTGGGTAGTGGGTGTGTTAGTTTTATTTGTTTATTTATTTCTTCGGTTAATAAAAAAATTGCTAAAAAAAATGATGTAGGTATAAGTTAATGAAAGAGCTTTTTTTAATTAAAAAATAGAAGGTAAAATTTCATTAACAATTTGAGCAAGAAAATATGTATGTAGGTTACCTTATAAAAATCTGTGGATGTAATTTTGTAGAATATTGATTTTCTTAATTCAATAAAAACCTACATTAGGGGTGGCGGAATTTTATTTATTTTTTTATATTCAAAATGGGTATCGTGGATATTGTAAGGGATTTAGAAAGAAGTAATTTTTGTTCTGGGACTTTTTCCAAAATTGAATTTTGAGACCCCGCGGCCGTTTTTAGGGAAGAAATTACAATTCCAAAATGTGGTCAGAAAACCATTTAAATTTTCTTCGATATGTGGTTATGGTTTTTTTAAGGGAATACTCGAATTGGCCCGCCAACATTATACAGCGTACTTTAATTAATATACACACTAACGGAAAAATGAGTGCACTCAGCAAATAAATGTTTGTTCTCATCCCATATTTTTCTGCACACATACTTTTTGTACCCATTAAATAGAGCAATCTTTACTAGCTACATAAGACCGCATGTAGCTAGTACTTAATTCTGTTAACTTATTAAAAGAATATGTGAAGCTTTTCGGTGATAAATTCATGAAAATGTAGTGATTAAAGTTTCTAGTATATTCAGTGAGTACAGTTTATGTGCAGCCATTACATTAATATAATACTGCTATCGGTAAAGTATACATGTCAGTATTTAACTTAAAAAAAGTGTTGGTTATTGGTAATGTAAACATGATGTTTTTTACTGAGTACAGTTACTATGCTATCATTACATAAATATAAAGAGTCTATGTAATCACTACATAAATTTATGTCAATTACCTTTAATGAGTACATAAAAGTGAGTGCAGATTTATTGAATTAAAAACACAAAAACATTTTTTTATGGACTCATTATGTTATTATATTATATTATATTATTATATTTTTATGTATGGAACACTCAATGCACATAGCATTGGAAGGATTTCGCTTCATGTGTGCTGAGTATGAGGCATCTGTATTGAATACATGTCATCAGAGACTCAGTACACGTCGTATTTATTCACCACATAACTTAATGTGACAAATAACTGTTTCAGTTGGATGGCTTGCACTAGATATGTGTTGAGTATATACCATATGTACTGGATAAATGTTGTCAGAGACTTAGTTCAAGTCATATTTACTCAGCACAAAACTTTATGTAAAGAGCAACTGTGTCAGTTGGATGGCTAGCACTTGATATGTGTTGAGTATATACCATCTGTACTGGATAAATGTTGTCAGAGACTCAGTACACGTCGTATTTATTCACCACATAACTTAATGTGACAAATAACTGTTTCAGTTGGATGGCTTGCACTTGATATGTGTTGAGTATATACCATCTGTACTGGATACATGTTATCAGAGACTTAGTACATGTCGTACTTACTAAGCACAAAACTTCATGTACTGGATAAATGTTGTCAGAGACTCAGTACACGTCGTATTTACTCAGCACAAAACTCCATGTACTGGATGAATGTAGTCAGAGACTCAGTCATTAAATACAAAATATTGAATGAATATATACAGCCTATACTCATATACCATATCTTTATGTAGCGGTTATAGTTTTTGTTGGGAGTTTAAGATACTTTTACATATAATATGGACTGAACAAACGTACCTTTATACTCAACGTATAACTTGAAGTAATGAGTAAATTTCATAACATAAGAGTATTCAATGAATACACGCTGCCTATACTCACCGCATATCTGTATTTAGCGGTTATAGTAATTTATAGGTAATAGGTATAGGTAATTTTAAATTAAATAAAGACTGAACAAACGTACCTTTATACTCAACGCATAACTTGATGTAATGAGCAAATGTCATTACATACAAATATTCAATGAATACACGCTGCCTATACTCACCGCATATTTTTATGTAGCGGTTATAGTTTTTACTTGGAGTTTGAGGTAATTTTTAAATAAAATAAAGACTGAACAAACCTATACTCACCGCATATCTGTATTTAGCGGTTATAGTAATTTATAGGTAATAGGTATAGGTAATTTTAAATTAAATAAAGACTGAACAAACGTACCTTTATACTCAACGCATAACTTGATGTAATGAGCAAATGTCATTACATACAAATATTCAATGAATACACGCTGCCTATACTCACCGCATATTTTTATGTAGCGGTTATAGTTTTTACTTGGAGTTTGAGGTAATTTAGCGGTTATAGTAATTTATAGGTAATAGGTATAGGTAATTTTAAATTAAATAAAGACTGAACAAACGTACCTTTATACTCAACGCATAACTTGATGTAATGAGCAAATGTCATTACATACAAATATTCAATGAATACACGCTGCCTATACTCACCGCATATTTTTATGTAGCGGTTATAGTTTTTACTTGGAGTTTGAGGTAATTTTTAAATAAAATAAAGACTGAACAAACCCTTGTACTCAACACATAACTTGATGTACTGAGTAAATGTCGATCTCTATCTGTGGAAGTGTGCGCACGTTATCGGCTTTCACAGTGTTATTTACTTAAAATCGGAGTGACTTTTCAAAGTTTTAATTTTACCCAGCTATTTTCATTAGTGCAATAGCACAGAGGTAGAGGTGGCTGATCTCCAGCTGCTGCTGCTTTCCAGCAAGTGTATAAGGTGAATGCTTGCACTCGCCCGAACCACGACCTGGAGAACAGAGCCTTACTTCATCACTTCTACCTAAGGAATGATATTTCTCATTGGCGATCCGAGAACTGTGGTTTCACACGGTTTGATGACGATTTCTTAGCAAACGCTATAATCGCCGAAAGAACGGGTTCAAGTCCCTTGCTCATCACGAAGGTAGAGCTCCAGCTCATCCTCGATTCAATAAAGAACAAAAAGTCAACAGGTGTCGATGGTATACCCAACATTGTTCTAAGACATTTACCGATGGAAGCTATAGACATTTATGCTACACTGTTCAACAACGCGCTGAATAATGCGTATTATCCAGTGCGCTGGAAGACAGCTGTGGTGCATCCTCTCCCGAAAAAGGGAAAGGACAACTCCAATCCTTCAAATCTTCGTTCAATTAGTCTTCTTCCAAGCATCAGCAAGGTATTCGAGAAGGTAATCAATAGGGCTCTGGCTAAGTGGGCTGCGGACAACACAATAATTCCGGATAATCAGTTCGGGTTCAAGGCAGGACATGACTGTATTCATGCCGCGTCTAAACTCGTTTCTGATATCCAATGGAACAAGTCAAAAAAACAATGCACGGGTGCTGTTCTGGTTGACTTAGAGAAGGCCTTCGACACCGTATGGTTAGAAGGGTTGTACCTAAAACTCACCAGACTAGGCATCAGTAAACCATTATTGTATATGCTTTATGATATGCTCAATGGTAGAAAGTTTGTTGTCAAAAGTGGCAATGTAACCTCTACCAGCATCTTTGAAATTAAAAACGGTCTTCAACAGGGGGCGGTTAATTCGCCGATCCTCTTCAGCATTTTTACCAGCGATCTGATAGGTAGCCTAACTAACGCAATAGCGTATGCCGACGACCTGATTGCGTACAGAACGGCCCGAAAGGTTGAGGTTATTAGAATACTCTTGCAGCGTGACTTCGAGAAGATTCAGCGATACTGCGACGACCGGAAACTGAAAATAAATGTCCAAAAGTCGGAGACAATTCTGTTCCGGACTCCTTTGGCTAAGGCCACGAGCGATACGTGCAAGAATTGGCGCAAGATGGTAATTATTGGGCCCGACGGGCGGCCATTGGCGAGTAAAAGTGTAGTGAAGTACCTCGGTATCTGGTTGGACCAGTATTTGTATTTCGACAGACATATAAATGCTGCTCTGACCAGAGCCCGAGGAGCCCTCGCTCTGACGAAACGGCTGTTTTACAGCAGTCGGCTTGACCCCAGAGTGAAGGTAATTTGCTACATGGCCCTCATACGGCCAATGCTTGTCTATGGTTGTCCCGTTTGGTTCAACATTGCCCCTTCCCAAATGGAGAAGTTTCGGGTGTTCGAGAGGCAGTGTCTACGGCGCTGTTTCGGTTGGTATCGGACACCAGAATCTTCTTATTTGCATTATTATTCTAACGAGGTCTTGTACAACGGAGCTCGGATCAACAGAATTGACAATTTCGTGATAAAACTTGTTCAGGGTCACATAGCGAGAGCTGTGACTTCGACCAACAACTTGATATTCGAGGCGTTCTATCCGAACGACGAATACTTCGGTATGGCACGCTTGAGCGGCTTTATCCCACCAGAGGCATTCCTCTATTTAGATAAATGCGGCCTGATACAGGATAGATTGGCAGTACCGCTTATCTACCACGTCAGGCGTAGAACCGTGGATCGGCGACTCTTGTACGAACGAGACATCCTCGCCCGAGATGGAGCGGAGCTCCTACGGTTCAGTAGGGCTGTGTCCGAACAGGACCGTATTGATAGGAGGAAGCAGGAGAACCAGTTTTGGTGGCTAAAAGAATTTGATATGGGGTAAACCGGGGTGGGGTAGTTTTTGCCTTGGCCGGCTTACATACTTGTTTTAGTCTTAGGTTTAGGTTAAGTAGAGTAGGGACGGTGGCACTATATAAATATAAAAAAAAAAAAATATATAAAAAAAAAAAAAAAAAAAAAAAAAATAATAAAAAAAAAAAAAAAATTAATTAAAAAAAAAAAGAAAAAAAAAAAAAAACGTACAAAAATAATCAAGAACACAATATGGACATGGACATAGTTTTTGCCGCTGTGGTTGTTCTAGTTTTAAGTAGGGTGTAGGTAGGTTAGGGGTAGTTTTAAGTTTTATTTTAAGGACTTAGTATTTAAGATAAATAAAGGATAAAGATGTTAGTTTTTTTTAAATTTTCTAACAAAATAAACCACAAAAAAAAAAAAAAAAAAAATAGTTCATAGGCCGAAAGGCATTAATTTAAGAAATAATGAATTCCTTAGAGCGCCCGTTTAGGGCCAGTAAGTTATATTTAAGTATTATTAATTAGGCTAGTTTTCTGAATTTTGTTAGCATGTAAGTAGATATAAGTTAATATTGAATAAAAATTTGAATTAAAAAAAAAAAAAAAAAAAAAGAGGTGGCTGATCGAGAGCCGGAGGATCACGAGTTCAAGTCCCAGTCGGGCAAAAAATATTTAGCTGCTTTTTTCCACAATCGAGAAGTCGAAAACTTCATTGAGTGGGAAAAGCAGCAAATGTCATCCAACAACACGGCGGGGACATCGAAAGGTGTCCCAGCAACAACAATAAAGCCAGCTATGGCACCACCAGCCAAAGCTACGGTCAGTGCCGTAGCAACAACAACAACAACAACCAAGCAAACGATGGCACCACCAGCCATACCATCAACCAGTGCCGTAGCAACAACGGCACACCCACCAACGGCAACAACAGCCGATACTAAAAATAAGAGGAGAAAGAGGATAAGCTGTGCATCGAACTTGGTTAAGCGCCGCTCCACCACCACCTCAGCCCAGCTGCCAGCCGGGGTGAAGGAGAAGGCGCGCACAGCCAAAACAACAGCAGCAGCAAAAATACACCAACAACTGGATACCTCGACATCCGGTGACGACATAGAATACATGTCCGAAGGTGGCGAGGGACTATATACAACGGGTGAATCCAACAGCAACTTGCTTGTGGATGTAACCACACCAGAGGCGTCCTCCGAAGAGGAAAATGAGGTGCAAGAAGCACTAGATGAAAAAGCCATCAGTCAGAAAATAGATGCCATTCGGGAAGAGATGGAACGACTGAATTCCATTGTGACCCCGCTTATAGAAGCTCTGAAAAGAAAGCAAGAAGCTCGAAGAGAAAAAGAGAGGCAGGAGCACGAGCTTAAAAAAGCAACACACTTACCACAAAAAGCAGCGCCAATAGTCATGCAAATAAAAACAGCGCAGACAGAGCAAAGGCAAGCTCAGCAACAACAACAGCAACTGCCACAGCAGATCCGACAAGAGCAGCAACAACAGCATCTGCCAACTGAACAGCAGCAACCGAAGGTGCAACGCAAGAAAACACAATAACAGCAGCAGCAACAAAAACCACAGGAGCAGAGCCAGGAGCAGCAGCAGGGAGTATGCCAGCAGCAGCCACAGCCGCCCCAAAAAAAAAAATAAAAAAGAGAAGGTGCCACCAATTAATGCATACAAAATGGAACTTGAGAAAACCATAGACCTATGTAAGTCGGCCATAGGCCAAAACTTTTTTAATAAAAGATTAAGTAAAGATAGGCATGCTATCTACTGCTCCACAGTGGCACAGCACAAAATCATTAAAGAATTATTAAAGAAATCCACGACTGAGTTCTTCAGTTTTACCCCCAAAAGTGGATAAATATCAGACGGTCCTCTTGAAGGGCATAGATTCCTGCACGGAACCACAGGTGCTCTTAAATGAGCTTCGTCAAAAAGCGAGCGACGATCTTGACTTTATCGGGGTCAAGCCGTTCGCTACAGTCAGAGCCAGACGGGAGAAGCAGTCTTTGCCGTTCTTCTTAGTTCAGCTATCGCTCAGCAGCAAATTGGATAGGTTGAGGAGTATCTCCGTCCTCAACTACCAGGTTGTTACTTGGGATAAATTAAAGAGACGTGGCGACATGCTTCAATGCATGCGCTGCCAAAGGCTTGGCCACACTGCAGCAAACTGCGAAATGCAGTCACGCTGCGTTAAGTGTGGTGAGGACCACATTAAGGGGGAGTGTAAACTCGGTGAGGAACGGGTCGAAGACATGACCCAGCTTAAATGTGCACTTTGCGGAAAAGAGGGGCACCCTGCTAATTATCGGGGTTGCTCAGCTTTTCAACAAATAAGAAATAACAAAGCGGCTAAGCAGACAGCGGTAGAGATACGCCCATCAACGCGTGCTCCTACAGCAACGCCCGATAATCCCCGAATTTCCTACGCCCAAATGGCGGCAGGGAGGGGAAAAACGGTACAGCCTCCAGCTAAGGCAGCCCAGCCGGCCTTAGTGCCAAAGGCGCCGGACGCTCAGGCCGAAATAAGAAGCATGTTGCTGGCAATTCAAGGCCAGTTGACAGGACTTCATAACCAGATAAAGGAGCAGGCGACTAGGGTAGACTATCTCTACTCTGTTTTGCCTAGCCTAACGCAAATTAGAGGTTAAAGGCGCGCTGTCGGAGAGGCCTCTTAGGATCCTTGCTGTGAATGTAAATTCACTGATTAGGACCGAACGCAGAGCTAATCTTTTCCAATTGTTGAAAGACCAAAGTCCAGATGTGTTTATGGCCAGCGAAACTAAGCTGAACCAGAAACATAAGTTGACTAACAACAATTACAATATCGTTAAAAGAGATCGACCCAACTCCACTCAAGGGGGGCGTCGCAATCTTCATACGAAAAGGCATTAATCATAAAGTTATATATAATAGTGATCTTCGTAAATTTCGGCTGTTAGAGGCGTGTGTCGTATGCATTCCTCTCCAACAGGGGAAGCGAAGGTATGTGATTGCGGCTTATGCACCTGAATCACCTCAGCCAACTGATTTTTTGACAGAGCTTGAAAAACTTTTTGAAGGTCTACACTTGAGCTTTGACGAAAATTACTTTCTCATGGCCGGTGATTTGAATGCCAAACACCAAGATTGGGGAAATCAAATTCAAAATCAAAGAGGTATTCATCTTTTCAATTGGATGAGTCGATACAATACTGAATATGGTGTTGACCTGCTGGCTACGGATCACCCATCGTTTCCAAGAAGCGGTGCCTATCTGGATCTATTGCTAATAGACGCAAGACTGACAATTACTGATACTGTGGGTCAAAGACCAAGAAACTGCTTACGAACAATCGAGTACGACAGTGATCACTGTGGACTCGCCACCGTAATACAGCTTCCGAACGAGCTCGTGGAGTTGGATGAGTATGTACCTCTGCATACTTACAATTACAGTAAGGTGCGCTGGCCACGCTTTACCAACGCCTTATCGAGCGAAATCAGTTCGAACAACTTATCCCCACCAAATGACAGGAATTTGACAAATAACGAAATAGACCAATACCTAGAACAAATGGATGAGACAATCAAACGAACAATGAAAAGAACAATACCGAAATACAAGCAACGGGACGCAACCGACATGTATCAAAACGCAACCATTGACGCACTACACAGACAAAAAAGTGGACTGCTGACAAGACTAAAACTCTTGTACCGACGGTTTACTGACCCTCACCATCTGGAGATTAGGACACTGAAGTCGTCGATCAAGAACATCAACCAACTAATTAAAGAGAACTATCGGTTGTCAATTAATTTGTATTGGGATAACAAAATTCGGGCCGTTAATGCTAGCGACCCGAGCATGTTTCCGCAAATTAACAAGATATTTAGAAGGAATGATCAGAACGACCTTCCTTGTCTTAAGCTTCAGAGAACGACAGACAACAGAGACGTACTTCTGACAGCAGGAATTAATCCAGAGGACGCCGTCTTGGACGATGACCTCTTTATTGTCGAAGATCCGCAGGAGAAAGTGGAGGCTGTGGGGGCTGCTTTCCAGCAAGTGTACAAGGTGAATGCGTGCATTCGCCCGAATCACGACCTGGAAAACAGAGCCTTGCTCCATCACTTCTACCTTCGGAATGACATCACGCAATGGCGATCAGAGAACCTTGGTTTCACTGGGTTCAATGAAGATCATTTGGCAAACGCCATAATCGCCGAGCGAAATGGGCCCAGTTCCCTGTTAATTACGAAGGTGGAGCTCCAGCTCATCTTCGATTCATTAAAGAAGAAGAAGTCAGCAGGAGTCGATGGCATATCCAACGTTGTACTTCGACATTTACCTCAAGAAGCAGTAGACATTTATACCACTCTGTTTAACAACGCTCTGAATAATGCATATTATCCAGTGCGGTAGAAGACAGCTGTGGTGCATCCACTCCCGAAAAAGGAAAAGGACAACTCCAATCCGGCAAATCTCCGGTCGATAAGTCTTCTTCCGAGTATCAGTTAGGTATTCGAAAAAGTTATCAATAGAGCTCTGTCTAAGTGGGCAGAGGACAATAATATCATACCGGACAATCAGTTCGGTTTTAAGGCGGGACATGACACCATTCATGCCGCGTCAAAACTCGTTTCTGATGTCCAATGGAACAAATCTAAGAAGCAGTGTACGGGTGCCTGCCTGGTTGATTTGGAGAAGGCCTTCGACACCGTATGGTTAGAGGGTCTTTATCTAAAGCTGACCAGACTTGGCATTAGTAAACCACTATTGTATATGCTTTATGATATGCTCAATGGCAGAAAGTTTGTTGTCAAAAGTGGCAATGTAACTTCTTCCACAACCTTTAATATTAAAAATGGTCTTCAGCAGGGAGCGGTCAACTCGCCGATTCTATTCAGCATTTACACCAGCGATCTGATAAGTAGTCTAACTCAGGCAATTGCGTATGCCGACGATTTAATTGCGTAAAGAACTGCTCCAAAAGTCGAGGTCATCAGGATTCTTTTGCAGCGTGACTTCGAGAAGATTCAGCGATATTGCGATGACTGGAAGTTGAAAATCAACTTTCAGAAATCAGAAACTATCTTGTTTAGGACTCCATTGCTTAGAGCCACAAGGGATACGAGAAAGAACTGGCGCAAGCTGGTGATCGTAGGGCCAAATGGACATCCACTGGCGAGTAAGTGTAGTAAAGTACCTTGGCATCTGGATGGATCAGAATTTGTATTTCGACAGAGCTCCCCTAGCCCTGGCTGCTCTGGCCAGGGCTAGGGGAGCTTTTGCCCTGACGAAACGGTTGTTTTATAGCAGCCGGCTTGACAGCAGGGTGAAGGTGATTTGCTACATGGCCCTTATCCGGCCGATGATTGCCTATGGATGCCCGGTTTGGTTCAACGTTGCCCCATCTCAAATGGAAAAGATTCGGGTGTTTGAGAGGCAGTGTCTTCGACGCTGCCTTGGATTGCACAGAATACCAGAGTCGGAGTACAAACACTACTATTCCAACCTGGCTCTATACAACGGGGCCAACATAAACAGGATAGATAATTTCTTGCTGAAGCTTATTCGAGGTCACATTGCAAGAGCGATGTCCTCGTCTAACAGCTTAATTTTCGGGGCTTATTACCCCAACAACGAATACTACGAGAGTGTGCGTCTAAACGGCTTTATTCCACCCGATGCATTCCTCCACCTAGACAGTCGAGGGCTGATCCAGGATAGAGCGGCGGTTCCGCTAATCTACCACGTCGGCCGTAGAACTGTAGATCGGCGGCTCCTTTACAGTCGAGACGTCCTCGCACAAGACGGAGCTGAGCACCTTCGGTTCAGTAGGACTGTGTCCGAACGGGACCGAAGAGATAGGGTAAAGCAGGAGAACCAGTTCTGGTGGTTGAAAAACGAAGATGAAGTTCCTTCAGACATTTAATAGTTGACCTTGCTATTTTCTCTTGTATGGCCGACTTACATAGGTTTAGGTAGTTAGTTTTAAGTAGGGACAGTCAGGGTGGCACCAAAAAAAAAAAAAAAAAAAAAAAAAAAAAAATATATAAAACATACAAAAACACCAAAAAAAATTATAAAATCAACAAAAATACAAAAAAATTATAAAAACCGGAAAATGCTTGCTGAGGCTGTTCTAGTTTGTAAGTAGCTTATAAGTAGGTTGTTATTAGTTTAAAATTAGTTGTAAGTAGTTTTAAGTAGTTTTAAGTAGTTTTAATTAGTTTTAATTAGCTTTAATTTAGTTTTATGTAGTTTGTAAGTTTTACATAAAACCAAAAAATAAAGAAATAGATACCAAGTTTTTTTGTGAAATTCTTCTCGGTAAAAAATAAAACCGACCTGGATTTAGTATTAAGATAGTTCTTAGGCCGAAAGGCATTAGCATTAAGTTATTCTAGTTTAACTTAGAGCACCCGACTGGGGCCAGTAAGTTAGTTTTAAGATATTGATAAGTAGGCTAGTTTTTATGAATTTTTGTCTAGCTTTAAGATAGTTCTAAGATAATTGAAAATAAAAATGAATTTACAAAAGTAAGGTGCGCTGGCCACGCTTTACCAACACCTTAACGAACGAAATTAGATCGAACAATATATCCCCACCAAATGACAGGAATTTGACAAATAACGAAATAGACCAATACTTAGAACAAATGGACGAGACAATCAAACGAACAATGAACAGAACAATACCGAAATACAAGCAACGGGACGCAACCGACATGTACCGAAATGCGACCATTGACGCATTACACAGACAAAAAAGTGGACTGCTAACAAGACTGAAACTCTTGTTCAGACGGTTTGCTGACCCTCACCATCTGGAGATTAGGACACTGAAGTCGTCGATCAAGAACATCAACCAACTAATTAAAGAGAACTATCGGTTGTCAATTAATTTGTATTGGGACAACAAAATTCGGGCCGTTAACTCTAGCGACCCGAGCATGTTTCCGCAAATTAACAAGATATTTAGAAGGAATGATCAGAACGATCTTCCGTGTCTCAAGCTTCAGAGAACGACAGACAACAGAGACGTACTTCTCACAGCAGGAATTAATCCAGAGGACGCCGTCTTGGACGATGACCTCTTTAGTGTCGAAAATCCGCAGGAGAAAGTGGAGGCTGTGGGGGCTGCTTTCCAGTAAGTGTACAAGGTGAATGCGTGCATTCGCCCGAATCACGACCTGGAAAACAGAGGCTTTCTCCATCACTTCTACCTTCGGAATGACATCACGCAATGGCGATCAGAGAACCTTGGTTTCACTGGGTTCAATGAAGATCATTTGGCAAACGCCATAATCGCCGAGCGAAATGGGCCCAGTTCCCTGTTAATTACGAAGATGGAGCTCCAGCTCATCTTCGATTCACTAAAGAAGAAGAAGTCAGCAGGAATCGATGGCATATCCGACGTTGTACTTCGACATTTACTTCAAGAAGTAGTAGACATTTACACCACTCTGTTTAACAACGCTCTGAATAATGCATATTATCCAGTGCGGTGCAAGAAAGCTGTGGTGCATCCTCTCGCGAAAAAGGGAAAGGACAACTCCAATCCGGCAAATCTCCCGTCGAGTATCAGCAAGGTATTCGAAAAAGTTATCAATAGAGCTCTGTCTAAGTGGGCAGAGGACAATAATATCATACCGGACAATCAGTTCGGTTTTAAGGCGGGACATGACACTATTCATGCCGCGTCGAAACTCGTTTCTGATGTCCAATGGAACAAATCTAAGAAGCAGTGTACGGGTGCCTGTCTGGTTGATTTGGAGAAGGCCTTCGACACCGTATGGTTAGAGGGTCTTTATCTAAAGCTGACCAGACTTGGCATTAGTAAACCACTATTATATATGCTTTATGATATGCTCAATGGCAGAAAGTTTGTTGTCAAGAGTGGCAATGTAACTTCTGCCACAACCTTTAATATTAAAAATGGTCTTCAGCAGGGAGCGGTCAACTCGCCGATTCTATTCAGCATTTACACCAGCGATCTGATAAGTAGTCTAACTCAGGCAATTACGTATGCCGATGACCTGATTGCGTACAGAACAGCTGCAAAAATTGAGGACATCAGGATTCTCTTGCAGAGTGACTTCGATGAGATTCAGCGATATTGCGATGACTGGAAGTTGAAAATCAACTTTCAGAAATCAGAAACTATCTTGTTTAGGACTCCGTTGCGTGGAGCCACAAGGGATACGAGAAAGAACTGGCGCAAGCTGGTGATCGTAGGGCCAAATGGACATCCACTGGCGAGTAAAAGTGTAGTAAAGTACCTTGGCATCTGGATGGATCAGTATTTGTATTTCGACAGACATATAAATGCTGCTCTGTCCAGGGCTAGGGGAGCTTTTGCCCTGACAAAACGGTTGTTTTATAGCAGCCGGCTTGACAGTAGGGTGAAGGTGATTTGCTACATGGCCCTTATCCAGCCGATGATTGCCTATGGATGCCCGGTTTGGTTCAACGTTGCCCCATCTCAAATGGAAAAGATTCGGGTGTTTGAGAGGCAGTGTCTTCGACGCTGCCTTGGATTGCACAGAACACCATAGTCGGAGTACAAACACTCCTATTCCAACCTGGCTCTATACAATGGGGCCAACATAAACAGGATAGATAATTTCTTGCTAAAGCTTATTCGAGGTCACATGGCAAGAGCGATGTCCTCGTCTAACAGCTTAATTTTCGGGGCTTACTACCCCAACAACGAATACTACGAGAGTGTGCGTCTAAGCGGCTTTATTCCGCCCGATGCATTCCTCCACCTAGACAGTCGAGGGCTGATCCAGGATAGAGTGCCGGTTCCGCTAATCTACCACGTCGGCCGTAGAACTGTGGATCGGCGGCTCCTTTACAGTCGAGACGTCCTCGCACAAGACGGAGCTGAGCACCTTCGGTTCAGTAGGACTGTGTCCGAACGGGACCGAAGAGATAGGGTAAAGCAGGAGAACCAGTTCTGGTGGTTGAAAAACGAAGATGAAGTTCCTTCAGACATTTAATAGTTGGCCTTGCTATTTTCTTTTGTATGACCGACTTGCATAGGTTTAGGTAGTTAGTTTTAAGTAGGGACAGTCAGGGTGGCACAAAAAAAAAAAAAAAAAAAAAACACAAAAAAAATTATAAAATCCACAAAAATACAAAAAAAATTATAAAACCGGCAAATGCTTGCTGTGGCTGTTCTAGTTTGTAAGTAGTCTGTAAGTAGCTTATGTAGGTTATAAATAGTTTTAAGTAGCTTTAAGTAGTTCTAATTAGTTTTAATTAGCTTTAATTTAGTTTTATGTAGTTTGTAAGTTTTATATAAAACCAAAAAAAAATAAGAACAATGATACCGAGTTTTTTTGTAAATTCTTCTCGGTAAAAAATAAAACTGACCTGGATTTAGTATTAAGATAGTTCTTAGGCCGAAAGGCATTAGCATTAAGTTATTATAGTTTAACTTAGAGTGCCCGACTGGGGCCAGTAAGTTAGTTTTAAGATATTGATAAGTAGGCTAGTTTTTATGAATTTTTGTCTTGCTTTAAGATAGTTTTAAGAAAATGGAAAATAAAAATGAATTTAAAAAAAAAAAAAAAAACTGAGTAAATGTCTTTACATAAATATTGAATCAATACACGTTTCTTATACTCATCGCATGATCGACTGTGAAACCTATTATTGTTTTATTTTGATAACTGACAGGTTTTAAATATAACTTCTTCATATTGAAAGAATACACGTTGCTTATACACATTGCATTATTCGCTGTAATATCAGTAACTGTTCTTTATTTGGATAGATGGTGAGTTTCAGATATTTCTATACTTAAATATAAACGGAATACACGTTGCTTGTAGCCATCGGAAAACTTGCTATGATTTATGTTTTTTTTTTAATTGCTGGTAGTTTTTTTAATGTTTGCTACATAAATATTGAATAGGCACACGATACTTGTAATAGAGTTTAAGATAGTGTTTAGTCAATACAGTATTATGTATTGAGTCAATATAATCTATATTCAATGCAAGTTTTTACACTGAATACATATTTTGGTGATTTCTTTTGACACATAATTTCAAATGTAACCAAGGCATGTTGAATTCACTCTGTAAATACAACTTTTATGGCAGGTCCATACAAACTTCGGTACATAACTTTTACATAAAAAATCTTTGTGCTGAGTACATAGGTTTTTTCCTCAGTGCAGTTAATACAAATGAGTAAAGAAATAAAAATAGAACACAATAAGCAATTTGACCATGTATCGCCGCATGTATTTCGACAAGATTTTTTGCATGAAAAAATTAGGAAAAAATTATAACCTTTTTAAGATAAAATAAAACACAACGATTTGCTTTGAATATTTGAATTGTAATCTTTATTGGTCATAAGACCTGAGGAATAGTCGAATTGTAGACTCAAAACATCAATTTTGTGACATATTTAATTTGCTGAATTGTGGAACCTAAGTTGTGGATACTTGATGGTACGTATTCACGTTTTTTAATCTGCTACATTTAAGTCGTGTTTAAGTTTTCATTTAATCGTTGCTTGTACTTCCGTACATTCTCCCACCTCACGATGAAAAGAAAAATGTAGTCCGGGCCCAAATTGAGAGTCTCGTGTAAACGATGAATTTAGTTCAGCTGGCATCACTGTTCCGATTTCGTCTTTCTGCACTGTATTATCGGCAAGATTGTAGGATAGTAGTTGTTGTCATCAACCATCACCTCCTCTTATCTCATTTACATGAAAAGAGACAAAACATTAGTATTGAATTTTCAATAAAAATAATGCAACAAACAGAGTCAACAGGATTCTACATAGTATAATCAGAACACGGATATTTCGTTAATTGTTTTTTATCTCGTTTTCACCATCGTGGATGAATGAAGAAATTTGTCACACAATAGTTGCTGTTATCTCGTACTCGTAGTCTTGTAGTAGTGGCCGTCGTCGTCGCCATTGTTATTGTACAATTTTTACCCCGGTGTTGTGTTTCATGTGCGTGTTCGGTTTACATAATGTTGTAGATTAATTTTTAGTGTTTAATTATGTGTTTATTATTATTGTCATTAATTGTTTCGTGTTTTATTATGTGCCTAAGGTGAATTTATACAGGTGAGTTATTATTGAATGTG
This sequence comes from Dasysyrphus albostriatus, assembly GCA_946251815.1. NCBI lineage: Eukaryota > Metazoa > Arthropoda > Insecta > Diptera > Syrphidae > Dasysyrphus > Dasysyrphus albostriatus. Next base: position 159,735,668 of record OX276335.1, on the reverse strand, counting down.
ATATGGAATAATTGTGTGTGTATCTGAGTCGATACGTGAACGCACGCGTCTCCGATTAATTATTTCGCGATCGCGATGTGTGGCAGATTATGTGTGAGTGCATATTTTTTGTTGTTGGCTTATATGTAGCAGTGAATGGTGTCTTTGCTGGTAAAAATAGCAGGAGCTAACGCTGAGACAAGCTTGTACGAGATGGCCATAAGACAAGCAATTTTCGCACACTTGAAGTCTGAGGACAGTCTCTCTCCGTCTTAAATTGTCCATGTTCAGGAAACATTGGCACTTCCTTAGTGTATGTTTGCCCTGACTGCACAATTTGCAAGATAATTGTTCTACCACGTTCTGCTTCTTAACTGGCTGCTTAATTACCTGCTTAGCGTGTAAAACTTTGGTTTTGGGTGCTTGGACACGCTTCGTTCTGACGGGTGGCTGTTCTTTGGCTCGGTATGCTATTTCCTGTTCTTGTTGACCCACAACTTCAAGGGTCCGGAAACGGGTATCCAAAAACTCGGTAAACTCCTTGAAAGTTGGTAGATCTTTCCTGTTACCTAATTTCTCTTCCCACAGCTTTTGGCTTGAACTAGGGAGCTTTTGGAAAAGAAACCAAATTAGGACGGTGTCCCAACTATCCACCGGCACATTCATGTTTTCGAGCGCTAAAAAACATTCTCTTGTGGTATATAAGAGATCTCTAATACCTGAAGCAGTCTCACGCATTAAGGAGGGCTGACCAAAAAGGTTCTGCATTTGGATGTGCACCAGAATGCGTTTATGATCGTACCTCTCCTTCAAAAGTTCCCAAGCTTTCTCGCAGCTCGCTGCTTCGATCGAAACATTTTGCAAAAATCGATTTGCATCACCAATTAAACATGATTGCAAAAAATGGAGCTTATCGATATCATCAATACTTTTGTTATCATGTACAAGAGCCTGAAACCTATCGTGAAAGGCACGCCAAGTGGTATACGAACCATCGAACTTCGGAAGATCAATTCGTGGAAGTCGAATCCCCGAATGCGATGAAGACGTAGTTGCGGAAAAATGCGAAGCACCCATATTTTTTGTCGAAGCTGCCATGAGTGGCGATTTTTTAATTGTGTCGACCAGCTCTGCTCGATACTCGAGGTAAATTTCATTGATTTGTTCGTAACTCATCTTGCTTTAAATTTTCCTCTAGCATGCCTGCCCCAATGATAGCTTCATAATAGGACTTGGAAGTCAACAAGTCTTCCTCCAATTTACACAGACGGCCTGATGTATATGCCCTACCCTTACGTTCCTTTGGCGCTTTTTTGAAATTGGTGAGATCTTTGATGATTTTACTCAAAATCCCTTTTTGCAGCTCACCATATTTATAATTTTTGTTTTCAGTCCTAATTTAATTTAATGGTAATTTATAATGGTATTAAAATCTTTAAATTTGACAGGTTTGAAGTAAAAAAACAAGTTTACGGCACAAAAAGCAAGACTTACTGCTTTATCTGCTGCTGCTGTGTGATGGCGTCTTCAGTGCAGTTTTATTTTTAATTTAAATTTAAGTAGAATTAAGTTTGTTTTAGAAAAAAAAATTCATAAAACTTCTAATTAAACCGATATTGTTTTTTTTAAGCACTCACACGGCACACACTTTTAACAATTGTTTAAATAATGTTTACTGTTTATAGTTTGTTAATAAACTGATTCGATAAAAAGCTCGAAGGACCAAATGTATTTCGACAAGATTTTTTGCATGAAAAAATTAGGAAAAAATTATAACCTTTTTAAGATAAAATAAAACACAACCATTTGCTTTGAATATTTGAACTGTAATCTTTATTGGTCATAAGACCTGAGGTATAGTCGAATTGTAGACTCAAAACATCAATTTTGTGACATATTTAATTTGCTGAATTGTGGAACCTAAGTTGTGGATACTTGACGTTTTTTAATCTGCTACATTTAAGTCGTGTTTAAGTTTTCATTAAATCGTTGCTTGTATTTCCGTACACCGCAAATTTAAATGGGTTTTCTGACCACTTTTTCGAATTCTAGTTTTTTTTTACCTTGAAACGGCACGGGGTCTCAAATTTCAGTTTTGAAAAATGTCCCAGAACAAAAATTATTTCTTTCTAATGCCCTTACAAGTTCCACGATACCCATTTTGAATATAAAAATTAAAAATAATTCTGACACCCCAAACCTACATACATTATAACAATTACCTACATAAAGATGTGGATTACTTGTAGATACTCGTAAGTTATTGTTAAGGTTGGTATGGACTTTTCATTCTTTTTATTAATTAAAATTTGTATTTAAATTTAATATTATTTATGTTTAAAAAATTTACAGATTTCACTCCCTGAGTAACAATGGGGACATTGAAAATGACTTATTTACGCTAGATAAATCTTTAAACTTTATAATTTATAATCTTTCTTTTATTTTAATTGTTATCTTTACCATTTTCCAAACACATTTATACATACCTGCACATCAATTTTAATCATTATTTTTACTAGGACCAATCTAATAATTATATTGAACTGAAAAAAACTTAAAAAATTGTTTACCAAACTTAATTTGCATACTTGCACTCGCATAAGGATATACTGTTGCATAACTTTCGTTTACTTTTTTTTAAAATTCGGTTAAGTATTTCATATTCCCTGTGTTCTATCTTCAACTAATTTGGCTGTAGACAAAATGACGTTAGCATGTACTGATATTTTTTGTTTTGCACGTTTAACACTACTTGTCTTTTAATTTCATATTTTTCATTTTCCTTGTGTGATAACTTACTTTTTTTCTTATGCTTTGTTGTAACACCAACCTTTTAACATTTTATTGACCTTAATTTTTTGCGGTAACTTTATATTTCTTTTTGATTTAGCTTTGTGGTAACACCAACCAAAAATTCAATATTTCTGCTCATAGTAGTTTTTTCTAGTATTTGAATATATTTTATGTTATGTGGTAGGCAACGCTAACTAATAAATCGATTTTTCACCAAATACAAATATTTAATGTTGGTGAGTGTAACGTCTCTGCAAAATTATTTTTCCCCTTATTCTTTTTTTTCTTAATTTTGGGGCTTCTTGCGAGTTAATTCCTAAAGATTCGAATGGACAAAAGTCGATCAGAAATTCTTGATAGACTTGAAATTTCTATCAAACAGGAAAATATCGGTTTATGCATAATAATCAATTATAAAAGCATTCACTAATTGAAATTCGTAGTAACGATAATTCGACTTTTAGTCTATTCAACAAGTCTATTTTGAATAACTATCCCAATAATGGCGTTTGTTAATTTTCAAAATTAGAAAAGACATATATCTTAGTTTTATGATTTAATTGACCCATGTTTTATTCTCGCTTGTTTTCTTTTTTCATATCTTTATTTTCTTCGTTAATCCGTCTTATCAAAGTTAAAAAAGAGGCTGGGTGTCGCTCACACTGGTAATTTCCCATTGGTGCCCCTCGGAAGCTTGAGGCCCGATGTTGTTTTATTTTTAAAAATCGCCAATTGAAGATTTTCGAAAAAATGTATATATTCAATATATGCGATCAAGTGCAGATTAGTGAGTAGAATAAAACTAACCCAAGACCAATATCATTGGTTGTTATCAAGATATTTGAGAAGAAAAAATTTGTTTAACAATTTTTGGTAAAGTTTCTTCAAAAAAAAAATGTCAACGATGTTGGTATAGTTTCTTGTCGTTTTTTTTTTTGGTTTAAAAAAAAGATTCATATCAAATTGCAAATCCTATCAATTATTAATTATAAACTATTGTGTAAAATTTAATTAACCCAAGGCCACCATCATTGCTTACTTTCATGAAATTTGAGACGCAAACAAAATTTCAACAATATTTGGTATAGTTTTCTTTAGTTTTTTCGCTTTTAAAATACTCAATTTTTTTTAATTTTCTTATAAACCCTATAAATATCAATTATTAACTAATGTGTGCAACTAAATTAACCGGAAGCCAATATCATTGTCTGTTCTTAAGATATTTGAGACGAAAAACAATTTTCAACAATTATTGCTAAAGTTGCTTGTAGTTTTTTTCGTTTAAGGAAAAAACTATTTATTGAATTTTTTAACTAACTCTATCAAATATCAAGTATCAATTATAAACTAATATGTAGGATTAGTTTAACCGGGAGCCACTATCGTTGTCTGTTCTCAAGAAATTTGAGGTCCAAGAAATATTTTCAACAATTATTGGTAAAATTTCTCGCAGTTTTTTTCATAAAAAAAACGGTTGATTCAATATATTTAAAAAATGTGTAGATTTTCATTAATAAACTAGTGCATAAAATAAAATTACCTCGAAACCAATATCATTGTTCGTTCTCAATATATTCGAAAAAAAAACACTTTTTCAAGCATTTTCAGTAAATTTTGTTATTTAAAAAAAAACTTACGTTAGTACCTATTTATATTTTTACCAATTGTTTAATGTTTTTGAGATATTCGAATCTAAAGAAACTTGACTTTTTTTTAAATTGCTTTAGTAAAAAAACCCCTCATTGAATTTTTTTGAAAGTCCTTTCTGCATGTATTGAAGCTTCTATCTATAAAATAAAATTTATTCGCAGTCAATATCTTCATTCGTTCTTGAGATATGGTGAGCGAAAAAAAAGCGAATGAAGGTATGAACGTACGGACAGACACAAAAATCTCTCTAAAAATGATGGATCAAAACGTGAAAATATGTCAAAATTTTTGATTCAACAAATCGGACCAATTACAATAACTTCCAATGGGAAGTAAATAAAACTAAAAAAAAAAAATAATTAACAAAATAAAAAATATCCCAACGAATCTCACAAGCATCCTATTCTACTACCTACTTAAGTACCTAACTACTAACCAAACATATCCCCCAAGCATCTTATCCTACTACCTACTAAATTAATAACCAAATATGAAAAACTAAGTCTGCCGAGCAGCAGAGCGAACCTCCCCCTACCGAAGCATCCTTATGACTGAACATGAATAAATAAACAGTGAACAAGCAACACGAACATTGAACGAGTGAACATGAATACTGAACTTGAATGAAAAGTCTTTTTCTTCAGTAATTCACTCACAGAGAGACAAACAAATCAAAGAGCATAATGAACAGAGATAGAAAGACATTTTGAATGAACTATGGCACTATGGGAAATATGTGTGTTCTTCCTCTTTGGGATGATTCTCCGCACACAAACTTGCAAATCGACGACGACGATGAACTATAGGAATATTGATTGAAGATTAGTACCGCTTTTTAATCAAATTGTATTTTAGATTTTTGAAGCTTATGAAGAACGTACAGTCACGTATGATATACCAAATTAAATGTCAATTATTGAAGCTTGCGAACAAAAAAAAAAACTAATTGTATAGGTGCACAGAATAAAGAGTTATTAGGTGGCATGTTAATGAACGGTTATATGTAATTATGTCGTCTCAAGTGCTTTTAAATAATTCAAATTTTACATATTATATGTAAATTCGTGTAATCTATCACCTGTATGAATCTGAGATTTTTAAATTCAATCGTGAAAAAGATAAAAAATATAACTGCCAAAAATCGATCAACAAAAATTAGTATATTTAAAAAAAAAATAATAAAAATAAAAAAAATACCACCAAATTTCCTGAAGCGAAAAGCAATTAGTTTCTTACTATCTTTCTAGAATTATAAGACTTATTACAATCAGACTTAGCCCTAATGTGTGGTAAATAATAATTTTTGAACCATCTATTTTTGAATTTTTAAGTTACAACCATTAATATCTCATTTCTTAGATTTTTTGGAATTTTAATATAACGGGTGATTTTTTAAGAGGTTTAGAACTTTAAAAAAAAAAAACACAAAAAATTCGAAAAAATGAATGAAATATTTATTTGAATCGATAGTTTGAACCTTGCAATTTAATGTTTAAAGATAATTTCATGCAAATGTTGACCGCGGCTGCGTCTCAGGTAGCCCATCCGCTGAGTCCAATTTTGGCATACTCTTTCACACATATCGGCCGGTATCTCACGAATGAATGCATGGATGTTGGCTTCCAGTGCGTCAATCGAAGCGGGCTTGTCCCTATAGACATTAGCCTTGACATACCCCCACAAAAAATAATCTAATGGTGTCAAATCGCACGATCTAGGCGGCCAATTGACCGGCCCGAAACGTGAAATTAACTGTTCATCAAACTCGCCTCGCAATTGTGCCATTGTTTCGCGTGCTGTGTGGCATGTGGCACCGTCTTGTTGAAACCACATATCATGCAAGTCAAGAACTTCCATTTCGGGCAAAAAAAAGTTTGTTATCATCGCTCGGTAGCGTTCACCATTGACAGTAACGCTGCGATTCACATCATCAGAGATTATAGATATAATAATAATTAAAAATCTCTTGTTTCAAGGTAAACTTTTTTATTTTATAAATTTGTGTATTTTGACTTCTGGGGGTGGAGAATATTTATTTCGTTTCATTTTTGTTTTCAATAGGTATGAAAATTATAATAAATAGGTATACCTTTTAGGTAAATGACACAGGTGATTTAATTGAAAAAAAAACGTTCCAATTAACAATTTGGCAAAGAAAAGAATACAAATAGGTACCTAAATAATTTCAAAAAAGTATTATCCTACTAGTTTAAACTTCAAAAAAATTATTTATGTGGATGTCTCTACCTGATTTTCTTTTCGTAAATGGATTAGATTAATTTATTTGTATTTGCGAGAAAGTCAGATCTAGTAGGTTTGTTATAGATACAAACATTTCTTCAGGAGAAACCAATTTTAGGATGATATATGATATGGGTATATATATGGTATATACATACATATGTAGATAATTTTAATTTCTAAAAAATATCCTTTGAATACCATTTGATTGATATACATAGGTATGTAATCATAGTAGGTGCTTTTACGGCCATTCCAAAGCGATTTTTATAAGAAGGTTATATTTGTTCACGAAACTCTGTGATTTTTAAGAATTCATCACAGAGTAGATGACACATATGCTTCCCCAAAAGTAGCAAGTTTATACCTATGTACAAAAAAATAGATGGTTACGGAGTAGACACGTTCAATTTATAGATTTTTCATTTTTCAATTTTCTTAAAACTATCTTAAAGCTAGACAAAAATTCATAAAAACTAGCCTACTTATCAATATCTTAAAACTAACTTACTGGCCCCAGTCGGGCGCTCTAAGTTAAACTATAATAACTTAATGCTAATGCCTTTCGGCATAAGAACTATATTAATACTAAATCCAGGTCGGTTTTATTTTTTACCGAGAAGAATTTACAAAAAAAAACTCGGTATCTTTATTTTTTTTGGTTTTATATAAAACTTACAAACTACGTAAAACTAAATTAAAGCTAATTAAAACTACTTTAAGCAACTTAAAACTATTTACAACTAATTATAAGCTAATTACAACCTACTTATAAGCTACTTACAGACTACTTAAAAACTAGAACAGCCACAGCAAGTATTTTCCGGTTTTATATTTTTTTTTATATTTTTGTGGATTTTATATTTTTTTTTTTTTTTTTTTTTTTTGTGCCACCCTGACTGCCCCTACTTAAAACTAACTACCTAAACCTATGCAAGTCGGCCATACAAAAGAAAATAGCAAGGTCAACTATTAAATGTCTGAAGGAACTTCATCATCGTTTTTCAAGCACCAGAACTGGTTCTCCTGCTTTACCCTATCTCTTCGGTCCCGTTCGGACACAGTCCTACTGAACCGAAGGTGCTCAGCTCCGTCTTATGCGAGAACGTCGTGACTGTAAAGGAGCTGCCAATCTACAGTTCTACGGCTGACGTGGTAGATTAGCGGAACCGGCGCTCTATCCTGGATCAGCCATCGACTGTCTAGGTGGAGGAATGCATCGGGCGGAATAAAGCCGCTTAGACGCACACTCTCGTAGTATTCGTTGTTGGGGTAGTAAGCCCCGAAAATTAAGCTGTTAGACGAGGACATCGCTCTTGCAATATGACCTCGAATAAGCTTCAGCAAGAAATTATCTATCCTGTTTATGTTGGCCCCGTTGTATAGAGCCAGGTTGGAATAGTAGTGTTTCTACTCCGACTCTGGTGTTCTGTGCAATCCAAGGCAGCGTCGCCGTCGAAGACACTGCCTCTCAAACACCCGAATCTTTTCCATTTGAGATGGGGCAACGTTGAACCAAACCGGGCACCCATTGGCAATCATCGGCCGGATAAGGGCCATGTAGCAAATCACCTTCACCCTACTGTCAAGCCGGCTGCTGTAGAACAACCGTTTCGTCAGGGCAAAGGCTCCCCTAGCCCTGGCAAGAGCAGCATTTATATGTCTGTCGAAATACAAATACTGATCCATCCAGATGCCAAGGTACTTCACTACACTTTCACTCGCCAGTGGATGTCCATTTGGCCCTACGATCACCAGCTTGCGCCAGTTCTTTCTCGTATACCTTGTGGCTCCACGCAACAGAGTCCTAAACAAGATAGTTTCTGATTTCTGAAAGTTGATTTTCAACTTCCAGTCATCGCAATATCGCTGAATCTTCTCGAAGTCACGCTGCAAAAGAATCCTGATGACCTCGACTTTCGGAGCTGTTCTGTACGCAATCAGATCGTTGGCATACGCAATTGCCTGAGTTAGACTACTTATCAGATCGCTGGTGTAAATGCTGAATAGAATCGGCGAGTTGACCGCTCCCTGCTGAAGACCATTTTTAATATTAAAGGTTGTGGCAGAAGTTACATTGCCACTCTTGACAACAAACTTTCTGCCATTGAGCATATCATAAAGCATATATAATAGTGGTTTACTAATGCCAAGTCTGGTCAGCTTTAGATAAAGACCTTCTAACCACACGGTGTCGAAGGCCTTTTCCAAATCAACCAGACAGGCACCCGTACACTGCTTCTTAGATTTGTTCCATTGGACATCAGAAACGAGTTTTGACGCGGCATAAATGGTGTCATGTCCCGCCCTAAAACCGAACTGATTGTCCGGTATGATATTATTGTCCTCTGCCCACTTAGACAGAGCTCTATTGATAACTTTTTCGAATACCTTGCTGATGCTCGGAAGAAGACTTATCGACCGGAGATTCGCCGGGTTGGAGTTGTCCTTTCCCTTTTTCGGGAGGGGATGCACCACAGCTGTCTTCCACCGCACTGGATAATATGCATTATTCAGAGCGTTGTTAAACAGAGTGGTATAAATGTCTACTGCTTCTTGAGGTAAATGTCGAAGTACAACGTTGGATATGCCATCGACTCCTGCTGACTTCTTCTTCTTTAATGAACCGAAGATGAGCTGGAGCTCCATCTTCGTAATTAACAGGGAACTGGGCCCATTTCGCTCGGCGATTATGGCGTTTGCCAAATGATCTTCATTGAACCCGGTGAAACCAAGGTTCTCTGATCGCCATTTGGTGATGTCATTCCGAAGGTAGAAGTGATGGAGCAAGGCTCTGTTTTCCAGGTCGTGATTCGGGCGAATGCACGCATTCACCTTGTACACTTGCTGGAAAGCAGCCCCCACAGCCTCCACTTTCTCCTGCGGATCTTCGACAATAAAGAGGTCATCGTCCAAGACGGCGTCCTCTGGATTAATTCCTGCTGTCAGAAGTACGTCTCTGTTGTCCGTCGTTCTCTGAAGCTTAAGAGACATTCCTTCTGAATATTTTGTTAATTTAGGGAAACATGCTCGGGTCACTAGAGTTAACGGCCCGAATTTTGTTATCCCAATACAAATTAATTGACAACCGATAGTTTTCTTTAATTAGTTGGTTGATGTTCTTGATCGACGACTTCAGTGTCCTAATCTCCAAGTCGTGAGGGTCAGTTAATCGTCGGTACAAGAGTTTGAGTCTTGTCAGCAGTCCGCTTTTTTGTCTGTGTAATACGTCAATGGTCGCGTTCCGGTACATGTCGGTTGCGTCCCGTTGTTTGTATTTCGGTATTGTTCTGTTCATTGTTCGTTTGATTGTCTCGTCCATTTGTTCTAAGTATTGGTCTATTTCGTTATTTGTCAAATTTCTGTCATTTGGTGGGGATATGTTGTTCGAACTGATTTCGCTCGTTAAGGCGTTGGTAAAGCGTGGCCAGCGCACCTTACTGTAATTATAAGTATGCACAGGTACATACTCATCCAACTCCACGAGCTCGTTCGGAAGCTGTACTACGGCAGCGAGTCCGCAGTGATCACTATCGTACTCGATCGTTCGTAAACAGTTCCTTGGTCTTTGACCCACAGTGTCAGTAAATGTCAGTCTTGCGTCTTAAAGCAATAAATCCAGATAGGCACCGATTCTTGAAAACGATAGCCGATCCGTAGCCAGCATTTCTATGCAATGTTCAGCGTTATACTGACTCATCCAATTGAAAAGATGAATACCTCTCAGATTCTGTACTTGATTTCCCCAATCTAAGTGTTTGGCATTCAAATCACCGGCCATGAGAAAGTAATTTTCGTCCAAGCTCAAGTGTAGACCTTCGAAAAGTTTTTCAAGCTCTGTCAAAAAATCAGTTGGCTGAGGTGATTTCGGTGCATAAGCCGCGATCACATACATTCGCTTCCCCTGTTGGAGAGGAATGCATACGACACACGCCTCTAACAGCCGAAATCTACGTAGATCACTATTATATATAACTTTATGATTTATGCCTTTTCGTATGAAGATTGCGACGCCACCCCTTGAGTGGAGTTGGGTCGATCTCTTCTAACGATATTGTAATTGTTGTTAGTCAATTTATGTTTCTGGTTCAGCTTAGTTTCGCTGGCCATAAACACATCTGGACTTTGGTCTTTCAACTAGTGGAAAAGATTAGCTCTACGTTCGGTCCTAATCAGTGAATTTACATTCACAGCAAGGATCCTAAGAGGTCTCTCCGACAGTGCGCCTTTAACCTCTAAATTGTGTTAGGCTAGGCAAAACAGAGTAGAGATAGTCTACCCTAGTCGCCTGCTCCTTTATCTGGTTGTGAAGTCCTGTCAACTGGCTTTGAATCGCCAGCAACATGCTGCTTATTTCGGCCTGTGAGTCCGGCGCCTTTGGCACTAGGGCCGTTTGCTGCAGCGTGGCCAAACCTTTGGCAGCGCATGCATTGAAGCATGTCGCCACGTCTCTTTAATTTATCCCAAGTAATAACCTGGTAGTTGAGGACGGAGATACTCCTCAACCTATCCAATTTGCTGCTGGGCGATGGCTGAACTAGGAAGAATGGCAAAGACCGCTTCTCCCGTCTGGCTCTGACTGTAGCGAACGGCTTGACCCCGATAAAGTCGAGATCGTCGCTCGCTTTTTGACGAAGCTCATTTAAGAGCACCTGTGGTTCCGTGCAGGAATCTATGCCCTTCAAGAGGACCGTCTGATATTTATCCACTTTGGGGGTAAAACTGAAGAACTCAGTCGTGGATTTCTTTAACAGTTCTTTAATTATTTTATGCTGCGCCACTGTTGAGCAGTGGATAGCATGTCTATCTTTGCTTAAGCGTTTAATAAAAAAGTTTTGGCCTATGGCCGACTTACACAGGTCTATGGTTTCCTGTAACTCCATTTTGTACGTGTTAATTGGTGGCACCTTTTCTTTTTTATTTTGGGGCGGCTGTGGCTGCTGCTGGTGATCTCTCTGCTGCTGCTGACTCCACTCCTCTGGTTTTTGTTGCTGCTGCTGTTGCTGTTGTTTTGTGCGTTGCACCTTCGGTTGCTGCTGTGGTTGTTCGGTTGAAAGCTGTTGTTGTTGCTGCACTTGTTGGCTCTGCTGTGGCAGTTGCTGTTGTTGCTGCTGAGCTAGCCTTTGCTCTGTCCGTGCCAGCTCTTGTTGTGGTGCAGCTTTTATAGGCGCTGCTTTTTGTGGCGCTGTTTTTGGTGGCCCATGTAGCGCTTTTTTCTTTTCGCGCTCCTGTCTCTCCCGTTCTCTTCGAGCTTCTTGTTTATTCTTTAAGGCTTGAATTAGAGGGGTAACTATGGCGTTAAGCCTTTCCATTTCCCCCCGAATGGCATCGATTTTTTCACTGATGGCTTTTTCATCAAGTGCAATTGTTGCGACTTGCGCCCCATCTTCTTCTTCGGAGGACGCCTCTGGTGAGGCTAAGTCCACTAGCAGGTTGCTGTTGGAGTCCCCTGTTGTGAATAATCCCTCGCCACCTTCTGATATGTATTCAATGTCGTCATCGGATGGCGAGGAATCCAATTGTTGTAAGATTTTTGCTGCTGCTGACGTCTTCACTGTGCGCGCCGTCTCCTTCACCCCGGCTGGCAGCTGGGCTGAGGTGGTGGTGGAGCGGCGCTTGACCAAGTTCGACGCACAGCTTATCTTCTTTTTCCTCTTATTCTTGATATCGACTGTTGGTGCCGTTGCTTTTTTTGCCGTTGTTGCTGCGGCACTAGTTGATGGTATGGCTGATGGTGCCATCGCTTGCTTGGTTGTTGTTGTTGTTGGTGATACGGCACTAGTCGTGGCTTTAGCTGGTGGTGCCATAGCTGGTTTTATTGTTGTTGCTGGGGCACCTTTCGATGTCCCCGCGGTGTTGTTGGTTAGCATTTGCTGCTCTTCCCACTCGATGAAGTTTTCTACTTCATGATTGTGAAAAAAAGCAGACAAATAATTTTGCCCGACTGGGATTCGAACCCGTGATCCTCAGGTTTTCGGTCTACCACCTTTTTTTTTTTTTTGTAAATTCATTTTTATTTTCAATTATCTTAGAACTATCTTAAAGCTAGACAAAAATTCATAAAAACTAGCCTACTTATCAATATCTTAAAACTAACTTACTGGCCCCAGTCGGGCGCTCTAAGTTAAACTAGAATAACTTAATGCTAATGCCTTTCGGCCTAAGAACTATCTTAATACTAAATCCAGGTCGGTTTTATTTTCTACCGAGAAGAATTTCACAAAAAACTCGGTATCTATGTCTTTATTTTTTGGTTTTATATAAAACTTACAAGCTACATAAAACTAAATTAAAGCTAATTAAAACTACTTAAAACTACTTACAACTAATTTTAAACTAATTACGACCTTCTTATAAGCTACTTACAAACTAGAACAGCCACAGCAAGTATTTTCCGGTTTTTATAATTTTTTTGTATTTTTGTTGATTTTATATTTTTTTTTTTTTTTTTTTTTTGTGCCACCCTGACTGTCCCTGTTTAAAACTAACTACATAAACCTATGTAAGTCGGCCATACAAGAGAAAATAGCAAGGTCAACTATTAAATGTCTGAAGGAACTTCATCTTCGTTTTTCAACCACCAGAACTGGCTCTCCTGCTGTACCCTATCTCTTCGGTCCCGTTCGGACACAGTCCTACTGAACCGAAGGTGATCAGCTCCGTCTTGTGCGAGGACGTCTCGACTGTAAAGGAGCCGCCGATCTACAGTTCTGCGGCTGACGTGGTAGATTAGCGGAACCGCCGCTCTATCCTGGATCAGCCCTCGACTGTCTAGGTGGAGGAATGCACCGGGCGGAATAAAGCCGCTTAGACGCACACTCTCGTAGTATTGGTTGTTGGGGTAATAAGCCCCAAAAATTAAGCTGTTAGACGAGGACATCGCTCTTGCAATGTGACCCCGAATAAGCTTCAGCAAGAAATTATCTATCCTGTTTATGTTGGCACCGTTGTATAGAACCAGGTTGGAATAGTAATGTTTGTACTCCGACTCTGGTGTTCTGTGCAATTCAAGGCAGCGTCTAAGACACTGCCTCTCAAACACCCGAATCTTTTCCATTTGAGATGGGGCAGCGTTGAACCAAACCGGGCATCCATAGCTAATCATCGGCCGGATAAAGGCCATGTAGCAAATCACCTTCACCCTGCTATCAAGCCGGCTGCTATAAAACAACCGTTTCGTCAGGGCAAAGGCTCCCCTAGCCCTGGCCAGCGCAGCATTTATATGTCTGTCGAAATACAAATACTGATCCATCCAGATGCCAAGGTACTTTACTACACTTTTACTCGCCAGTGGATGTCCATTTGGCCCTACGATCACCAGCTTGCGCCAGTTCTTTCTCGTATCCCTTGTGGCTCTAAGCAACGGAGTCCTAAACAAGATAGTTTCTGATTTTTGAAAGTTGATTTTCAACTTCCAGTCATCGCAATATTGCTGAATCTTCTCGAAGTCACGCTGCAAAAGAATCCTGATGACCTCGACTTTTGGAGCTGTTCTGTACGCAATTAGATCGTCGGCATACGCAATTGCCTGAGTTAGACTACTTATCAGATCGCTGGTGTAAATGCTGAATAGAATCGGCGAGTTGACCGCTCCCTGCTGAAGACCATTTTTAATATTAAAGGTTGTGGCAGAGGTTACATTGCCACTTTTGACAACAAACTTTCGGCCATTGAGCATATCATAAAGCATATATAATAGTGGTTTACTAATGCCAAGTCTGGTCAGCTTTAGATAAAGACCCTCTAACCATACGGTGTCGAAGGCCTTCTCCAAATCAACCAGACAGGCACCTGTACACTGCTTCTTAGATTTGTTCCATTGGACATCAGAAACGAGTTTCGACGCGGCATGAATAGTGTCATGTCCCACCTTAAAACCGAACTGATTGTCCGGTATAATATTATTGTCCTCTGCCCACTTAGACAGAGCTCTATTGATAACTTTTTCGAATACCTTGCTGATACTCGGAAGAAGACTTATCGACCGGAGATTCGCCGGATTGGAGTTGTCCTTTCCCTTTTTCGGGAGAGGATGCACCACAGCTGTCTTCCACCGCACTGGATAATATGCATTATTCAGAGCGTTGTTAAACAGAGTAGTATAAATGTCTACTGCTTCTTGAGGTAAATGTCGAAGTACAACGTTGGATATGCCATCGACTCCTGCTGACTTCTTCTTCTTTAATGAATCGAAGATGAGCTGGAGCTCCACCTTCGTAATTAACAGGGAATTGGGCCCATTTCGTTCGGTCTGCCACCTCTTCCTCTGTGCTATTGGCACTATTGAAAATAGCTTGACTGTAATTAAACTTTAACTTGTCACTCCGAAATATTTAATTTTAATAAACTGGGGAAGCCGAAATCGTCTAAACACTTCCACAGTACGAGATCGACTGAGATTTCCGGCCTTTTTCTTAAGAGTGTTCCGGATGGCGATTTTGAGAAAAAAAGATTGTGTAGCGCGTAGTTGTCCGATCAAAATGAAAACACATCTTTGACAGTCAGTTTCCTATAGCTAACAGTATTTTTTGAAGTTTTTTTTCTAGTGGATATAAATTCAATTCATTGACGATTTTCATTTAGAATATAATTATAATTATATCATTTGACATTGATATTTTAAGTTCTTAAAAGGCACTTCTTGACAGAAAATTCATGTAAATTTCGAAGTTAGAATCAGTTACTTTTACAAAATGATTTTTTTAGTGCATAAATACCCCTACAAGTGACCAATTAGTAAAAAATAAAAAGTTTTATAAAACAGAGTATGTTATGAAAGTGAAAAACGACCTTATATATATGCAAAAAAAAATTAGCAAATTAATGGTTTTGTTCAGTTGGGAACACTCTTAAAGTTAAAAATTGTGCGTAGTCCATCAAGATAGAAGTTGATTTTCTTGCACACTTTTATTAAGCTTACATATTCTAAGAACCATCTTTGGTGTAATGCTTAATTTCATTTTACTTTAATAAAAAATATTAAAGATGGTAACGAAGAAGATAGCTAATGGTAACGCAGGAGACACGTACGATTTAAAATTCATTTTTATTCCTAGGTATATAATTTTATTTGAATTTTTAAATTATTGCCATCAATGAGAAAAGTAATCAAGGTTATTAAATCAAATTTGTGTAAAATTTAATAGAAATCGGTTAACGTTTACATCGTACAAAATACATGGGGTTTCCACAGTTTTTACTCAAAATACCAGCAAAGTTGTAAAAGTTTATGGAAAATATTTCAACTTGGCACATAAATTAGGTAAGGTGTATTAATAAAATATTTTCAACAATTTTGTTAAAAAAATTAAATATCGTTGTTTTTGTGCATTTGTTGTTATTTATAATGGAATAGGTAACTGCTGTTTAAAAAAGAAAAATTAAAAAAATATATTTGTATACCTTGTATGGTATTTAGTATATGTGCCAAGTTTACGTTTACACTTTTACCGATACTTTGAGTAAGAGACTGTGAAACACCATGTATTTTATATGAAAAATTTGAAGTGCCCACTAGTGCATTCAGTTTATCACGTCGTTTTGTTGGATTAAGGACATTAAGGACAAATAAAGTTGTGCGGCCATTAAAGTTAAAAATTCATTTAAAAAACTGATCAATCGAGGAAAACTGGCGAGGGTGAGCTTTATTATCTTTAATCGACTTTAGGCACTTTGAATCAAAGGTGATTAAAATTTTGTTAACTTCTTTTTTAATTTTAAACTTTTTTTTGATTAATTAAAATTAGTTTTTAATAATTTATTTGTTCTAAATTGGTTTGAAAAAGGACGAACACTTTAAATATTTGTTAAACCCGCCGCAGAAAACTTTAAACTCCAGAAAAATGTCAAATCTTGCTTGTTTGTGTGAAATCTATCTAAAATCTTGCTCAAAATGCAAGATTATTGTTTCGACAGAATAAAATCGATTTTTTAAAGAAAAAAAAATAAATTTTTTGGTTGTAAGGAATTCGACATTATACAAATCTCATTGCAATACTCAAAAAACAAAAATTATATCAGAATGTATGATGGAACCTTAATAAAGTTCATGTATTCACTTAACATAAATGATTTTGGATTTTAGTATTTTTGGAAAACGAAAACCAAGACCATCAGTGACTGCTTGCCAACCATCCATCAGCAACCAACAAACCACCATCGTCAACAGCCAACGTGCCTACATTTCATTCATAAGTACATACTCACTGCAACAAATTTTAACAATTATTTTGTTATCTCTATGTGTAGGTACAATAGAATTTGTCATAATAAAACCGAAAACCCCTTTTCTATAAATATTAATTCTTAGTTTCAATTTCAATTAAAAGTTCTTACCAATAAGATAATCGCTTAGTTACTCAACATTAGGTTTATTAGCAAAGCGCGGATTGAGTATAGAGAATAATCCCAAACTTTTCTATGCTTGTATCGTATGTACTGTACATACCCTTTTCGGGTTTAATGTAGGATTAAATGTCCTAAAATAGGTACCTCCAGAACAAAAATTCTTGTCTGAAATGAACCTACTAAATCTGTCTTTTTCGCAACTGCAAATAAATAATTTTGGGAACCCACAATGAAAAAGATCAGGTAGAGACATCTATGTAGGTATACAAAAATTATAAATATTATATAAACATTTTAAATTAGTTTGTTTTTTAAACTGTCAAAGAATGAAAAGTCCACATCAACCTTATCAATAACGTACCTACAACTAATCCATATATTTATGTAGGTAAAAAAAAAAATCGTAAGATCACTACGAAATAATTTCGTAAAACTTTTATTCGTGCATTATACAAAATTTGGTCAGTTCAACAAATATTCGTAGGAAAAATTCGATACGAAAATTGTGCATAACAAACACTTCGTACTATATACAAAAGGCCTTTCGTAATTTGTCTTGAACAAATTTTAACTCATATGTACGAAATATTTCGTTCGATGATAAGGAGAAATGTTTAATTTTTTCTATTCTAGTCATTTTACTTACGATATAACAACAAAATATTTTTTAAATAGTACCAATGTTAATGGACATTCATTTGAAATATTTCAAAATATCCCGATTTCGTAAATGATTATGCGTGTATAAACATTATTTGTTTTTCAATCGTTAAAGTGTTGGGTCGTGCTATCCCATCTAAGACCATGATCCTTTTTAAGATATACTGCCTCTTGCAACAAAGTGCAATAAATATTGCTTTCCCTCGTAAAAAGAGATCCGGCCTAGAATTATAGGTCCTCTTCTTTCTGTCGACTTACAAGTTGCAACACGTACACAGAAAAACTTTTAAATAAGTCATCATCTCTCAACTCTCCACGAGTTTTTAGTAAAATATTTATATTAACATATAATGAAAAATAGTTTATACCCAAAGATTTCGTACAATACACAAAATATCCCAAAATATTTTGTAAGTATATTCTACAAGATTTTTGAAAAAATATTACGTAAATTCAACTTAATTTTATTTGTAAAAATACAAGAATTTCGTAGCATTCACGAATGAAATAAACAATACTATTTGTAATTTAACGAAAGTCAATTAGTGCATATTAAGAAAAATATTCGGGGTTTTCCACCACGAAAGTTTTGTCAAATAAACGAACTTTTTAGTTAAATGCAGTAATTATTTTTTTGGCTGTAGATATTTATTGAATTAAAAAAATCAATATCCTATAAAATTACATCTATTGATTTTTATAAGGTAGGTACCTACATATTTTCTTTTTCAAATTGTAACTGAAAATATTACCTTCTATTTTTTAATTAAAAAACTTCCTCATTAACTTATGCCTACATCATTTAGCAATTTTCTTTACTAACTGAAGAAATAAATAAACAAATAAAACAAACACACCCACTACTCACCCTTAAAAAACGGAGAAATTTTTCAAAACAACTTTACAATATATGTTAGGTACCTATCTACAATATGTTAGTACCTCGTGGCATGATGGTTAGTGCGTAGGACTGTCATACCAAAGGTCTGGGTTCGATTCCCAGCCGCTGCCACCTAAAAACAGAAATGTTTTTTCGCGAGGTACTGCCTCTTGCGAGGAACTGACAAATCCTCCAAGAGTATACTTATCCTTTAAATTATAACACATGCGCCTGTACAAAAAAAGACAAGGGAAAGCTACAAATTAAAAAAAAAACAACCACCAACAAGGCTACCATAATGTTTTCCCCCCGCAAACAAGAGAAATCCACCAACTTTTCTTTAAAATATTTGTATGCCTCCCAAAAATTCTGAAAAGAAAATACGAAATAACGGGTGATTTTTTAAGAGGTTTAGAACTTAAAAAAAAAAAACACAAAAAATTCGAAAAAATGAATGAAATATTTATTTGAATCGATAGTTTGAACCTTGCAATTTAATGTTTAAAGATAATTTCATGCAAATGTTGACCGCGGCTGCGTCTCAGGTAGCCCATCCGCTGAGTCCAATTTTGGCATACTCTTTCACACATATCGGCCGGTATCTCTCGAATGAATGCATGGATGTTGGCTTCCAGTGCGTCAATCGAAGCGGGCTTGTCCCTATAGACATTAGCCTTGACATACCCCCACAAAAAATTATCTAATGGTGTCAAATCGCACGATCTAGGCGGCCAATTGACCGGCCCGAAACGTGAAATTAACTGTTCACCAAACTCGCCTCGCAATTGCGCCATTGTTTCGCGTGCTGTGTGGCATGTGGCACCGTCTTGTTGAAACCACATATCATGCAAGTCAAGAACTTCCATTTCGGGCAAAAAAAAGTTTGTTATCATCGCTCGGTAGCGTTCACCATTGACAGTAACGCTGCGATTCGCATCATCTTTGAAGAAATATGGCCCAATAATGCCGCCGGCCCATAAACCGCACCAAACAGTGGCTTTTTCGGGATGCATTGTTAGCTGTTGCAATGCTTCTGGCTGATCTTCACTCCAAATGCGGCAATTATGCTTATTTACGTACCCATTCAACCAAAAATGAGCCTCATCGCTGAACACAATTTTTCGATAAAAAAGCGGATCCTCGGCCAGCTTTCCAAGAGCCCATTCACCAAAAATTCGGCGTTGTGGTAGGTCGGCTGGCTTTAGTTCTTGCACCAGTTGTATCTTAAAAGGCTTTACGCCCAAATCCTTCCGCAAAATTTTCCACGTAGTGCTGTAACAAAGGCCTAACTGCTGGGAACGGCGCCGAATCGACATTTCGCGGTCTTCTGTCACACTAGCTGATACGGCCGCAATATTTTCTTCACTACGCACAGTACGTAAACGTGTTGTTGGTTTAATGTCCAACAAAGTAAATTTGGTGCGAAATTTGGTCACAATCTTCCGAATAGACTGCTCAGAAGGTCGAGAACATTTCGAACCGAGCACGAATTTTGATAGTAAAATTCAATAATTTGCAAGCGTTGTTCATTTGTAAGACGATCCATGGTTAAATTGCAAACCAAATTGAAGCTGTTTGACAGTGACACAAGGTACTAAACACACGTCAGCTGTCAAAACCAGTGTTGCCAAAACCAAACCAGCTAAAAAATCACCCGTTAAAATTCTTTTCAAGATCGAGGCATATGAAAATAAAATATACACATACACACGCAGATGCACAAGAAAGGGATAGAGCAAGAGTACAAAAAAAATCATCAGAACGAAAACGTCACATAACAAACCATCCACCCCACCAACCATCCAACAGAACGAAGCACGGACGGCAACCAGCCTGCCTATACGACCTACCTACAATAAACAACAAGAAATTTATTAATTTCTGGAGCGCTGAGCGGCGACCCATCCCTAACCAATGCATTCTTATGACTGAAAATAAAAATACAAAAACACACAAAAGTAGAAGAAGAAAAATGAAAAAAAACATCCAAATGTTTCCTTCAACATTTAGTGTTGAGAGTAGGCTAGCTGTTTGACCGCTAGTTGACGCTAAAATCAGCGATGTTCATGATACTACTATAAAGTTTATGTACAAAGATAAAAGACTATTTGCATATTTGTGGAGGAGTGTTGGGGCAATACCTTTGTAAACGTAATTTTTAAAAATTGTAAAATTTTTCATTCATATTTGCAAGCGAAAATCAAATTGATGTGGAACTCAATCTGCTCTCTAGTATGAAAAAAACTAAATATTCTAAAAAAAAATTATACAGGAATGTAGCTTGATATTTATTCTTTTTATAAAGGCCTTAACTTTGAAGATCGAACTATTAAAACCGAAGTTATAAGATTTCCAATCGATCAACTTGAATGCTATTTTTACATAACGGAACTTTTCTCCACTGAACCTAGTCATCGGTCGACGAACAACCACTTATTGATGCGACGCTGCGCATCAATTTTAGGAATAGAGACATCGTGCAGCTCTGGGCTGCATGCAGCTCTTGAGTTTTTCTACTCCCATAAGAACCTGTGTTATTTTATTTCGCTGCATGAAAAAGGCTGCACGTGTGTTTTAGCCATTAGTGCAAGTGCGTTTCGCCTAGTTACAATAGTATATAACTGATGAGCCAAATGCAGGGGGCATGAAAATTCCGTTTTATTTTGTAAAATTTCTATTTTATTACATTTACCACAAATTTTTGGTAAAGTCAATTTAGTTATGGAAAATTGATTTTTGTCCAGCATCTTCATACAATCGACGCACTGTGCGACATGATAAACTGAATGCACTTTTGAATAGTTGTAATTAATTTGTGTACGCACTTGTTTGTTTACTTTTGGTCTCAAGGCTACTGCCAAATGGCACACACGAAATAATTAATGATTCGTGTGTTCCTTCCAACCAGAAAAAAAGTGAATTGAAATGGTGGTAAGGAATTTAATATAAGTAATTTTAAAACAATTACAATTCTTAATTTTGGAACTTTTTTTCTGGTAGGAATGCTGTAGAAATAGATTCTACGTGTCAAAATGACTGACCACTTCGATTTCACGTCTTCTCCGCTACCAAAAAATGACTTTAGTTGGTAAAAATGGTGAACTACATAAGCATTTATAAAATCGCGCAAAAACAAAGTTTCGAGATAACAATAAAACATGACATAACGATGTCTGTATGTCCATATATTGGCCTACAGCCTAAGCCACTGAAGCAATTTTCTTCAAATATATCGGTACTTGAAGTACAACCGTAAATGAAAAGCTTTTTTATCGCAAAAACGGCTCTTACGATTTTGATTACAAGAAATCTGTGTATTAGTGTAGATTAGGTGTACTTTTTGATAAGACACAAAATTCTCGAAACCGTTACTAACGGTACCTGCAATATAACGTTTTTTTTTTAATTTTCGATTTTCTCATTAACAGCTCAAACGATTTCAGTTAAAATTTTTACTCAAAATCCTTTTTATAATGTTAATAATATTGCATATCCAAATTTAAAAAAAAATATTAAAATTTTTCTTTTGAAAATTCAATATTTCAAAAAGGAGTTGATGAATTTTTTTGAAACTAGGTTCAAAAATGTATTTTAATACAACCTCAAAATTGACATACCAAAACTTTTTTAAAAAATGTTATTAAAATTTTATATATAAAAAAATAATTTTTAAGAAAACCGCTCCAACGATTTTAAATTGTTTTTTGTTTAAATTGTTTTTTTTGCATATATTCATATATTTTCAAGTAATCACATGGCAAACTTGTTTCTGAGCTCTAAGATTATTGACTAGTTGCTTATACAATTAAAAGAACGATTTCAATGCATTTTTTATATATTAATATTTTATATAATTACTTTTATATTCAAAAGTTCTTGATTCCAAACAACTTTTACAATAGAGCAAGTACGTGCAATCCAGTTGTGCATTTTATTTTGTATAGATTTGAATAAATTTTCTAACAAAAAGAGTGTTACGGAGTAGACAGAA
Organism: Dasysyrphus albostriatus; assembly: GCA_946251815.1. Lineage (NCBI taxonomy): Eukaryota > Metazoa > Arthropoda > Insecta > Diptera > Syrphidae > Dasysyrphus > Dasysyrphus albostriatus. The sequence continues at coordinate 159,713,124 of OX276335.1, read as the reverse complement.
TTGCTCTTTTCTCTCCCAAATTTCTACTACTCCTATGAACTTTTTTAAATGCCTGAATTTTCCCATGCTTAACCCTAGAAAGATAACCTTATATAAAATTACGTTAAAGATAACCATACGTCGATTTGACGTGAGTGTTTGAATGCACATTAAAATATATACGTATATAATATATTTGTGCAAATGATCAAGTATCACTATTAGTACCATTGTTTCATTATTTAAACAAAAAAAAACAAGTTTATTTAAATTTTTATTGGCCAAAAACATAAACAAAACAAAAATACATATTTCTTTCAAACAAAACTTAAAAATATTGAGATCACATCTTCAGACTCGTGAATTATTATATCAAACTATTAACTTTTTTTTTAGTAATATAAGGAGCATAAACATAAATAAAAATTATTCATTTTAGTCTTCAAGGCAGTTAGGGCAAGCCAGCGTCTTGTGCTCTCCACAAATGGGATTCTTGCATTTATCGCACATTGACTTTGTCATTCTTCTTATACTTGACGGGCAAAACGCACAATATTTTCTTTTCTTTTGTTCAGGCTCACTTTCATTTTCCGAAGGAACAGGTGAATCCCTTTTTGGTAAAAGATCACAAATTTTTTTCTTTATGTTTGACGGCAATGTAGGCAATTCTTGTCTTTTCATCGTCCAAGGAGTGCATTTACTGAAGGGCTTTGTGACGTCATTTTGTTTTTATAATGTAGCCTATCACAATTAAACACAAGTTTATAAAATATATACATATCTTCACACAATAAAATAGTAAAACAAATAATTTTTTTCAATACAAGAAATGACGGGAAAGATAACCTACGTCACTTCGACGTATACGATCTTTTTCAGTTAGGATAATATAAAGACTATTGTGAACTTACCCAATCGGCACGTGTGTCTCCTGAAAGCTCTTTTGATCGACTGAGTTGGCAAGAACAAAGAGCGCAGTAGCGCCATATTCGAGTGAATTACAATGTTTTTTGTAAAATTGAGTACGTCGAATCGACGTAGGTTATCTTTCTAGGGATGATCAAGGTTATTAAAAAAAACTTTCTGTAAAATTTCATTGCAGTCGGTTAACGTTAACACTTCAAATTTTTCATACATAATACACGGTGCTTTCACAGTCTTATACTCAAAGTGTCGGTAAAAGTGTAAAATTAAACTTGACACATATTCTAAGTACCATACAGAGTATAGATAAAAATATATTTTTTTTTAAATTTTTTTAAAACATCAGTTATGTACCTATTCCATTAAAAATAACAATAAAAAAATAAATGGGGTGGATAAATATTCAACAAAAATGTTGAAAATATTTTAATTTATGTACCAAGTTTAAAAATTTTCCATAAACTCTTACAATTTTGCTGATATTTTGAGTAAAAACTGTGAAACCGCATGTATTTTGTACGAAGGTCGGTGTAAACGTTAACCGATTTCTATTAAATTTCACACAAATTTGTTTCAATAACCTTGATAACTTTTATCATTGATGACAATAATTTAAAAATTCAAATAAAAATATATATCTAAGAATAAAAAAGAATTTTAAATCGTACGTGTCTTCTCCCTTACCATTAGCTATCTTCTCCGTTACCATCTTTCATATTTTTTATGAAAGTAAAATGATACTAAGCATAAAACCAAAGATGGGTTTTGGTATATGTAAGCTAATAAAGTTGTGCAGGAAAATCAACTTCTTATCTTGATGGACTGCGCAGAACTTTTAACTTTAAGAGTGTTTCCAACTGAACAAAACTAGTCGTTTGCTAGTTACTTTTTGGTATATATAAGACCTTTTTTTCACTTTCATCAGGTACTTTGTTTTATAATACTTTGTTTTTTTACTAATTGGTCACGTGTAGGCGTGTTATTGCACTAAAAAATCATTTTGTAAGGGTTACTGATTTTAACTTCGAAATTTACATGAGTTTTCTGTCAAAAAGTGCCCTTTAAGAACTAAAAATTTCAATATCAAATGATATAATTAGGTATAATTATACAATAAATAAAAATCGTGCATAACAAATTGAAGTTGTATCCAGTAAAAAAAATCTCAGAAAAATACCGTTAGCTATAAAAAAAATGGACAGTCACAGATGCCTTTTTTCAAAATTTACAAGCATTTATATTTTGTATTACTAAAATTTTTATTAGATATTGCTAAATTTTGCTAAGAATTCTATAGTGTAGCTTGCTTCATTTTCTTTGTAAAATAGGAACTTTTGCCAAATTCTCGTTTTTTAAAGGTTTTTACCAAATAATAGAGCACAAAATTAAATTTTGTATTAAGTAGACAAACTATTTAGTCTTTATTAACAACTGACTAACTTATAATACATGGCATATAGACAAAGTAGTTATACATAATTATGCATGAGCATTGCTCTTGTTATAAACTATATGGGTATAGTTATGTATTATACATATCATTATATCTCCCCCTTATGCTACAACTAAAAACTATATTATATATCTTGCAATCTTACAGCCCCATATAAATCCAGATGCTGGTGATTGTAATTATTTAAATGTTAACAAAATTATAAGTTACTCCATTTTTGAATTCAAATGTTAACTTCAATAAAAAAAATTGATGAAATTTGTTTTAAAATACATACATATATAAAATACCAAAAAAATCTTCAATGCAATAATTATAATTAAATTAAAATGCTATAAAGTTACATGATATCAAATGCCAAACTGATTGTATATGTATATACATATATATTTAATTTCGGTTTCTTAAGAAAAAAGAATTTCGGCACAAGACTCTACCACTCTGCAGTTGTATCCAATAAGATCTTGGTGACGTATGCTATTCTTTTATTTCACCGGGTACCAAATGCTTTCCATCCTGTATCCAAACCTCCTGCCCTACATGGAAAGCTGATTTTTGTTTTGCATTGCGATCATGATAAAATTTGTTTCTTATGTTGTTAAGTTTCAATACTGGTAAAATCTTTCTGCATATATTTGAATCTTTATACAAACTGTCGGATCCAGGAATGATAGTGCGATTTAGTCTACCCATAAGTATTTGAGTTGGTGTCAGGTTAAAATTTTGTATGGGAATATTTGTATACTCAAGTAAGGTAAGCCATAGGCTGCTTTTGGATTCACTTGACTTTCTAACAAAATTTTTTGCTATTTGCACACATTTTTCACTAAATCCGTTTCATTTAGGATACTAAGGGCTGCTGGTTATAATTTTTAAATCCATTTTTTTGCAAAATTCCGTAAATTCGAAGGAATTGAACGGCATGTTATCGGCAGCGATTTGCCTCAGTATTCCATAAATAGAAAAAACTGCTTCTAACTTTTCTATAATTGCCTTAGCAGCTATATAGGTCAGTGGTATTACAATATATTTTAAGAAAAAGTCAAGAAATGATTATAAATTATACTCCATAGTATCCATTTCAATTTTTTTGTGTCGACCATTTGGTAACTCATGATTTAATAAAGGTTCTTTTATGTTACTGGCTATATGTATATATATTTTTGACAGGTACTGCATTTTGCTACTAAACTTTCAATTTCCTGGTTTAAACTTGGCCAATATACTAGCGAACGAGCCCTTGATTTTGTTTTTTCTAATCCCAAATGTGCCAAGTGAATTTTGTCAAGAACGGAATTTCCCAAAACTTTAGGGACAAATATTCTTCTATCAAAAAAAACCAAACCGTCATCCAAGAAAAGATTTTCCTTAAAATTCCAAAAATACTTTAATTTTTCTTGAAGTTTACTTCTATGCACTGGCCATCCATTATGCAAAACTGTTTTCAAGTCTTTTAAAACATCGTCCTCAACTGCTTTTTGTTTGTATAATGCTTTTTTTTTCGTACTTATATTTATAGAATGAATAACCTCGTGAAGGCCGTTAATTTCGTTTTTATTAAATTTGAGAGAGCTTGGATTATGTGGCAGTAAGTCGGAAAGAATCATTAGCTTTCCAGGCAAATATTTCAAATTTAAAGAATATTTTTCTAACTTAAGCTTCATGCGTTGAAGTCTTGGAGATGGAATTTCATTATATTCTTTTTTCATTATTCCTAACAGCGGCTTATGATCGGTTACTACATTGGCCATATATTAAGAAATGCCATTTATTGCATGCAGATACGACCGCAAGAAACTCTCGTTCAATGTTCGCATATTGCTTCTCCGTATCAGTAAGGCTGTATAAAGCGAATGAAAGGGGTCTATCATTTTGAAGAAGGCATACACCGAGTAAATTTAGAGAAGCATCGGCCTGTATAGTTATCACTTCCTTTATATCAAACGGTTTAAAAATAGGGGCACTTATGATATTGTCTTTTATTGGTTGAAGGCATTTCTCATGAACGCCATTCCATTGAAAACAAATGTTGTTTTTTAAAATTTCTCGCAATGGATTCAATATTTCTTACTTACTTACTTATCTGGCTCCCGATCCATGGAGGGTCTCTGCCTGAGATATTGCGGTAATTTTTAGTATTTTAGTATTTATTTAGCATATGAATCGCTGTACATTGAGAATAAATTCTTATAGATAGTACAGGTAAATAATAATACAATTGAAAAGAACTTTAAACATAATTTACCTAATTATTGTAATTAAACATAAAGAAGAAGCATAAAAAAAAAAAAAAAATTAATGATTTTATGAAAGCTTATTAAAAATTTTAGCGAGAGAATTCCAGTGACATGAACGAAAAAGTTAAAGATAAAAACTGTTTTTGTTCAATTTTGTTCCTTAGTGACAAAGGGAGATGATTCCATATTTCCACAGCGTGAATGAAAAACTGGCGACGCGATGTAACACAGCTATAAGTATTATGTCGTATCGATAAACTTCGCGCTGACTGCGAAAAGTTTAACATTTCAAATAGGTATATTGGCGTTTTAATTTTAATAATTTTTACAAGTAAAGACAGACTTTTGAAGCGAAAAAAGCAACGAATGTCGCATCCAAGAATTTGCCGTGAATAGCTCGATACATGATCGTATTTTCGAAGGTTATACACAAATCTAGTTACAGAGTTAAATGCCAAGTTTAATTTACGAAGCGATTCAGAGTCCAAATCAGCAAATATTTCGCAGCCAAAGGTAAAAACAGGAAGAATCACAGACTTTACCAGCTTCATTTTCGCTTCAATGGGTAAAAAGTATCTTGAAATCGATAAGTTTCGCAAAGAAGCATATACTTTTCCAACTATGCTGTTGATATGGCCCTTCCAAGTTAGAGTATTATTAAAAATAACTCCAAGGTTTCTTACTTTATAGACCATTTCAACCACCTGTCCATTCAGAATTATGTTTGGGAAGTCTTCGAAATCAAGTCGTTGAGTGCTGATTGGTATGCATTTTGTTTTATTTGGATTCAACAAAAGTTGATTTTTATTTGACCACTCAAGGACAGAAGCTAGATCTTCGTTTATTCTTACTACTGCATCTTCAACTAGTCCTAAACGAAAGCTAAAATATAATTGAACGTCGTCGGCATATATATGATACGAACAATACTTCAAAACTAGCGTAAGATCATTAATAAATAAGGAGAAAAGCAGAGGTCCGAGTATAGAACCTTGTGGCACGCCCCTCTTTATATTTATGAAGGATGAAAGCTTGTCTTTGTTCCAGACAGCTTGTGAACGGTGTTCCAAATATGAATATATGAGTTGCGCTGCAGCGTTGGAAAAATTGAACTGTTGGGAAAGTTTTCTACACAATATTGTCGATTCCACCGAATCAAAAGCTTTAGAAAAATCAAGGAGAGTTTAAAGTGTTATTTTATTTTCTTCTGAAGCTAGTCGAATATCTTCAGTTACCTTCAGGAGAGCAGTTATACAACTATGGTTTTTTCTAAAGCCAGATTGCAGAGGGTTTAGTAGATTTAAACAATCAATGAACGATTTGATTTGGTTGCTGGCGATGACTTCAAATGCTTTTGATATGTAGGGTAAAATAGCAATCGGTCTATACTCCACTTTTTTTCCTGAATTCCAGCGGTTGCGGTCCCTCGCATGCTCCCTCCAGTCATCGAGACCAAGCGTTCTTGCGTCGGAAACCACCTGATCCCTGTAGCGGAGGTTCGGTCTTCCTGGTCGTCTCGAACCTGGGGGCTGGGATTCGAAAATTTTTTTGGCTGGAGCATTGTTGTCCACGCATATTGGACCAAATATCCGCCGAAGAAATTTTTTCTCGATAGTGCCCAGATATTTCAGACAAATTAATAAATCCTAACAGCTTTTGCTGTTTTTTCTAGTGCTCTATTTAACACTAAATCCACTATTCGATCATGCTCCTCAATACTGTCTGTTGCTATAATAATTTAAATACATTCAATTTATGTAATAAGCTATCAGAAAAAAAATTGGGATTACAAAAGAATATTTATCAAAAGATACTTATCGAACCATACTTAGATGAGTAATGGTCCAAAAGAAACACAAATCAGAAATCTTCACTTATTATTGGTGATCTATATCTTAGTGCGAGTTTGCAATATTCATAAAGTTTGGCAACATCAATCTCATTCAGCATAATAGTAACTTCATCTTCCGATAAAAGGTCACTTCCAAAAATGCTTCTTCTGATTTCCCTGAGAATTGGGCACCTTCCGATGAAATGGATAACGTCCTCTCTTTCCACTAGGTTGCACATACTACACTGTAGAGGTAAATCAGGTCTTTGTGGCATGAAGTTTAGGTTGAGCAATTCACTCCGAAATTGGACCATTGTAGCAATCACGTAAAAATTATTGAAATAACAAAAGAAGTTTTTTTCAGCAAGATTGTGGTTGAGCTTACTGTAATATGTTCTGTACTCTGTACCAGCTATTTTGGTTTTGTATAGCTCTCGGAACTATTTTTCTCACTAGCCGCGATTCAGGCATTTTGAACACGTTCAGAAGATAGTCCGCGTGCAGCTTTAAGGTTTTGATGTATAAAGGGGAAAGTCCGGTTTCTAACATAAAAACATAGTTGGACGTTAGGAGTTTCTCAACCGTGTGGAACTTTTTACAACCCCATACTTGGAAACCATACGAAAGTAGACTTCAGCAAGTGCTTCAAATACCTTAAATTTACTGCTATGTGCTATGTTCTGGTTCGTAAAGCAACTTTTCCATGAAATATTAATTGCAGTCCTTGCCTTTTGCAATTAATCGTTGAAATGCTTTTCCATACTCAGGTTTTTGGAGAATATAATTCCTAGGTACTCGATCGCTAACCACTTCTTTGTTCTAGCCATTAAAGTTCCATTTTTCATTCGACGCATTTCTACCACAACTTTGTTTAAATACCATCACTTTAGACTTCTGGATGTTGACTATTAAGTTTCAAAGCTTGCAATACTGGTAAAATCTGTTTATCATGAGTTGTAATGTTTCTGGGGAATACGCAAACATGACAACATCTGCGTGACTATATCGTCGATATAAATACTAAGACTAGGGATGTCTGTAAAATTTTGTTCATTGATCTCTGGGGCCGTTTTAAGGCCAAAAGGAAGTTTCATATACCTATATGTACCAAGAGGAGTGCTAAATGTGCATAGATTTTTCGACTTTTCATCTAGTTCGATATGGAAATATCCATCTTTTATATCGAAAACCGAAAAAAAATTTTATTTGCAAACTGGACTTTAATTTGATCGAATGAAGGAATCTCGTGAGATTGCTCTCTAATTAACACATTCAAGTATTTTGGATCCAAGCAAGTTCTTAGATTATTGAGTTTTTCCACAATAACAATGTTTCAAATCATTTCACTCGGTCCTTCACATCGCTCAATAATACCCGTTTGACATAATCTTTCTAGTTCTTTTTTCGCAGGCTTAGCTACAGGTGTTGTATTTTCCTTTACATCGATATGAAAGTTTTTGTTACAGCAACCGAGACCAGTAAACACTTTAACATACTTTTTTGTAAGCAGCTCTGTTTTCGAACTCACCTCTTTTAATTCGTTTATGTTCACTTCAGTTACTTTTTGCAATTATTAATGACTTTTATTATTCAAAGTTTTCTTACTCCTAATTTGTACTAATTATTCATTTTATAGCATGGTTTACGCCGTCTGCCAGAGTGACAACTTTGGTTTTTTCTTTTTATAAAATTTAAATAACAAAACAAGATGTATATATGTACTTAGTTTCATTGAACTCTAAAGCATTTCATCAGTGGACAGCACTGGTTTGCTTTAGTTTGTTGTGTAGTCAAATCGCTTGTGAATTTTATTATATATATACTTGACCTTATTCGAAGAATTAATGATTATTTCACTTAAATTTACCATTTCCTTCTGCCTAATTTGTGTTTAGTTGTGATAAAATTATAATTTAATTTACATAGTGCTCGGTAAGAGTGTTTTTTTTTTCTGTAATTTATAATTTGTGTTCCTCTATTCGAGTGAGCTAAATGTTTTTTTTTTTTTTTTCTGTGCATGTCCATGTGTTTGTGTCCAATTGAGCTTGTTGTGCCTTTCAAATAATATTTCTCCTACTTTTTTCCCTTAACTAGCAAGTTGACAGTTTTTGTCTCTTTCTGTTTAATTTCTTTATAAACTTTAATCCTATCCTTGTTCACGTTTTAATTTTTATTTCATGTGTTGCTTAACTTCATAATTTTCATTCAAGCCGATGGTGTGGATGGTAAGCAAACAGCTCTCAGATCTTCGCAGTATAGGTTCAAGTCCTAATAAATTCCATTTTTTTTTTTTTTTTTTTTTTTTTTTTTTTTTTTTTTTTTTTTTTTTTTTTTTTTTTTTTTTTTTTCGCGTAACTTACCCAAAAATCCATTCCCAAAAAACTAAATAGGATTACCCTCTTCCATCAAAATGTTAGAGGGCTTCGCACTAAAACTGCTGATCTCTACATCAACTCACAAGGATTTTCACATGACATCTTTCTTTTGACAGAAACCTGGCTTAATTCAAGCTTTTTGGACACAGAACTTTTTAATGAAGAGTTTTTAGTTTATAGAAAAGATCGTCATGTTGACAAACCAAAAGAAGTGGGTGGTGGTGTTTTGATTGCAGTTCGAAATAAATTTATTTCCTCACTTATTGTATTCCCTTTTAAACTATCAATTGAACTAATCTGTATAAAGTTAGCCGTAGAGTCAAAATGTATTTATATATTAAATGCATACATTCCTCCGAAAAGCTCGGACTCAGTTTATGTGGACTTTTCTAGAGCTCTAGATTTTTTTATTATACTGTCTTGCTCCAACAGCAACATTTTACTTCTCGGAGATTTTAATTTACCTTCTATTGAGTGGGTTCCTTCTGAAGATGAATGTTTTCAGGAGGCAGCTTTAATTTCTTCACAAACTGAGCTTCGGCTTTTGGATAGAATTATTGCAACGGACTTACAGCAAGTAAGCTGTATTAAAAATTCAAAAAATCGAGTACTCGATTTAGTATTTTCATCTGACGCTATTAGTACTCTTGTTCTAGAATCTAGTTCTAGAATGACTAATATAGATAGTTATCATCCTTCTTTGGATATATTTCTTGACTTAAGTAGTGATATTTTAGAAAATAGCAACACTTATGATCGCTCATATACTTTTGACTTTAGAAGGGCAAACTTTCAGTTACTCGCAGAAGAATTAGCTAGATCACGTATCGATGGTATATCAGTATCTAGTAATATTGACGAAGCAGTTAATAGCTTTAACAGCATACTTAATAATTGCATAAATAATACTATCCCTAAAAAAATAATAAAAAATACGAACTTTTGTCATGCATGGTATACGAAAGAGTTGAGGTCACTACGAAATAGAAGAAATAAAGCATGGAAAATATATTTAAAGACCCCATCTTCAATTGACTACAACTCTTACATTACCCTTTTCGAAGAATTTAAATCTCTTTCAAAGTCGCTTTACACTAATCATGTATACGAAATGGGAAGATCTCTTAAAGAAAACCCTAAAGCATTTTGGAAGTTTGTCAATTCGAAGAAAAATTCGGATGGTTACCCCGCAAATTTTAAATATGAGAATTGTGTATTGAAAGAAACTATTGATATATGCAACGCCTTCGCAAACAATTTTCGTAACTCTTTTGTGGATACAGCCCTTGATATTGATGAAGATTATTTCAGAAATTTACATTCTTATGCGCAAACGAGTTGTAACAATTTCGCTGTGCAGCAGAGTACTGTTTTAGACCTTCTCTCATCGTTAAATGATGATTTGTCATCTGGACCAGATGGAATTCCCCCAATATTATTGAAACAGTGTAGACATATACTGGCTGAGCCTCTTCAATTTTTATTTGAGTTTTCTATTAAATCAGGGAAATTTCCCTGTTTATGGAAAATTTCATTTCTAACTCCAGTTTTTAAAAAAGGTGATAAAACTGATATTTCGAACTATAGACCTATATCCAAACTGTCATGTATTCCAAAGCTATTTGAACACGTTGTATGTGAGACCTTAGCATTTCATATGAAGAATATAATATGTGAACAACAGCATGGATTTGTGAGAAGAAAATCAACAGTAACAAACCTCCTTACATTCTTGCACAAATGCTGTAACGCGTTAGAAAATGGAAGTGAAATGGATTGTATATATACTGATTTCTCCAAAGCATTCGACCAACTTAGTCACAACATTATTATATTCAAACTAAAATCCTTAGGATTTCCAACATTTTTTATCACCTGGATAAAATCATACCTTGAAAACAGATCTTACCAGGTAAAATTTAGAAACTGTTTTTCTAACTCATTCAAGGCTCACTCCGGTGTGCCCCAGGGAAGTCATCTAGGACCATTTCTATTTATTCTTGCTATAAATGATGTTGTCTCTTGCATACGTTTCAGTGATATTCTTATATTCGCTGATGATATGAAGATTTTTAAAACAATAAAGGCTAACAACGACCGCATTCTTTTGCAAGCCAATATAGACAGTTTCGCTACTTGGTGTGTTAAAAACGGTCTTTCTCTTAACCCTGCCAAATGCCAAACAACTACTTTCTCAAGAAAGCGACTTACAAATGCTTTTAATTATTCTATTTCACAACACAAACTCTGTCGAGTCTTTAGTTTCAAGGACTTGGGTGTTAACTTTAGCTCAGGTTTAGAATTCACTGAACACATTAACTTCATTATTAACAAAGCAAGCTCTATGCTTGGGTTTATAAAACGTTGGGCAAAGGAATTTGACGATCCGTACGTTACTCTTTCCTTATACAACTGTTATGTGCGTCCTCATCTAGAGTACGCCTCTCAAGTATGGTCTCCCTTTTATGAAATTCATAAAAATCGTATTGAATCAATTCAACGTAAATTCATTCGCTTCGCTCTGAAAGGTCTTCCTTGGGCTGATCCATTCAACCTTCCACTATATGAACATAGGATCCAGCTGCTGCAGATTCACACCTTATATCAAAGGCGGGTGAATAATGATCTAATATTTCTTCACCAACTTATAAATGGTTAAATTGATGCTCCTGATTTGTTAGCAAGTATTGGCATAAATTACCGCGGAGGATCTCACCATCTGCGAGGATTTGAACTTTTACATGTAATTTTCCATAGAACTAATTACGGTATACATGAGCCTCTTAACTGTATGTGCAAGATTTTTAATTTAAATGGCTCCTCTGTTGATTTTAACATTAGCAAGATGGGATTAAAAAAATCGTTCCGAACCAGTGCTCCACTTTCGTGATTGTTTTTTAACTTTTAATTATATTTAATTTAAATGTTTTATGCTGTCTATTTATGTTTATTATTTATTTGTTTAAATTAGTAATTGTATTATGGAGTTTATTCTCATGCATGTGTTAGCTCGCATTATTTTACTAACACTAACACAGGCACTTATGATGAGCCTCTGATTGTAGGTTTGCAGCTTGCTCTAAGCTCACTACAACAAAGAAAAAAAAAAAAAAAAAAAAAAAAAAAACTATGCTTTTTCTATAACGCAAAGCCCAGCTGATATATTTATGTAGGTTGTTCCAATTTTCTCCATTAAGTATGTTATGCATTTCATGGTTTATTAATCGATTTTTTCCGTAGACATTTCTTCTTATTTCCTGCAAAATAGGGCACCTTCTCAGAAAGTGTAGCACATCTTCTTTTTCTCCCAAGTTGCACAGTCCACAAATTTCAGGAAGATCATTTCTATTTGGGATGAAATTGAGAGATAGTATATCTGCTCTCTTTTTGAACCCAGTTGTAATTAAGTCTGTTTTATAGGTGGGACTGAAATAGTTGTTGTTGCTCAAGTTGTGGTTCAGTTGAGAATAAATGAGTCTTTGACTTGAATTTCTGGACTTTTCTTCAAAATCCATTCCTTTTTATCTCGTTAAGTACCGCTATGAGACCATATAGTTCAGTTTTCTATGAGTCCCAGTTGTTATCTTGAAGCTCAAGCGAGAACAGAAGATCTCTAGAATAGTCCGCCAAACGATTCCACTCTGCCATCCATAAATTTTGTTTCCTTAGAACCATCATAGTGATTTTCTTAAGTAGCCTATTGTCATCAAGCCCAAGCGTTTTAAGAACATAGTCTACTTGCATTTTGAGTATCGAGATAAATAGAGGAGAAAGACCAGTCTCTAACAAGAGTATGTGGTTTGGAGTTGTGCTAGGTAGCTGAAACGTTCTCTTCAAAAAGTATCGCAAAAGTTGTTCCACTTACTCAAACTCCTTATGACCCCAGATTTGCGCCGAGTAGAACATAATAGCTTGTGCCGTTGCTTGAAACACTATATTTTGAAGCTGAATCTACATCCTCCAGGTCACGTTCAGTGCACTTTTTGATTTAGCGAGCTTTACCATCATATGTTTTCTCATATTAAGATTTCGTGTGATAACCATACCTAAGTAATTGTATTCATTACCAACCTCGATGTCCTGGTTTAATAGCTGCCACTTTTCGTTGATACAATTTCTACTACTATCATTTTTATAAATTCTAAATTAATGGAAGTTTCTAGTCCCAACAAGGGAACTCTATCGTCTTCTACCACGAGGAATTCTATTAACACTTTCTTATTACTAACCTCACTCTCTAGTTCAACTGTACCTTACGTCTTAATTTCAGTCCCGTTGTAATCTGAAAGTTTGGAGTCATTTTTTCGAGAAACAATTGTACCCCGTAAATCTTTTATATATTTAGCTGGAAATATATTGACCATCGCCCCCGTGTCCAATTTAAAAGTAACCTCTTTGTTTTTAATTTTTAATTTGTTTAGAAAACAAATTTGTCTGTCCATAGACGCCCTAATCGTTTTGATCGGACAAAAGGCCGGAAATCCCTTAATCGTACCTGTCTTCTGCGTAACCATCTATTTTTTTGTACGTTGGTATAAACTTGCTGCATATAATTATTTTTCTGTGAAGCGTAGCTATGTGTCATCTACTTTGTGATGAATTCTTAAAAACCACTGAGTTTTGTGAACAAATATTACTTTCTTAACGAAAACCTGACACCTGAAGTAATCAGGTGTCCGATTTTCTTCTTCATTACTTTGGAATGGCCGTGTTAAGGTCCCTACTATACCTATATCAGTAAAATGGTGGTTTAAAAGCTATTTTTTCGAAATTAAAATTACCTACATATGTATATACCCATCATTATATCGTCCTAAAATTGGTTTCTCCTGAAGAATTTTTTGTATCTTAACGAACCTACTAAATCGGACTTTCTCGCAACTACAAATAAATTAATCTAATCCAGGTAGGTACCTACCCATTAACGAACAAAAAATCATGTAGAGACATCTACATAAATAATTGTTTGAAGTTTAAACAAATAAATACTTTTTTGTACAGTCGACTCCCTCTAAGTCGAACTCCCTCTAAGTCGAAGTTCCCTCTAACTCGAACTTTTCGGCCGTATTTTTCCAATCCCCTCAATTTTCCATACAAAAACTATCCTCTAAGTCGAACTCCCTCTAAGTCGAAGTTCCCTCTAACTCGAACACATTCTCTTGATTATTGACCTATTTTCTTTCCCTCTAAGTCGATTTTTTTTTCTTTTGCCGAACAAAAATAAAAAAAAAATCTCTCAAATCACAACTTGTGATTGCGCTTCTGTTGATAGCACAAAAGCCGATGAATTGAAACAACAAATCTCAGAGGTGGTCAGAGGATTCAAACCGGACGACATATTTAATGTCGATGAAACGGGATTTTTTTTCAAATGTTTGCCGACGCGTACCTTAGCTTTTAAAGGGGAAAAATGTTTTGGAGGTAAGCACAGTAAAGAAAGGATGACTTGTCTTGTGGGATCCAACATGACTGGATCAGAAAAACTAAAGCTTCTGGTTATAGGGAAAAGCAAAAATCCTCGTTGTTTCAATAAAATTAAAACTTTGCCGGTGGACTATGTAGCAAACCATCGTTATTGGATGACATCAGACCTTCTCACAAGTTGGATTTTGAAACTTGATTCTAAATGTGGAAGATCAAAGCGTAAAGTATTATTCATAATCGATAACTGCCCAGCTCACCCAAAACAAGTTGAGGATAAATTAAAATTTATAAAGCTTGAGTATTTCCCCCCCCCCCCCCCCAATATGACCTCAATAGTTCAGCCAATGGACATGGGTATAATTCAGAATTTGAAAGTACACTATAAGCGCCGTCTTCTTACCAAGATCTTAAGAGTTTGGGAAACCAAAAAAGAGCAATATAAAATATCACTTCTCGATTGCGTGCGCGAAATCTCAAAGGCATGGGAACAGGACGTTACTCCATTGACAATTGAAAATTTTTTCAAAAAGGCCGGATTTAAGTCTGAGATGTGGGATGACGAAGATGATATTCCGCTTAACTTACTTAGATGTAACAATGAAGACACCCAAGAAATCCAGACAATCTGGGAAAGGCTAACAGAAGCTCATTATAATGTTGAAGGCGTACATTGGAAAGACTATGTTGAAATCGATGACGGCATCGTAGCAACTGAAATACCTGATAACGAGTCAATTTTGGAAGCAATAGAAATAGATGCTGATGATACTAATGATGGTGAAAATGAAGTTGAAGAAGAAGATGAAGCTGAAGCTGAAATAATAGACTTTGAAATACCAGAGAAAAATGAAATTGAAGATGCAATTGGTACATTGCAATCTGCAATTGAAATGACTAACGATGTGCCAGATGAAATTCAAAATTGCTTATTTAAAATAGAAACTTTTTTTAAAAAAGCGATCACGGATGACACGACAATTGTGATGACTCAGTCTAAAATTACAAATTTTTTTAAATAATTCAGTTAAAAATATATTACATAGTTATGAATTAATGAGCGATAAAAGCAAGAAGCTTAGCTTTATTTATTTTATTTGTTATATAATTCAATTAATCATAAAAAAAAAAAACTCTCTCTAACTCGAATTTTTCTAAAACTCCCTCTAACTCGAACTAGTTTTGATATCCCGTGAAAGTTCGACTTAGAGGGAGTCGACTGTATTTATGTACATATTTGTTTTCTTTTCTTTGCCAAATTATTGATTGAAATATTTTTTTTTCAATCAAATCAACTCGTCATTTACCTAAAAGGTATTGGTACCAGTGGCGTGGCGTGAATAATTTGAAAAGGGAAGACGTAGCAAAAGTTAAACACCCGCAAACTAAAGAACCTTATCTCACTGTTTTAAAACAGGATAGTACGCCTTTTTTCCACATTAAGTTATAGAAGTAGAAATTCTCAGTCGCTTTCCGTTTCAGATGCAATTTTGTAGATGGTTATTTGAGCTTCTACAAGATATGATTAATATCTTAAAATATTAATACAGTACAAACTCGATTTACGCAACTAATAGAAACTGGGGCAGTTGCAATAACCGAGGTTGTTGCACTTACTGGGTTGTATTTTTTTGAACATACATATTTTTATGAAATACAAAAACGAAATGTTCGAAATTTATACAAAAATTAATATGTGATACATACATAATATTATAGAGTCAAGGCGTGCTATAAATTTAGCATTGCGAAAATCAACGAGTTGCACGAATCGAGGGTTGCGTAAATCGAGTTCATACTTATAAGAATTTATATATGATCGGTCCAATTTAAGATTCCTTTTTTAGAAGTGTGTTAGGTATGTAGGTAGGTAGAGATGGCAGTCACTAGCCCTGGCCTCGCGACTCAATTGGCGCTGGAGTGCGCCGTTTTGATACCAATTACATGTGTCAACGTAGTAGGGATTTAATACGGAATTATATGGCTTTATAGACTTTAACGGACCATTATTAGAGCCATTTAGTTGCATTCAGAAAGATAATCAGTTCTCTGATGATGAGTTCTTTTGGGTCATCGAGGAAGGCCTTCCCAAAGGAAGACAATCTAAAATTGGCTAAAGCAGGGCAGTTGCAAAGAAAATGAACTACAGTTTCTTTTTCTTGAGGGTCCCCACAGCTACGACAGTGGGAGTTGTAGGGGATTCCCAGATTTCTTACATGCTCCCCTATGGGCCAGTGTCCGGTGCATATTGCTATGATCCTGGCTATATCGCGACTGGGTCTGCATATAAGATCGTTAGAACGAGTATTATTATAGGATGGCCATATCAATCTTAATATGACACAGTTTGTAAGAATGCTTCATCTGAGGTTAGATTCATCGAGAAAAATCGAGAAAATATTTCTCTTTATAGCACCAATAGGCATGTTTACATTTACCGCTAGTGAGCATGAAGGACCGAGCCTTGTCAAGCTAAGACGTCAGCCCGTTCATTACCCTCTATGTCACTATGACCTGGAACCCAAATGAGAGTGACCTGGAGGTTAATGTTCAGACTCGATAGTTCATCTCGACATTGCTGGACAAGTACAGAGGTAGATGTAGCCGATTTAATAGCCTTAATGGCCGCCTGGCTGTCTGAGCAAATTGCTGTGTTCCTGAATTGATTTTGGTTTGATTTGAGTAACTTGCATGCTTCCCTGATTGCTAGTAGCTTAGCTTGAAATACGCTAGCAAAGTTTGGTAGTCTGAGGGACTTGGATACGAGTATATTAAGGGTCTTAGAAAAAATTCCTGAACCAACACCGCACTCCATCTTAGACCCATCAGTGAAGATAATAGTGTCGTAATCCTTTGTAAGAATGTAATTTTTCCAATCCTCTCTGGTTGGAAAAACGGCTTTGAAATCCCCGCCTAGGCCAAGAGGGGGAATACAGTAGTTGGTGTTCGTTAGAAAAATATCCTGAAGAATCAATTTTGTTATATTTCCATGACCATAGGGTTTTGAAAACAAACAATTAGATTCCTTAAGTCTTACAGCACAGCATGCCGTAAGATATTTTACATAAAGGTCGAGTGGTAGAAGGTGCAGGATAACGCTAAGGCATCTGTTGGACAGGTTCGAAGGGCTCCTGTAGTGCCGACGCTAGCCGTTCTTTGTACCTTCTTAAGTTTTTCAAAATTATATTGTTTGCTAAGTGCAGGCCACCACACAATCGATCCGTATGATAAAATTGGTCGAGCATCAGTTCCGTTTTACTCTGATTAACCCCTAGTCCACTACTTTTGGCCCAGTTGCTAACTTTTTTCAGAGCCGACTCAGTGATTTCGCTAATCACTATGGTAAACTTTCCTGAGACCAATAAAACCAAATCATCAGCATACGCTACTGCTTTCACACCACTACATCTTAGCTTGACAAGAATTTTGTCCATGACTAAAGGCCATAGAAGAAGGAAGAGGACCCCACCTTGGGGTGTTCCTCTACTAACATATTTAGTAGCTGTAGTGTATCCTAACGATGCTTGAATCCTTCTGTCACTGAGCATAGAAACAATCGATTCAGATATGAAGCCCTCTATCCCGAAGTGAGCAAGTGATTCGCGAATTGATTCAGTTAGGACATTATTGAAGGCACCTTCCACGTCTAGGAAGGTTGCGAGGGTATATTCTTTATAGTGAATTGTCTTCTCGATTGTACGCACCACTTCATGCAGGGCAGTCTCCGTAGACTTGCCTTTGAGGTATGCATGTGGTGATTCATCAAGAGGACGACCATCTAGTATAACTCTAATGCGAGTATCAAGAATGCGCTCTAGTGTCTTAAGTACAAAAGATGTCAGGCTAATTGGTCTGAAGTCCTTCGCGGATTCATGACCTCTCTTACCGACTTTTGGAATAAAGACCACTCTTACATGTCTCCATGACTCAGGTACATGATTGAGATAGAGGCAACCTTTGAAAATCAATTCAAGCCATGGCACTGCCAAGTTTTGCAGTTTTTGTAGCATAATTGGTATTATGCCATCAAGGCATGGTGATTTATAAGAGGAGAAAGTATTAATGGCCCATCAAATGCTATCTCCAGTTATAACGGAATTGATTTGTTCGCTATGAGCTAAATTGGTGTTCGTATTACTAAGCGTTTCGGGGACTCAGTTGGAGAGGCTGTCCAGAGATCGTCAGATTTTTTCAAGAAAGCGGGATTGCAATATTCCTTCGATAGCACTTTACTAAGCCTGGCAGAATCTTTAATATTTTCTATTTTCCAGTTTCTTGGATGCTGCTATGGGTCGCTTGTATTCTTTGAAAATGTCTTTATATGGTTGGAAGAACTTCTCTTTCTGACAGATATTGAAGATTTTTCTGGTCATTTTTCTCATTTTCTCTCCTTTCACCAAGGAGGGATTTTTGTACGGCTATGCTTAACCGGATAAGAGACTTTGAAGGCAGTGTTAATAGCTGCCTCGAAAGTCTTTACCTTAGATTCAAGAACTTCAACAGATTCTTCACTAATTAATGGTAAATTGCCTAGTTTGGATTTTGCGATCTGACTGAATTTCTTCCAGTCAGTTCTTTTAGGATTTCTATATGGGAGAGGGGTTTCTACCTTGAAACCTTTGTTGAAGAGGATCCATCTGTGATCCGAAAAGGAATTTTTAAGGGACACTCTCCAATTTTCCACCACCAGATTACAGTTGTTTGTAACAGTGATATCAAGTACATCTTCCCAACCGTCGTAATTTTCCGAGCTTGGAAAAACGAAGGTGGGTGTGTCACCTCTGTTAGGTTATTATCAATAATAAGTAAAATCAAAAAGAAACACACGGAACTACCCCAGAGAGAATGCCGTGCGTTCGCATCGCATCCAATCAGGAGGTTCGTCTTTTGGAGTTTTGCTGCTTCAATCAGTCTCTTCACCTCCTCAGGCGGTGATTCCTGGTTGTGGTCGCAGAAGCCAGATGCTACCAGTAGTCCTTTTGTCTTCCAGCCTGACAACTGTCAAATCGGGAGTGCTAAAATTGGGACACAAAAAGCTTTTAAGTGTTTTTTAGCTAAGATACAAGTTCTAGGATTACCTTGTTCTGGATTTACTGGTTTTTATATAAGGTCGTATTGGGTGTCTTGCAGTCCTCTCACTGTGAGGCCATTAACCCATGGTTCTTGGATAATGCCAATGTCAATGTTTTCCTCACTTAGGAAAACTCTTAGATTATCCGAAGCACATTTAGAGTGCTTCAGATTAAGCTGTATGACCTTTAGCGCGTTTTTAATTTGGTGAAGGGCCTGCATCGTTAGGGACTGCTGATCCGTTGACAACAGCGCTGAACTCAGCGCTATCATCTTCTGTGTCAGCATCTGGTCCCTGACTCTGCAGGATTTCGATTTTGGCATGCCCGATGCCAAAACGAAGCTTGAAGTCTGATTTATGAGGGCCCCTCTGCTTTCCTCGCTGATGTTCAAGAGGTATGACGTTCTGGTCCTTTGCGGCTCCTCCGCCTTTATTACTACCCAGTCATGCATGGGGACCAGTGGGTTTAACCTAGGCTAAGTTTTATGCCCATGAGGGGCAACCAAATGCGAGCCTTAGGTTGCCTAGGGATCTCTTTAGCTGGGATAAGCTTGAGCTTCAAACCCTCCCAGTCATTGCTGACCTTAGCAATGCTGTCCCTAAGGAAATCCCTTGAAAACGCGTCTTCACATTTGATCACCCCTTATCCCCTGCGCATTTCACCAGAGTTGAAACTAGGGTAGGGTCCCTCACTTGTGGATAAGGTGTATTGGAAAACCATCTCGGAGAGCTTGGCTTTGATAGAGTTCCATACCGATAGCAGACCTTTGCTATTAGCGGAGAGCTCATCAACAACCGCTACCTCGAGGTCATCTCTGACAAACTCGCTTAGAGTAGGCGATTGCACCGCTCTGGAAGATTTGGTCCTCTCCTTTTTCGATCTCCCATCAAGCCTGCTCTTCTTTTGGGAAGGTAAGGTCTCTTCTTGAGACCTGTTTTGCTTGACGGCCTTTTCTTTGTTTGCCAGAAGATTATTGTATTCTTCAACAATCTTCTGGTATTTGATTTTATCTAAGGCATCCCTCTCATGACCAGTTCCCACAGCCTCCTTCTTAGCAATCTTGTCAAGAAGAAATGAGGCGTGGAGGAATTGGTCAGAATTGGCCGTTGTTAAATCAGTTTTCGTCGTTAGTTTGTCCATGTTTGAATAGGTTTTTAAATTTGGTTCCCACGAGTAGGTCGAAAAAAAGAGGTCAGCCCCGGCAGAGCCGATATACCGGGGTAAGGCAAGGGCTTAAGACGGATCCGGCCAGGGCATCCGAATGAGCTCGTTATTGACTGGTTTTCCCCCCAGCCTTCCATTTCTTCGGCACGGATTATGAAAAATCGCTCACACCACCACTGAAAATTAGGGACCTGTACCTATGGTAAAATCGCATTGCCTTAGGGTTGAACTATTAAGGAATAAAGGAACCCTAAGACATTGCGACCTTACCTTAGCTGATCCCCATCTTGACATTGGACAAGATTACTGTGGTGATCATTACCGGCCGGCACCCACTAGGAGGTTTTCATACGAGGATTTCTGCCAGGCATAGAAGTGTGTTAGGATCACTCGATCTCGATCTGTGAAAGCGTGCACACGTTATCGGCTTTCACATTGTATACAAATATATTCGGAGTGTTTATATAAAGTTTAAGTTTGGCTAAATTTAATAGTGCAATAGCACGAAGGAAGAGTTGGCCAACCGCGGCGCTGAGGGTTCCGGGTTCAAGTCCCACTCGGGCAACAAAATTATCGAAACTTTTTTTCATAATCGCGAGGTTGAAAATTTTATTGAGTGGGAAAACAACCACATGGGTGACGAAAATATTGCGGGGACATCGAAAGGTGTCCCAGCAACAACACTTCAGCTGGCTACGGCAACATCAGCCCATGCATCGGATGATGCCAAAGCATTAACGGCTATAGAGGCTACAACACAATCAGCCGATACAAACAAAAAGAGGAAGAAGAAGATTCTTTGTGCTCTGAACGTTGTAAGGCACCGCTCCACGTCCACAAAACAAAAGCCGCAGCGAAAATACAACAACAGTTGATTACTTCGCCATCCGACGAAGAAATTGAATATATGTCCGACGGTGGAGAGGGGAAAGCAACCTGAATGTTGACCTCTCGGCATCAGAGGTGGTTTCTGACGAAGAAATTGAAGAACAAGCGATTCAAGCTCAAATTGGTGCAATCCAAGGTGAAATAGATCTCCTTACTGCCAAGATAACGCCATTGATAATGGCTTTGAAGAAAAAACAAGAGGCTCGCCGGGAGAAAGAAAGGGTGGAGCTTGAAAGGAAGAAGTCGCTACAGCAGCTACAAAAAGTAGCGCACCAAAAACTGAGAAATGCTGAACTGCTACAAACACCAGAGCAACAAATACAGCAACAACAAATAAAAACAAAAAAGATGCCACCACAGCAGCTGCTCCTAGTACAGCCACAGCAGAACATAAAAAAAGCCCAACAACAGCAAAAACCAAACGAACAACCAAATCAGCAGCAGCAGCAGAGTCACCAGCAGCTGAAACAACAGCAGCCGATTGAACACCAGCAGCAGCCACAGAAAAAGATAAGAAAGAAAAGGTGCCTCCCATAAATACATTTAAAATGGAGTTGAAGCAAACTATTGACCTATGTAAGTCGGCCATAGGCCAAAACTTTATTATAAAAAGATTGAACAAAGACAGACATGGTATCCACTGCTTCACACTGGAACAGCATAAAAAAGTTAAAAATTTGTTAAAACAATCCACAACGGAGCACTTGAGCTTTACTCCTAAAGTGGAAAAATATCAAACGGTCCTCCTGAAGGGCATAGATTCCTGCACGGAACCGAAAGTGCTCTTAAATGAGCTCCATCAAAAAGCGAGCGATGATCTCTTTTTTGTAGGGGTCAAGCCATTCGCTTCAGTCAGGGCCGAACGGGAGAAGCAGTCTTTGCCGTTTTTCCTGGTTCAACTCTCACCCAGCAGCAAATTGGATAGTTTGAGGAAAATCTCCGTCCTCAACTACCAGGTTGTAACATGGGATAAATTAAAGAGACGTGGCGACATGCTTCAATGCATGCGCTGCCAAATTTTTGGCCACGCTGCAGCAAACTGCAAAATGCAGTCTCACTGCGTGAAGTGCGGTGAGAACCACAATAAGGGAGAGTGTAAGCTCGGTGAGGAACGGGTCAATGACATGACCCAGCTTAAATATGCACTTTGCGGAAAAGAGGGGCACCCTGCAAATTATCGGGGTTGCTCAACTTTTCAGCAAATTACAACTAATAAGGCGGCTAAGCAGACAGCAGCGGCAGAGATACGCCCATCAACGCGTGCTCCTACAACAACGCCCATTAACCCCCGAATTTCCTACGCCCAAATGGCGGCAGGAAGGCGAAAAACGGTACAGACTCAGGCCGGACGCTCAGGCCGAGATTAGAAGCATGTTGCTAGTGATTCAAGGCCAGTTAACAGGACTTCACAATCAGATAAAGGAGCAGGCGACAAGGGTAGACTATCTCTACTCTGTTTTGCATAGCCTAACGCAAATTAGAGGTTAAAGGCGCGGTGTCGGAGAGGCCTCTTAGGATCCTTGCTGTGAATATAAATTCACTGATTAGGACCGAACGCAGAGCTAATCTTTTCCAATTGTTGAAAGACCAAAGTCCAGATGTGTTTATGGCCAGCGAAACTAGGCTGAACCAGAAACATAAGTTGACTAAAAACAATTACAATATCGTTAGAAGAGATCGACCCAACTCCACTCAAGGGGGAGGCGTCGCAATCTTCATACGAAAAGGCATTAATCATAAAGTTATATACAATAGTGATCTGCGCAGATTTCGGCTGTTAGAGGCGTGCATAGTATGCATTCCTCTCCAACAGGGGAAGCGAATGTATGTGATTGCGGCGAATGCACCGGAAGCACATCAGCCAACTGATTTTATGATAGAGCTTGAAAAGCTTTTCGAATGTCTTCGCTTAAGCTTTTAAGAAAATTTCTTTCTCATGGCCGGTGATTTGAATGCCAAACACTTAGATTGAGGAAATCAAGTACAGAACCCGAAAGGTATTCATCTTTTTAATTGGATGAGTCAGTATAACGCTGAATATCGTATAGAACTGCTGGCTACGGATCGGCCATCGTTTCCAAGAAGCGGTGCCTATCTGGATCTATTGCTAATAGACGCAAGACTGACAATTACTGACACTGTGGGTCAAAGACCGAGAAATTGTTTACGAACGATCGAGTACGATAGTGACCACTGCGGACTCGCTGCCGTAATACAACTTCCGAACGAGCTCATGGAGTTGGATGGGTATGTACCTCTGCATACTTACAATTACAGTAAGGTGCGCTGGCCACGCTTTACCAACGCCTTATCGAGCGAAATCAGTTCGAATAACATATCCCCACCAAATGACAGGAATTTGACCAATACTTAAAACAAATGGACAAGACAATCAAACGAACAATGATCAGAACAATACCGAAATACAAACAACGGGACGCAACTGACATGTACTGGAACGCGAAAATTGACGTATTACATAGACAAAAAAGTGGACTGCTGACAAGACTCAAACTCTTCTACCGAAGGTTTACTGACCCACACAATCTGGAGATTAGGACGCTGAAGTCGTCGATCAAGAACATCAACCAACTAATTAAAGAAAACTATCGGTTGTCCATTAATTTGTATTGGGATAGCAAAATTCGGGCCGTTAATTCTAGCGACCCGAGCATGTTTCCCCAAATTAACAAGATATTTAGAAGGAATGATCAAAACGACCTTCCGTGTCTCAAGCTTCAGAGAACGACAGACAATAGAGACGTACTTCTGACAGCAGGAATTGATCCAGAGGACGCCGTCTTGGACGATGGCCTCTTTATTGTCGAAGATCTACATGAGAAAGTGGAGGCTGTGGGGGCTGCTTTCCAGCAAGTGTACAAGGTGAATGCGTGCATTCGCCCGAATCACGACCTGGAAAACAGAAGCTTGCTCCATCACTTCTACCTTCGGAATGACATCACACAATGGCGATCAGAGAACCTTGGTTTCACTGGGTTCAATGAAGATCATTTGGCAAACGCCATAATCGCCGAGCGAAATGGGCCCAGTTCCCTGTTAATTACGAAGATGGTGCTCCAGCTCATCTTCGATTCACTTAAGAAGAAGAAGTCAGCAGGAATCGATGGCATATCCGACGATGTATTTCGACATTTACCTCAAGAAGTAGTAGACATTTACACCACTCTGTTTAACAACGCTCTGAATAATGCATATTATCCAGTGCGGTGCAAGACAGCTGTGGTGCATCCTCTCCCGAAAAAGGGAAAGGACAACTCCAATCCGGCAAATCTCCCGTCGAGTATCAGCAAGGTATTCGAAAAAGTTATCAATAGAGCTCTGTCTAAGTGGGCAGAGGACAATAATATCATACCGGACAATCAGTTCGGTTTTAAGGCAGGACATGACACCATTCATGCCGCGTCGAAACTTGTTTTTGATGTCCTGGTTCTGGTGGTTGAAAAATGAAGATGAAGTTCCTTCAGACATTTAATAGTTGACCTTGCTATTTTCTTTTTTATGGCCGACTTACATAGGTTTAGGAAGTTAGTTTTAAGTAGGGACAGTCAGGGTGGCACAAAAAAAAAAAAACAAAAAAATATCTAAAACATACAAAAACACAAAAAAAAATTAAAAATCCAAAAAAATTATAAAACCGGAAAATGCTTGCTGTGAATGTTCTAGTTTGTAAGTAGTCTGTAAGTAGCTAATAAGTAGGTTGTAATTAGTTTATAATTACTTGTAAATAGTTTTAAGTAGCTTTAAGTAGTTTTAATTAGTTTTAATTAGTTCTTATTAGCTTTAATTTAGTTTTATGTAGTTTGTAAGTTTTATATAAAACAAAAAAAAATAAAGACAATGATACCGAGTTTTTTGTAAATTCTTCTCGGTAAAAAATAAAACCGACCTGGATTTAGTTTTAAGACAGTTCTTAGGCCGAAAGGCATTAGCATTAAGTTATTATAGTTTAACTTAGATCGCCCGACTGGGGCCAGTAAGTTAGTTTTAAGATATCGATAAGTAGGCTAGTTATTATGAATTTTTGTCTAGCTTTAAGATAGTTTTAAGAAAATGGAAAATAAAAATGAATAAAAAAAAAAAAAAAAAAAAGTGTGTTAGGATAAAAACTTTTTATAAAAAAAAAAAACATAGTATTATATTTTTTTTTAATAGAAATTTTAAATAAAAATGCAGCCTTTTTGTTTTCCCATGATTTTAAAACCTTAATCTTGAAGATCCGACCATTAGAACTAAAGTTATGAGTTTATTACTGGAACAACACGGATATTTTGAGCACAGTCACTTTAAATAATGTTAGTGTTAATGTTGTTTTTCGTGTTATTAAGAGTGAATTTGTTCAAAACGACAATGAATACCTATGAGAGAAAAGAAAGAAAAGAAAAGAAGAATCATTTGAACTTTTAGTTGGATTTCTTTAAATAAAATGTTTCAGTAAAAAGTGATATGGTTTCACCTTTGTATATAAACTTTATAGTAATATAGTAATATCATCAGCATCGATGTTTCACCAGCCCCTGGTGGTGGAACACCTTGCCTGCTCTCAACATCAAGTGTTGACGGAAACATTTGAATGTTTTTTGTTTGGGGTTTTTTCTTCTACTTTTGGGATTACATGTTTATAAGTTCAGTCGTAAGAATGCATTGGATATGGGAGGATCGCCTCTCAGCACTCCAAAAATGAAAACAAATGTTGATGGACTTTTTAGGTAGGTAAGTCACGCTGCACCGCACGCGCCGCCGATCGATCGTGTTGTTGGTTGATACACAGACGGTGGGGTGGGTAGTTTTTTACTGTTCTTCTTCTTTTCGATCTGCGGCTTGAGAATAAAATAGTTAGGTATTCCTATGTACATATGTATGTAGTATCGTAGTTTGTAAGTATGCGGGAAAAGTTTGTGATTTGAAAAACTTCTCCGTTTTGATTTTGATTATGGAAGATTTAATGTATATGTTGTATTGTATTTGATGATTATTTATTAAGGAAACGTTGAAAATTCTATTAAAAAGATGCATACGTTAATATGTATTAATATATATTGTTTAATTCGAAAAAAAATATCTAATAGGTAAATATTTCTATTTACAATTTGGAAAAGGAAATAGTAGAATGAATAGGTGATATTTTGTAGGAGATTGATCTTTTTCAATTCAATGAAGGTAGGTACTTAATTCATTAGGCATGGGCTTTTCATTCGTTAATATTAAATTAAATTATAAAATAACTTAATTTCGTATTTGTGTAGGTATGTAGGTATATGGTTAAATGCTAAAATAACTTAAATAGTTGCCTCAACCTGATCTTTTTAACTGTAGATAGGTTCCCAGATTTAGCTATTTGTTTGCAGTTGCGATGAAGACATACCTATTTATTTTTTTTTTTAACACGAATTTTTGTTCAGGAGATATTTTAGGACATTTAATAGATATGTATGCAAGTACACTTAAACTCGAAAAGGGCATATACATATTTTTTGAAAATACCATCCAATTGGTGTGTAGGTATCATGCAATTTATCGTGATGCTTTATAAAAATATGGAAAGGTTTGGATATATTCTCTACACCCAGTCCCAGCTTTGCCAATAAACATTATGTTGAGTAATTAAGCGGTAATTATTGTTAAGAACTTTGAATTGAAATTGAAACTAACATTTATTTTTATAGAAACAAAAGATTCTATATACAAACACATGTACTACCTACTAAAAAAAACTAAAGGCTTTCAACTTAATGTATATAATTTGGTGAGATATTTTATCGAATGCCTTACTGAAGTCGGTGGTCATAACATCAACATCAAAGCTTTTTTCCAAAGCACAAAGGCTCATGGAAACAAATTGAGCCAGATTAGTGGTCGTGGACCTACCCTTTAAAAAACTATGCTGAAGGGGAGAAACTATTGAGTTTCAATGAAAGTAAAGAGAGTCGGAAACAATGATTTCAAACAGCTTGGGTATTGATGAGAGTTTAGCTATTGGACGATAGTTTGAGATGTCGTTTTAACTACCTTTTTTATGAACTGGGAATATGAAAGCGTTTTTCCATAGAGTAGGAAACATTGCTTGCGAAAGCGAGGGGGAAAAGAAATGAAAGGGGTTCAGAAAGCTCATTGACACATTTTTTGAGAAAAATGGCAGGGATACCGTCAGGACCAGGAGAAAAATCGTCTTTCAATAAATTGATCTTTGACCGCAGACCGAACAAAGACTTTTATCGACAGAAACAAGTGACGTTTGAGGATTGTTCGATAGGAAGCTAAAATATTTCATAGTCGTATCATCTCTCATTTGTGTTATCACTGTAAGACTGCCCGAAAAAATTGGCAAAGAGGTTAACAATTACTTGGGGATTAGCAGATGATGAGTCACGAAAATTAAAAGAGGAAGGTAAGCCATCCGATTTTCTCCTGGTATTAATAAATTGGTAGAGCTGCTTAGGTTCGGAAATGAGGCTTGTCTGCATTTTGGCAAGATAATCATGGTATAGTGATTCGCAAAGGGGCGATTTATAAAATGCATATTCGTGATGTAGGAAGCGCCAGTTCTGAAAATAAAATAAAGAAATATATACATTGGAAAGTCCACTTTTCAGTCAAAGACCCACCGCTGATGAAGAAAGACTTACATTTATAACGTTAATGTCAATTCATCGGCAAATTGAAACTAACACTGAGGAAATTATGTAATGAGAAGTATTTCTTATGGGAGTAGAAATAATTTTTGACTTTAAAAGCACAGTTTACAGTACCCATGTAGAAAAAAATCATTTTTTTCCACATATTCTGGGCACAAATTTGGTTTGATAGAAGAGATTTACATCGTGTTTTTTCTTATAAAATAAAAGATATTATTTTAAATAACTAAAAACACCTTTTGATTCAAGATAGCTTTTTTATGGCCTTTAGTCCTGCAAATTGGTGTTTCGTCTGGCTTGAATTTTGAATCAATAATTCAACAGGTCCAATCCTTTAAGGCTAAGTCTTCTACTTGACTGATTTATTTCAGTAGTATATTGAATTTGTATTATTAAAACAACCTTCTTATAAAAACACTTTTTTTAATTTATCTACCTAAATACATGCATAATTTTGTATAATATTTTTGAAAACTATACTAATCGCTTTTTTCTTTTTTTTTAATTCATTTTTATTTTCCATTTTCTTAAAACTATCTTAAATCTAGACAAACATTCATAAAAACTAGCCTACTTATCAATATCTTAAAACTAACATACTGGCCCCAGTCGGGCGCTCTAATTTAAACTATAATAACTTAATGCTAATGCCTTTCGGCCTAAGAACTATCTTAATACTAAATCCAGGTCGGTTTTATTTTTTACCGAGAAGAATCAACAAAAAACTCCGTATCATTGACTTTATTCGTTTTTTTTTTTTTGTTTTATATAAAACTTACAAACTACATAAATCTAAATTAAAGCTAATTAGAACTAATTAAAACTAACTAAAACTACTAAAAGCTACTTAAAACTACTTACAACTAATTATAAACTAGTTGCAACCTACTTATAGGTGCTCAGCTCCGTCTTGTGCTAGGATGTCTCGACTGTTAAGGAGCCGCCAATCTACAGTTCTACGGCCGACGTGGTAGATTAGCGGAACCGCCGCTCTATCCTGGATCAGCCCTCGACTGTCTAGGTGGAGGAATGCATCGGGCGGAATAAAGCCGCTTAGACGCACACTCTCGTAGTATTCGTTGTTGGGGTAATAAGCCCCGAAAATTAAGCTGTTAGACGAGGACATCGCTCTTGCAATGTGACCTCGAATAAGCTTCAGCAAGAAATTATCTATCCTGTTTATGTTGGCCCCGTTGTATAGAGCCAGGTTGGAATAGTAGTGTTTGTACTCCGACTCTGGTGTTCTGTGCAATCCAAGGCAGCGTCGAAGACACTGCCTCTCAAACACCTAAATCTTTTCCATTTGAGATGGGGCAACGTTGAACCAAACCGGGCATCCATAGGCAATCATCGGCCGGATAAGGGCCATGTAGCAAATCACCTTGACCCTGCTGTCAAGCCGACTGCTATAAACAATCGTTTCGCCAGGACAAAAGCTCCCCTAGCCCTGGCCAGAACAGCATTTATATGTCTGTCGAAATACAAATACTGATCCATCCAGATACCAAGGTACTTTACTACACTTTTACTCGCCAGTGGATGTCCATTTGGCTCTATGATTACCAGCTTGCGCCAGTTCTTTCTCGAATCCCTTGTGGCTCCACGCAACGGAGTCCTAAACAAGATAGTTTCTGATTTCTGAAAGTTGATTTTCAACTTCCAGTCATCGCAATATCGCTGAATCTTCTCGACGTCACGCTGCAAAAGAATCCTGATGACCTCGACTCTTGGAGCTGTTCTGTACGCAATTAGATCGTCAGCATACGCAATTGCCTGAGTTAGACTACTTATCAGATCGCTGGTGTAAATGCTTAATAGAATCGGCGAGTTGACCGCTCCTTGCTGAAGACCATTTTTAATATTAAAGGTTGTGGCAGAAGTTACATTGCCAGTTTTGACAACAAACTTTCTGCCATTGATCATATCATAAAGCATATATAATAGTGGTTTACTAATGCCAAGTCTGGTCAGCTTTAGATAAAGACCCTCTAACCATAAGGCCTTCTCCAAATCAATCAGACAGGCACCCGTACACTGCTTCTTAGATTTGTTCTATTGGACACCAGAAACGAGTTTAGACGCGGCATGAATGGTGTCATATTCCGCCTTAAAACCGAACTGATTGTCCGGTATGATATTATTGTCCTCTGCCCACTTAGGCAGAGCTCTATTGATAACTTTTTCGAATACCTTGCTGATACTCGGAAGAAAACTTATCGACCGGAGATTAGCCAGATTGGAATTATACTTTCCCTTTTTCGGGAGAGGATGCACTACAGCTTTCTTCCACCGCACTGAATAATATGCATTATTCAGAGCGTTGTTAAACAGAGTGGTATAAATGTCTACTGTTTCTTGAGGTTAATGTCAAGGTACAACGTTGGATATGCCATCGACTCCTGCTGACTTCTTTTTCTTTAATGAATGGAGCTCCACCTTCGTAATTAACAGGGATCTGGGCCCATTTCGCTCGGCAACTATGGCGTTTGCCAAATGATCTTCATTGAACCCGGTAAAACTGAGGTTCTCTGATCGCCATTGCGTAATGTCATTTCGAAGGTAGAAGTGATGGAGCAAGGCTCTGTTTTCCAGGTCATGATTGGGGCGAATGCAAGCATTCACCTTGTACACTTGCTGGAAAGCAGCCCCCATAGCCTCGACTTTCTCCTGCGGATCTTCAACAATAAAGATGTCATCGTCCAAGACGGCGTCCTCTGGATTAATTCCTGCTGTCAGAAGTACGTCTCTGTTGTCTGTCGTTCTCTGAAGCTTAAGACACGGAAGGTCGTTCTGATCATTCCTTCCAAATATCTTGTTAATTTGGGGAAACATGCTCGGGTCGCTAGAATTAACGGCCCGAATTTTGTTGTAATCTGTCATAAAATCGGTTGGCTGAGGTGATTCCGGTGCATTAGCCGCGATCACATACATTCTCTTCCCCTGTTGGGGAGGAATGCATACTATGCACGCCTCTAACAGTCGAAATCTCCGCAGATCACTATTATATATAACTTTATGATTAATGCCTTTTCGTGTGAAGATTGCGACGCCCCCTCTTTGAGTAGAGTTGGGTCGATCTCTTCTAACAATATTGTAATTGTTGTTAGTCAACTTATGTTTCTGGTTGAGCTTAGTTTCGCTGGCCATAAACACATCTGGACTTTGGTCTTTCAACTAGTGGAAAAGATTAGCTCTACGTTCGGTCCTAATCAGTGAATTTACATTTTCAGCAAGGATCCTAAGAGGCCTCTCCGACAGCGCGCCTTTAACCTCTAATTTGCGTTAGGCTAGGCAAAACAGAGTAGAGATAGTCTACCTTGGTCGCCTGCTCCTTTATCTGGTTGTGAAGTCCTGTTAACTGGCCTTGAATTGCCAGCAACATGCTTCTTATTTCGGCCTGAGCGTCCGGCGCCTTTGGCACTAGGGACGGTTGGGCTACCTGAGTTGCAGGCTGTACCGTTTTTCGCCTTCCTGCCGCCATTTGGGCGTAATAAATTCGGGGGTTAATGGGCGTTGCTGTAGGAGCACGCGTTGATGGGCGTATCTCTACCGCTGTCTGCTTAGCCGCTTTGTTATTTATTATTTTCTGAAAAGCTGAGCAACCCCGATAATTAGCAGGGTGGCCCTCTTTTCCGCAAAGTGCACATTTAAGCTGGGTCATGTCTTCGACTCGTTCTTCACCGAGCTTACACTCCCCCTTAATGTGGTCCTCACCACACTTAACGCAGCGTGCCTGCATTTCGCAGTTTGCTGCAGCGTGGCCAAAAGTTTGGCAGCGCATGCATTGAAGCATGTCGCCACGTCTCTTTAATTTATCCCAAGTAACAACCTGGTAGTTGAGAACGGAGATACTCCTCAACATATCCAGTTTGCTGCTGGGCGATAGCTGAACTAAGAAGAACGGCAAAGACCGCTTCTCCCGTCTGGCTCTGACTGTAGCGAACGGCTTGAGCCCGATAAAGTCGAGATCGTCACTCGCTTTTTGACGGAGCTCATTTAAGAGCACCTGTGGTTCCGTGCCGGAATCTATGCCCTTCAAGAGGACCGTTTGGTATTTATCCACTTTGGGGGTAAAACTGAAGAACTCAGTCTTGGATTTTTTCAACAATTCTTTTATAATTTTGTGCTGCTCCACTGTAGAGCAGTGGATAGCATGTCTATCTTTGCTTAATCTTTTAATAAAAAAGTTTTGGCCTATGCCCGACTTACACAGGTCTATGGTTTCCTGTTTATAGGTGTTTATTGGTGGCACCTTTTCTTTTATATTTTTGGGCGGCTGTGGCTGCTGCTGGTGACTCCGCTCCTGTGGTTTTTGCTGCTGTTGCTGTTGTGTTTGTTTTCTCAGTCGTTGCTCCTTCAGCTGCTGCTGTTGTTGTTCCTTTGGCATTTGTTGTTGTTGCTGCTGCTCTTGAGCATTAAGGTCTGGCTGCTTGTTTTTCGGTGGCAGCTCTTGCTGTGGCGTTGCTTTTTGCAGCGCCTGTACCGCTTTTTTTTGCTCGCGCTCCTGTCTCTCTCTTTCACGACGAGCCTCTTGCTTGTTTTTAAGAGCTTGGATCAGAGGGGTCACGATGGAATTAAGGCATTCCATCTCCCCTCGAATTTCATCGATTTTTTTGCTGATAGCCTGCTCCTCAAGTGCGTCTTGCACCTCATTTTCCTCTTCGGAGGACGCTTCTGGTGATGTGAGGTCAACAAACAGATTGCTGTTGCTGTCCCCCGTTGTATACAATCCCTCGCCACCCTCTGACATATATTCGATGTCATCGTCGGATGGCGAGGTATCCAGTTGTTCATGTATTTTTGCTGCTGCTGTGGTTTTGGCTGTGCGCGCCGTCTCCTTCACCCCAGCTGGCAGTTGGGCTGAGGTGGTGGTGGAGCGGTGCTTTACGAGGTTTGGCGCACAGCTAATCCTCTTCCTTATCTTATTTTTTGCATCGGCTGTTGGTGCCGTTGGTGCGTTTGCCGTTGATGCTGCGGCACTATACGATGGTATGGCTGGTGGTGCCATCGCTTGCTTGGTTGTTGTTGTTGCTGCTATGGCTTTTGCTGGTGGTGCCATAGCTGGCTTTGTTGTTGTTGCTGGGACACCTTTTGATGTCCCCGCCGTGTTGTTCGATGCCATTTGCTGTTTTCCCACTCGATGAAGTTTTCGACTTCTCTATTATTTTTTTTTACACTTCAGAATTCTTTGTTGTAGTGAGCTTAAAGCAAGCTGCATTCTACAAACAGAGGCTCATCATGAGTGCATGTGTTAGCGGTTAGTAGATTAAGTAAGCTAACACAAGCACATAAATAAATAAAAAAATAAACATTAGCAAAACTAAACAATTACAAAACATACAATATTAGAAACATAATATAAAACATTTAAGAAAACAAAATTAAAAATTCACGAGAGTGGAGCACTGGTGCGCAACAATATTTTTAATCCAACTTTACTTAGGTTAAAATCAACAACGGAAGCGTTTAAATTAAAAATGCCTGCACATACGGTTAAGAGGTTCGTGTATACCATAGTTAGTTCTATGAAAAGGAACGTGAAAAAGTTCAAATCTTTGTAGATGGTGAACTCCTCCGCGGTAATTAATGCCTACACATGCTAACAAGTCAGCAGCATCAATTTCACCACTGATAAGTTGGTGGAAAAATATTAAATCATTATTAACTCGCCTTTCATATAAAGTTTGAAGTTGCAGAAGCTTAATTCTGTGTTCATAAGGTGGCAGGTTGTACGGATCAGCCCAAGGCGAAACGAATGAAGCTATGTTGTATTGATTCAATACGGCTTTTATGAATTTCGTAAAAAGGGGTCCATACTTGGGAAGCGTACCCGAGATGGGGTCTCACATAACAGTTGTATAAGGAAAGAGTAACGTATGGATCGTTAAACTCCTTTGCCCAGCGTTTTATGAATCCCAGCATGAAACTCGCTTTATTTACAATAAAGTTAATATGTACCGTAAAATCTAAATCAGAACTAAAGTGAACACCCAGGTCTTTGAAATTTAAAACACGACAGAGTGTGTGCTTTGAAATGGAATAATCAAAAGCACTCACTACTCGCTTTTTAGAGAAAGTTATACTTTGGCATTTAACTGGGTTAAGAGAAAGGCCATTTTTCCCACACCAAAGATTAAAACTGTCAATATCAGCCTGCAAGAGCTGTTATGGAAAAAAGCAGCTAAATATTTGTTGCCCGACTGGGACTCGAACCCGTGATCGCCAGGTTGTGGGTCCGCCACATCTTTTTTTTTTTTTTTTTTTTTTTTTTTTTTTTTTAAATTAATTTTTATTTTTCAATTTTCTTAAAACTATCTTAAAGCTAGACAAAAATTCATAAAAACTAGCCTACTTATCAATATCTTAAAACTAACTTACTGGCCCCAGTCAGGCGCTCTAAGTTAAACTATCATAACTTAATGCTAATGCCTTTCGGCCTAAGAACTCTCTTAATACTAAATCCAGGTCGGTTTTATTTTTTACCGAGAAGAATTTCACAAAAAAACTCGGTATCTATGTCTTTATTTTTTGGTTTTATATAAAACTTACAAACTACATAAAACTAAATTAAAGCTAATTAAAACTACTTAAAACTACTTACAACTAATTTTAAACTAATTACAACCTACTTATAAGCTACTTACAAACTAGAACAGCCACAGCAAGCATTTTCTGGCTTTTATAATTTTTTTTGTATTTTTGTTGATTTTATATTTTTTTTTTGGTGTTTTTGTATGTTTTATATTTTTTTTTTTTTTTTTTTTTTTTTTTTTGTTGGTGCCACCCTGACTGTCCCTACTTAAAACTAACTACCTTAACCTATGTAAGTCGGCCATACAAGAGAAAATAGCCAGGTCAACTATTAAATGTCTGAAGGAACTTCATCTTCGTTTTTCAACCACCAGAACTGGCTCTCCTGCTGTACCCTATCTCTTCGGTCCCGTTCGGACACAGTCCTACTGAACCGAATGTGCTCAGCTCCGTCTTATGCGAGGACGTCTCGACTGTAAAGGAGTCGCCGATCTACAGTTCTACGGCCGACGTGGTAGATTAGCGGAACCGCCGCTCTATCCTGGATCAGCCCTCGACTGTCTAGGTGGAGGAATGCATCGGGCGGAATAAAGCCGCTTAGACGCACACTCTCGTAGTATTCGTTGTTGGGGTAATAAGCCCCGAAAATTAAGCTGTTAGACGAGGACATCGCTCTTGCAATGTGACCTCGAATAAGCTTCAGCAAGAAATTATCTATCCTGTTTATGTTGGCCCCGTTGTATAGAGCCAGGTTGGAATAGTAGTGTTTGTACTCCGACTCTGGTGTTCTGTGCAATCCAAGGCAGCGTCGAAGACACTGCCTCTCAAACACCCGAATCTTTTCCATTTGAGATGGGGCAACGTTGAACCAAACCGGGCATCCATAGGCAATCATCGGCCGGATAAGGGCCATGTAGCAAATCACCTTCACCCTGCTGTCAAGCCGGCTGCTATAAAACAACCGTTTCGTCAGGGCAAAAGCTCCCCTAGCCCTGGCCAGAGCAGCATTTATATGTCTGTCGAAATACAAATACTGATCCAGCCAGATGCCAAGGTACTTCACTACACTTTTACTCGCCAGTGGATGTCCATTTGGCCCTACGATCACCAGCTTGCGCCAGTTCTTTCTCGTATCCCTTGTGGCTCTAAGCAACGGAGTCCTAAACAAGATAGTTTCTGATTTCTGAAAGTTGATTTTCAACTTCCAGTCATCGCAATATCGCTGAATCTTCTCGAAGTCACGCTGCAAAAGAATCCTGATGACCTCGACTTTCGGAGCTGTTCTGTACGCAATCAGATCGTCAGCATACGCAATTGCCTGAGTTAGACTACTTATCAGATCGCTGGTGTAAATGCTGAATAGAATCGGCGAGTTGACCGCTCCCTGCTGAAGACCATTTTTAATATTAAAGGTTGTGGCAGAAGTTACATTGCCACTCTTGACAACAAACTTTCTGCCATTGAGCATATCATAAAGCATATATAATAGTGGTTTACTAATGCCAAGTCTGGTCAGCTTTAGATAAAGACCCTCTAACCATACGGTGTCGAACGCCTTCTCCAAATCAACCAGACAGGCACCCGTACACTGCTTCTTAGATTTGTTCCATTGGACATCAGAAACGAGTTTCGATGCGGCATAAATGATGTCATGTCCCACCTTAAAACCGAACTGATTATCCGGTATGATATTATTGTCATCTGCCCTCTTAGACAGAGCTCTATTGATAACTTTTTCGAATACCTTGCTGATACCCAGAAGAAGACTTATCGACCGGAGATTCGCCGGATTTGAGTTGTCCTTTCCCTTTTTCGGGAGAGGATGCACCACAGCTGTCTTCCACCGCACTGGATAATATGCATTATTCAGAGCGTTGTTAAACAGAGTGGTATAAATGTCTACTGCTTCTTGAGGTAAATGTCGAAGTACAACGTTGGATATGCCATCGACTCCTGCTGACTTCTTCTTCTTTAATGAATCGAAGATGAGCTGGAGCTCCACCTTCGTAATTAACAGGGAACTGGGCCCATTTCGCTCGGCGATTATGGCGTTTGCCAAATGATCTTCATTGAACCCGGTGAAACCAAGGTTCTCTGATCGCCATTGCGTTATGTCATTCCGAAGGTAGAAGTGATGGAGCAAGGCTCTGTTTTCCAGGTCGTGATTGGGGCGAATGCAAGCATTCACCTTGTACACTTGCTGGAAAGCAGCCCCCACAGCCTCCACTTTCTCCTGCGGATCTTCGACAATAAAGAGGTCATCGTCCAAGACGGCGTCCTCTGGATTAATTCCTGCTGTCAGAAGTACGTCTCTGTTGTCTGTCGTTCTCTGAAGCTTGAGACACGGAAGATCGTTCTGATCATTCCTTCTAAATATCTTGTTAATTTGCGGGTCGCTAGCATTAACGGCCCGAATTTTGTTGTCCCAATACAAATTAATTGACAACCGATAGTTTTCTTTAATTAGTTGGTTGATGTTTTTGATCGACGACTTCAGTGTCCTAATCTCCAGATGGTGAGGGTCAGTAAACCGTCGGTACAAGAGTTTTAGTCTTGTCAGCAGTCCACTTTTTTGTCTGTGTAGTGCGTCAATGGTTGCGTTTTGATACATGTCGGTTGCGTCCCGTTGCTTGTATTTTGGTATTGTTCTGTTCATTGTTCGTTTGATTGTCTCATCCATTTGTTCTAGGTATTGGTCTATTTCGTTATTTGTCAAATTCCTGTCATTTGGTGGGGATAAGTTGTTCGAACTGATTTCGCTCGATAAGGCGTTGGTAAAGCGTGGCCAGCGCACCTTACTGTAACTGTAAGTATGCAGAGGTACATACTCATCCAACTCCACGAGCTCGTTCGGAAGCTGTATTGCGGCGGCGAGTCCGCAGTGATCACTGTCGTACTCGATCGTTCGTAAGCAGTTTCTTGGTCTTTGACCCACAGTATCAGTAATTGTCAGTTTTGCGTCTATTAGCAATAGATCCAGATAGGCACCGCTTCTTGGAAACGATGGGCGATCCGTAGCCAGCAGGTCAACACCATATTCAGTATTGTATCGACTCATCCAATTGAAAAGATGATTACCTCTTTGATTTTGAATTTGATTTCCCCAATCTTGGTGTTTGGCATTCAAATCACCGGCCATGAGAAAGTAATTTTCGTCCAAGCTCAAGTGTAGACCTTCAAAAAGTTTTTCAAGCTCTGTCAAAAAATCAGTTGGCTGAGGTGATTCCGGTGCATAAGCTGCGATTACATACATTCGCTTCCCCTGTTGGAGAGGAATGCATACGATGCACGCCTCTAACAGCCGAAATCCGCGCAGATCACTATTATATATAACTTTATGATTAATGCCTTTTCGTATGAAGATTGCGACGCCCCCCCCTTGAGTGGAGTTGGGTCGATCTCTTCTAACGATATTGTAATTGTTGTTAGTCAACTTATGTTTCTGGTTCAGCTTAGTTTCGCTGGCCATAAACACATCTGGACTTTGGTCTTTCAACAATTGGAAAAGATTAGCTCTACGTTCGGTCCTAATCAGTGAATTTACATTTTCAGCAAGGATCCTAAGAGGCCTCTCCGACAGCGCGCCTTTAACCTCTAATTTGCGTTAGGCTAGGCAAAACAGAGTAGAGATAGTCTACCCTAGTCGCCTGCTCCTTTATCTGGTTGTGAAGTCCTGTTAACTGGCCTTGAATTGCCAGCAACATGCTTCTTATTTCGGCCTGAGCGTCCGGCGCCTTTGGCACTAGGGCCGGTTGGGCTGCCCTAGCTGCAGGCTGTACCGTTTTTCCCCTTCCTGCAGCCATTTGGGCGTAGGAAATTTGGGGATTAACGGGCGTTGCTGTAGGAGCACGCGTTGATGGGCGTATCTCTACCGCTGTCTGCTTAGCCACTTTGTTGTTTCTTATCTGCTGAAAAGCTGAGCAACCCCGATAATTAGCAGGGTGCCCCTCTTTTCCGCAAAGTGCACATTTAAGCTGGGTCATGTCTTCGACCCGTTCTTCACCGAGCTTGCACTCCCCCTTAATGTGGTCCTCACCACACTTAACGCAGCGTGACTGCATTTCGCAGTTTGCTGCAGCGTGGCCAAACCTTTGGCAGCGCATGCATTGACGCATGTTGCCGCGTCTTTTTAGTTTATCCCAAGTTACAACCTGGTAGTTGAGAACGGAGATACTTCTCAACTTATCCAGTTTGCTGCTGGGCGATAGCTGGACTAGGAAGAACGGCAAAGACCGCTTCTCCCGTCTGGCTCTGACTGTAACGAACGGCTTGACCCCGATAAAGTCGAGATCGTCGCTCGCTTTTTGACGGAGCTCATTTAAGAGCACCTGTGGTTCCGTGCAGGAATCTATGCCCTTCAAGAGGACCGTTTGGTATTTATCCACTTTGGGGGTAAAACTGAAGAACTCAGTCGTGGATTTTTTCAACAATTCTTTTATAATTTTGTGCTGCTCCACTGTAGAGCAGTGGATAGCATGTCTATATTTGCTTAATCTTTTAATAAAAAAGTTTTGGCCTATGGCCGACTTACACAGGTCTATGGTTTCCTGTAGCTCCATTTTATAGGTGTTAATTGGTGGCACCTTTTCTTTTTTGTTTTGGGGCGGCTGTGGCTGCTGCTGATGTACTCCCTGCTGATGCTGCTGCTGTTGACTCCGCTCCTGTGGTTTTTGTTGTTGCTGCTGCTGTTGTTGTTGCTGTTGAATTTGCTTTTTCGGCCGTTGCTCCTTCGGCTGCTGCTGTTGTTGTTCACTTGGCAGCTGTTGTTGTTGCTGTTGCTGACTTAAATCCTGCTGCTTGTTTTTCTGTGGCAGCTCTTGCTGTGGCGCTGCCTTTTTTGGCGCCTGCACCACTTTTTTCTGCTCGCGCTCCTGCTTCTCCCTTTCGCGTCGAGCTTCTTGCTTTTGTCTGAGCGCTTCTATCAGTGGGGTCACGATGGCATTGAGACGTTCCATCTCCCCCCGAATGACATCTATTTTTTGGCTGATGGCCTGCTCGTCCAATTCTTGCGCCTCGTTTTCCTCTTCGGAGGACGCCTCTGGTGAAGTGAGGTCAACAAGCAGATTGCTGTTGCTGTCCCCCGTTGTATACAATCCCTCGCCACCCTCTGACATATATTCGATGTCATCGTCGGATGGCGAGGTATCCAATTGTTCTTGTATTTTTGCTGCTGCTGTGGGTTTGGCTGTGCGCGCCGTCTCCTTCACCCCAGCTGGCAGCTGGGCTGAGGTGATGGTGGAGCGGTGCTTTACGAGGTTCGGCGCACAGCTAATCCTCTTCCTCCTCTTGTTTTTAATGTCGGCTGTTGTTGCCGTTGGTGGGTGTGCCGTTCTTGCTACGGCACTTGTTGATGGCGTGGCTGGTGGTGCCATCGCTTGCTTGGTTGTTGTTGTTGCTGCTACGGCTTTTGCTGGTGGTGCCATAGCTGGCTTTGTTGTTGTTGCTAGGACACCTTTCGATGTCCCCGCCGTGTTGTTCGATGCCATTTGCTGTTTTTCCCACTCGATGAAGTTTTCGACTTCTCGATTATGGAAAAAAGCAGCTAAATAATTTTTCCACGACTGGGACTCGAACCCGTGATCCTCAGGTTGTCGGTCTGCCACCTCTTCCTCTGCGCTATTAACACTATTGGGAATCGCTTGGTTAAAATTGAACTTTACTACGTCACTCCGAGATAATTACTTTTAATAAACTGGGAAGCCGAAAACGTCTACACACTTCCACAGTACGAGATCGACTGGTCCGCCACATCTACCACTGTGCTATTTGCACTATTAAAATTAGCTTCGCTACGGTGTTAACTTCTACTAGTCACTCCGATTTTATTTGTAAGCACTGTGAAAGCCGAAAACGTGTGCACACTTTCACAGATCGAGATCGACTGGACGATACTAATCACTTTGGTGAACAATGTTTGCCTTGGCCTCATAATTTACCCTTGATTAATGAATTATATGCCTAAAAATGGAAAATAATTATTTTACGATAGAACGCAAAGCAATTTCCGGGTAATTGTTTCGTAATTCCATGTAAGCAATGTTTTTTTTGCGTGAAACTGAAAACTAAATAGGTATGCAAAAACATAATTTGTAGGTATTTTATCTCAATTTTTTGTTTACATGCGAAAATATGTTCATGGACTTCTTTCCCATGGGACCTTTAAACTGTTCTTAGCAACGAATTTTTCGCTGCTAAGAACATCTCTTGGCATTTGTATTTGCTTTTGCATAGTATAATTTTTTTGAAAACTGTAAACTGAAAACCTACCTACATAAATTTCGTTTACAGCACGGACATTTTTCTTTCTTTTCTCACCAATAAACTTTTTTTTTTACAAAAAACTGTATACCTCATTTGCTAAAATGATTATTTTTTTCTCGGAAAAATAATTAAAATTCATACGTACCTTAAAAATATATTTGTAATTATACCATTCTCCTCTAGCAAATTATGTAGGTAAGTGCTACGGAATGACTATTATTTACCTTCTTTAATTCTTTTATTTTCTCAATTGTTAATTACGAAACTATTTTTTTTTTCAATTTAACAAACTACCTGTCTCTATTGTATTAACTGGATTAATAGAAACAAAAATAGATAAATAAATAAAACAAGCAAAATAATTATTCTCCATCCCCAGAATTCAAAACAGAAAAATTTAGCATTTTAACAAACTTTTCCTTCGTCATTAAAATTTCTTTACCTACGTAGGCACATATTTTTGCATACCGCACACAAATTTTCGAAACTTACAAAACGAAAATTCATGCCATTATTAGAAAATGGAGATGAATGAATAAATGTACCTGCAAAAGTATCACCACAAAAAAAAGACAGCATAAAATGACAAAAACAACAACCACCACTAAGTCTACCATTGCTTTATTTTACATCATAACAAAACTAAATACATGTATGTATATATATTATCTGTACCTCAAACGTAAAAACAGAGACATCAAAAAAAGAAGATTTTTTCTTGAAACCTTCATTCATATTGAAGAAGAAAAACACCACCACCATTGCCTTACAAAATTCATACGTAGCAAAAAAGAAAGACAATTCATATCCGCTAACCAACAACAACCCCAATACTTGCGGACACCTTGAAAATAAAAAATGTTTCCAATTCTCCTGTCAAAATCGTACACATGTTGAAGATTAGTTTCTCAGCATTAGTATTCACTAGCTCCACCATCGGTGATACACCGCGTAATTAGAAACAGCTCCATGATATTACTATAAAGTTTATATACAAAGGTTTCACTTAAATTCTTATAACTTGAGTTTTACTGGTCAGATTTTTAAGATTAAGTCTTCATTAATATTTTAATTTGGTGCTGTTTGAAGTAAATTTCAAACGGGAAGACGTAAGCAATAGTTTTATATGGACGCCACGCCATCGACACTGATCGGTACCTATTCATTGTTATTTTTTTATTTTCTTACTGACAAAATAAATAAATGAAACGAAATAAATATTCTCTACCTCCAGAAGTCAAAATAGATAAATTGATCAAATAACAAAGTTTCCCTGAAACAACAGATTATTAATTATTCATATATTTCATATATTTTTCTGTTTTACAAACAGAAGAAATATCTAATGAGAAAAATTCAATCATCAAAAACGAAAAAACAGACAAACGTGAGAAAAAAACCACCACCATAGCATTTC
The DNA here is from genome assembly GCA_946251815.1 of Dasysyrphus albostriatus. Classification (NCBI taxonomy): domain Eukaryota; kingdom Metazoa; phylum Arthropoda; class Insecta; order Diptera; family Syrphidae; genus Dasysyrphus; species Dasysyrphus albostriatus. The sequence continues at coordinate 159,670,918 of OX276335.1, read as the reverse complement.
AAAACTGTTTAATAGCAAAAGAAAAGAAAGAGTGTGTCTACACTATCTAGAGAACCGACTCGTATCCCTCTTGCCTAAAACACCCGCAATTGTGGATAGCTCTAAATGGGACGTTTTCGATTTTTTCGATTCAATTGTTTGTTGTTTTCAGTCTAATGAGCCAAAATCCATTCAGTTATCATTGTATTGGCGTGGTTCCATTAAAAATGCATTGGACAGCTACCACATGCTCAGCCATGTGGAGGAAATCCTCTCAGTGCAGTTTGTTGGGTGAAAGAGCAAAAGCCCTAAAGTCGGTTCTCTAGATAATATAGGTACTCTATGCAAAAAACCAACAACAAAACCAAATACAAATGCCATTGTTGAGAACTCAATTTTCAAAATGTTGAAGCAACTTAAGCGACGCGAGCGCACCACCGGACAAACAGCGCGTAAATAAAAACGACTCCATAATATTACTATGAAGTTTTTATATAAAGGTATCGGTTTTGCCAAAGATAATAAGGGTATTCATGCAACGTCGTAAGTTTACAAAATGTGTAAACTGATACATGATAAATGAACGACCTTTTTTATACACTTGATTAAATGCTAGGTAATTCAATCACAGTAAGAGTCGCAATGACGTTTGGTTAAGCTTAACCAGTTTGGTTAATTTTACGCAACCAAATCCCTTGATAAGTTTAACCAAATTGTGTAAATCATTTCCCATACAAATTTGGACAGTTCATTAACCAAAAGATAAACTTAACCAATTTGTAAACTTATCTAGGGTTTTATGAAGTTGCATGAATACCCTTAACATAACAAGTAAAGATGCCGCACGTAGAACAAAAATCTGTGCCAGAAAATTTCAATCAACATGTATCTAAGATTTAAAAGCCATAAGCAACATTCAAAAGTTGCTGCCAGCTGTTTTCCCACACTGTCTCTCTGCATTATCTTGCTACCAAAGCAAGAAAAATTCATTTGATGTTGAGACTTGAGAGTTTCAGTAGGAAGTCAGTAGGGAGGAAAGAGGCGTTTTTTTTTGTTCATCAATTTTTTTCCCACTAGAGGCAGATCTAAATGAAAATATGGCAAAAGAATGAACTGTCTGTGTTTTGTTTTTGTTTGTATTTTTGTTGTCGGGAGATTTAAATTTGTTTCTTGGCTGATTTCTTTGTCCTTGTGTCTTGTTGTTGTATCTTGTGCGTTACAAGTGCATTAAGGCATTGAAATATCCATACACCTACCAACTTACATAGATTTAGTTTTATTTTCTGGAGTACGTTCGATGCCATTATGTATGGAACTCGATTTCTTTTGCATGGCCACCACGGGCACGCTTGAAGAAGTCCAGATGCTGAACCCAATTTGCGACGGTTTTCAAGCATAAATCGCCCGATACTGTTGCTAATGACGCCGCCGGCCTATAAACCACACCGTATTTTTTTTTTTGGGATGCAATGATGACTCATGGAGTACGTGTGGATTGCTGCCTGACCAATATATTTTGTTTATTGCCGAAGCCATTCAGCCAGAAATGAGCCTCATAGCTGAAGATGATTTTTTGATGAAAATCCGAATCATTTTCAAGTTGTTGCTCAGCCCAATTCACGAACATATGACGCATCTGGTTGTCAAGCGGCTTCAGTTCTTGCGTCAATTTAATCTTGTAAGGATGTAGGCCAAAATCTTTTCACAAAATTCGCCACAACGACGTCACAGAGACACATTTGGGCTTTCTGCAACTAAAGTCTCAGCGGCAGCAATATTCTCGACACTACGGGCACTTCTTTATCTCACTGGCATGGGAACGTTTTGTACTGTGCCTGTGGATTCAAATTTTTCCACTAGACGCTCAATTGTTGATCGATTATGACGATCATAAATTGGACGTAGCGCTCTTAACGTTGAGGCTACTGACTCCGAATTTCGGTAGTAAATTTTAATAATTTCGACTCGTTGTTGGCTCATATATCTTTTCATCATGAAATGGCAAACCTTACTGAAGAGAAATGTTAAAAGAGCGACAAGAAATATGGCCTCGTTTGCTGTAAAGAGGGAATGTTTTGGATTCGTGCTAAAAAAAATGTCTAAATAACAATAAAATATATCCATTACGATGAAAGAGCACTCGAATTAAGTGGTTGGCCCATTTCACTGAAGCAATTTTTCTTCAAATTTTGAACTTCAGGTTTTTTGTAACTCTCCAGGAGGAAAATTAAATTTTTTTTTTTAGCTCAAAAAATAACGGTACCTACTTGACATACAACCGTTAAGGAAACGCTTATTTATCTCAAAAGCAATCCCATCGGTTTTAATATAGGAAAGCAATAACTGTAGGTACAGTGTAGTTTTTGGTAAGAAAAATTTACCAAAAGTGTTATTAACGGTACCTGCCATATCACAGTTTTTTTAATTTTTTATTTTCGATGTATTCATTAACGGCCAAACCGATTTCTGGCAAAGTTTTTATTCAAAAGCTATATTCAAATGTTAATAATATTGCAGGAATGTTAAAAGTTTTTTGGAAAATGCAATATTTCAAAAACAGGTTGATGCATTTTTTGAAAATAATAATAAATTTAAATACATTTATGTAAATATTCTAAATCTTGCATACCAAAACATTAGTTTTTTAAGAAAAATGCTCGAAAGATTTGAATTTTGCGGTTTTAAATATTTTTCCGATTAATTTTTTCTATGAAAACTTTCATATTTTAATAGTTCTTTACTGCTTTTGTATTGCTGTTTTTCTCGAAATGCCAAAAATACAGAAACGTTTTTTTCATTAACACCTGTATTATATTTAACAGCCAGTTCACTACGTAGGTAGGTATTGTGTAGGTAATACACAAAAATATTTACCTGGTAGCGCTAGGTACCTCTTCTGCTGTGTAAAAAAGAAAAAAATATCTGACTTTTTGGCTGTTCTGAGTTAGGGCCAGTTTTGGCAGAGTTTAAAACGCTTACGAAATATGACGCAGGTATGCACAATACAAAGAACCTGGCTATTTTTAAAATAAATTAATGCTATATTTCCACCAAAGGTTTATCTCAGTTCAGACATTATTAAATCTTTATTTCTATGATAATATTTTTACTTATAATGCATTTCCTTAAAATATGAAACGAATTTATCCAAAAATATAAAAGTTACTTATAAAATCAGAAAAACGCGTTTATCTCATCATACCATAAATACAAAAATATGGTAAATGATTTACTTATTCACAAGAACTGTATTCTTCCTGTGTATATTCATTAAATATAATAAGCTAAACTAAACTATCCATCTTTACATTGAGTTAAGTGTGCACAAAATAAATATTTTTGAAAAGGGACAAAATTCCTATTTTTAGAACAGTACAAGAATTTGTCAAAAAAAAAAATGAGTTTAAAAACATTTAGTATTTAAAAATTTCAAAGATCAATATAATTGATGTTTTTTTTATTTTTTGAAATATTTTTTGTTTTTGGATCCATTTTAGAAAAAACTGAAATAATAATTTTTGTTTCATTAATTATAATAAAAACAAGCTTTTCCCATGATAATCTTAACATAAAAAATAATTTTGAAAAACCGTAGCTACCAATGAATTTATGTTTTGCTTTTAATAAAACTGATGCATTGATTAATAATTTTTAAAATCTACAAAAAAAAAGAATAATAAAATTTTTAGAACCAGTACAAATTTATTCCAAGAATTCATTGCTAACTTCAAATTCAATCTAAAATTTTTTTTTTTGTGAATGGAATACGATTTAAACTTGAATTTTGGTTTGTCATAATATTCTTATAATTTCGTCTCTGTCATTTTTTTGTTGATCCACTTCTAGTGGAAAGATGAGCATGTGGAATATACCGATTCATTTAAAACTTATTCTTTTTTGTAGAAGACGTTTTCCTTCATATTTTGAATAAAATTAAACCGATTAAAACGAATATTGAACATTTTGTTGGCACTAGAGAAGGTATGTAGTGCCAAAAGTGTAGACATACCAAATTGTGATTTTGAATCAAAAAAATATTCAATTCTGTTTCGCAATGGGATGCCGAAATGGTTAAAATCGTCTTTTTGATAGAACTTAATCAAAACAATTTATTAACTTCACTAATAAAACCCCAATATTACTATACGATTGTCATGCGTCATGCGACGCGACGTTGTTACCTAGAAAATGCCATAAAATAAGTAACGATACTTTGTCAATCCTTAAAATAAGTCATGATTTGGTATCAAATAAATAATATTATTCAATCTATGGCTAGTAAATGTGGCTATAGTAGGTAGATGCTCTATAAAAATAGTAAATAGTCTCTTCTAAAGCTACGTATAAGCAGAAAAGGTTTGAAATTATGTACACAAATTAAAATTGCAAAATATTCCTTGCTTTTTTTATAATTCCTAGTGTTGAGTTTTAAGTTCTCAGAGGGAGTCATGACCCCGCGTAATATCAATTTCGTGGAATTTTCTAAGTAACATAGTTCAGCTTACGTTGCGTGATTGACATACATTCATTAATCATTATTCATTACTATTGGTTAAAACCTATCTACATAAGACTTAAATAAGAAAAGAAGTCGTCTCCATTTAAAAAAAGTTTAAGTTTGAAATTAATTGATATTCCGATATGAAACTATACGAATATAATGACAAAACAGAATTCAAATTGAAATGGAATCTTAGAATGAAATCTGAATTTAGAAAGTATTTTTGGCTGCCTTGGAATAAATGTGTATTGGTCCAAAAATTTGTATTCACATTTCTAAAATGTTTTTAAATTAGCATGAGAAATACTACTTGTCTCTTCATAATAAATGAGTTTCTTCTAAAATAGATATGAGAACAAAAAATATTATATTTATTTAAGGTTTTTAAAGACTTTGGAATAATCCAATGTGATATCAAGTGACTCCTAGCCACCGAATTAATTTAATAAATGCCGTTTCTTTTGAATTTTATTTTTTCCTTGCTAACATTGAATTCCAAAGTTTCAGTACACAAAAGTTCTATATCCATAGGAAATCTCAAGTGTGTTTTCCATGGGTTTATTTGCATTCGTATGGGGGAGGTCGCTATAAATATTTCTGACTTTTTTCATACTTTTACTTTTTTTTTTAAATAACCGCGTAACCGTTTTTGACTTCATTTCTACCACAAAGATATTTTCAAATAAAAAAAAGTCAAATCAAACATCATATTTCTCAGGAAGAAAGTAAGGAATATATTTTTCAAACCTTAAAACTTGTTTTCCAGGGAATATATTTTTTTTTATAAGGGGCATTTAAGTACTCAGGTGGTGACATATTTGAGTGCGGCTCGAAGTTCTAGTTTCAAAGTTTTGCTTTCGAAAATTTGGGGTTTTCACTAAAAATAATGTATTTCATAAGTAAATAAAAAAATAAATCAAATCCTTTTCATTCAGTTTTTCTCTTATTTATAAAAGAAAATAATTGAAAAAGGAAGTAAAAAGCACGACACATTTATGTAAACAGGATTTCCAAAGTAGAACTTTGCCAAACGAATTTTGACTCAGCCAAAGTTTCAACTTCAGCCATTTAATAGGTAGGTATTTATTAAAAAAAAAACTGGTAATATTTGTGGGGCCAGTGGAACTTGATTCCAAGAAAAGCCTAAGATTGAAACAAAAGAAATCGTGGACCAATCTTGAATTTAATAAATTAATTAGTTCTAACTGATTTGTGTGAATTTATGTTGATATGACTACCTAAGGAGAAATGCCGATGCAGGTATACGCCGCTGCCCAACACCATTTGTGTTTATTAAAATATGTGCATATCTTGTGTAAAAGTCCCCAGAGTTTCTTAGCATACACAAACACACCTCACCCCACAGACTGAATGACGATGTACCTATCTACCTACCTAGCAAGACAAAATAATTTGTATGAATGAATGATTCAATTTTATTTTATAATTTTTTTTAACAAATTTATTCGAAGCCTTATTCAATGATAAAAAAAAAATCAATCATTCATTCGTAAGATAATTTGTAAGATCATCGTAAGATAATTTTGATTAAAACAACGAAATTACAAGAAATCTTAAATTTACATGAAAAAGAGGTGAAATACTCGCCATCTCTTTTTTCAACTTAAGTTTCTTTCGGTTTGATTCTGATCGACAAAATTGAAGAATCCAGAAAATAAAATTAAATCTATGTAAGTAGGTAGGTGTATGGATATTTCAATGCCTTAATTCACTTGTAAGGCACAAGATACAACAACAAGACAAGGCCGAAGAAATCAACCAAGAAAAAAATCAGAATCTCTCGACAAAAATACAAACAAAAACAAAACACAGACAGTCCATTCTTTTGCCATATTTTCATTTCGATCTGCCTTTATTGGGAAAGAAAAATTGATGAACAAAAAAACGTCTCTTTCCTTCCTACTGACTGACAGAAGCGAAACTCTCAAGTCTCAACATCAAATAAATTTTTCTTGCTTTGGTATAGGTATAGGTCCAGCAACAAAATAGCAAGACAATGCAGAGACAGTGTGAGAAAACAACCACCACTTTCCAACAACCAGCGGGCCGACTTTCGATTTTCGCAAAAAAAAAATGCCACGCGATGTATTTCTAATTGCACATTTCAAATATGTAAAAAAATTTAATTGCACACCCCCCTATTTTTTTTTTTAAATATAAACAAATTGCACTTTGTATGAAACTTTCAAATGGTCATATCTTGGTAACCAAGTAAAATTTCGAAATGCACAGGGGCTAAAATAATTGCTTATTTTGAAATTGAATTTGCACACCAAAAATTTTAATTTGCACACCCTTCATTAATTAATAATTAATTAATTAAAATTTCGCTAAAGAAAAGAACTAAATAATTGAAACAAGACTTATTACAAAATAACCCAACCAAAATATACCAATCAATGGCCCAGCGTGAGAGCTGCCGACTGCCAGTCGATCTCGTACTGTGGAAGTGATTAGACGTTTTCGGCTTCCCAGTTTATTCAAAGTAATTATATCGGAGTGAATTAGTCAAGTTTTATTTAAACCGAGCGATCCTCAATAGTGTTGATAGCACAGAGGAAGAGGTGGCAGACCGCAACCACAGCTGCAACCAAAAGAGCAGCTACAAATACGGGAGCAGTCCAAAGAAAACCTGCTTGTACAGCAGCCACAGCAGCAACCAATGCCTAAGGAGCAAAGGCAACAAAATAAAAAGCAGCAACAGAACCAAAAGCAGCAGACAAAATAGCAGCAGTTACAACAGCAGCAGCAACAACAAAAACCACAGGAGCGGAGTCAACAGCAGCAGCATCAGCAGGGAGTACATCAGCAGCAGCCACAGCCGCCCCAAAACAAAAAAGAAAAGGTGCCACCAATTAACACCTATAAAATGGAGCTACAGGAAACCATAGACCTGTGTAAGTCGGCCATAGGCCAAAACTTTTTTATTAAAAGATTAAGCAAATATAGACATGCTATCCACTGCTCTACAGTGGAGCAGCACAAAATTATAAAAGAATTGTTGAAAAAATCCACGACTGAGTTCTTCAGTTTTACCCCCAAAGTGGATAAATATCAAACGGTCCTGCTGAAGGGCATAGATTCCTGCACGGAACCACAGGTGCCCTTAGATGAGCTTCGTCAAAAAGCGAGCGACGATCTCGACTTTATCGGGGTCAAGCCGTTCGCTACAGTCAGAGCCAGACGGGAGAAGCGGTCTTTGCCGTTCTTCCTAGTTCAGCTATCGCCCAACAGCAAACTGGATAGGTTGAGGAGTATCTCCGTCCTCAACTACCAGGTTGTTACTTGGGATAAATTAAAGAGACGTGGCGACATGCTTCAATGCATGCGCTGCCAAAGGTTTGGCCACGCTGCAGCAAACTGCGAAATGCAGCCACGCTGCGTTAAGTGTGGTGAGGACCACATTAAGGGGGAGTGCAAGCTCGGTGAAGAACGGGTCGAAGACATGACCCAGCTTAAATGTACACTTTGCGGAAAGGAGGGGCACCCTGCTAATTATCGGGGTTGCTCAGCTTTTCAGCAAATAAGAAACAACAAAGTGGCTAAGCAGACAGCGGTAGAGATACGCCCATCAACGCGTGCTCCTACAGCAACGCCCGTTAATCCCCAAATTTCCTATGCCCAAATGGCGGCAGGAAGGGGAAAAACGGTACAGCCTGCAGCTAAGGCAGCCCAACCGGCCCTAGTGCCAAAGGCGCCGGACGCTCAGGCCAAAATAAGAAGCATGTTGCTGGCAATTCAAGGCCAGTTAACAGGACTTCACAACCAGATAAAGGAGCAGGCGACTAGGGTAGACTATCTCTACTCTGTTTTGCCTAGCCTAACGCAAATTAGAGGTTAAAGGCGCGCTGTCGGAGAGGCCTCTTAGGATCCTTATCACAATATCGTTAGAAGAGATCGACCCAACTCCACTCAAGGGGGGGGGCGTCGCAATCTTCATACGAAAAGGCATAAATCATAAAGTTATATATAATAGTGATCTAAGTAGATTTCGGCTGTTAGAGGCGTGTGTCGTATGCATTCCTCTCCAACAGGGGAAGCGAATGTATGTGATCGCGGCTTATGCACCGGAATCACCTCAGCCAACTGATTTTATGACAGAGCTTGAAAAACTTTTCGAATGTCTACGCTTGAGCTTGGAAGACAATTACTTTCTCATGGCCGGTGATTTGAATGCCAAACACCAAGATTGGGGAAATCAAATTCAAAATCAAAGAGGTATACATCTTTTCAATTGGATGAGTCGATACAACACTGAGTATGGTGTCGACCTGCTGGCTACGGATCGGCCATCGTTTCCACGAAGAGCTGCCTATCTGGATCTATTGCTAATAGACGCAAGACTGACAATTACTGACACTGTGGGTCAAAGACCAAGAAACTGCTTACGAACGATCGAGTACGACAGTGATCACTGCGGACTCACCGCCGTAATACAGCTCCCGAACGAGCTCGTGGAGTTGGATGAGTATGTACCTGTGCATACTTACAATTACAGTAAGGTGCGCTGGCCACGCTTTACCAACGCCTTATCGAGCGAAATCAGTTCGAATAACATATCCCCACCAAATGACAGGAATTTGACAAATAACGAAATAGACCAATACCTAGAACAAATGGATGAGACAATCAAACGAACAATGAACAGAACAATACCGAAATACAAGCAACGGGACGCAACCGACATGTATCGAAACGCAACCATTGACGCACTACACAGACAAAAAAGTGGACTGCTGACAAGACTCAAACTCTTGTACCGACGGTTTACTGACCCTCACCATCTGGAGATTAGGACACTGAAGTCGTCGATCAAAAACATCAACCAACTAATTAAAGAAAACTATCGGTTGTCAATTAATTTGTATTGGGACAACAAAATTCGGGCCGTTAATGCTAGCGACCCGAGCATGTTTCCGCAAATTAACAAGATATTTAGAAGGAATGATCAGAACGATCTTCCGTGTCTCAAGCTTCAGAGAACGACAGACAACAGAGACGTACTTCTGACAGCAGGAATTAATCCAGAGGACGCCGTCTTGGACGATGACCTCTTTATTGTCGAAGATCCGCAGGAGAAAGTGGAGGCTGTGGGGGCTGCTTTCCAGCAAGTGTACAAGGTGAATGCTTGCATTCGCCCGAATCACGACCTGGAAAACAGAGCCTTGCTCCATCACTTCTACCTTCGGAATGACATCACGCAATGGCGATCAGAGAACCCTGGTTTCACCGGGTTCAATGAAGATCATTTGGCAAACGCCATAATCGCCGAGCGAAATGGGCCCAGTTCCCTGTTAATTACGAAGGTGGAGCTCCAGCTCATCTTCGATTCATTAAAGAAGAAGAAGTCAGCAGGAGTCGATGGCATATCCAACGTTGTACTTCGACATTTACCTCAAGAAGCAGTAGACATTTATACCACTCTGTTTAACAACGCTCTGAATAATGCATATTATCCAGTGCGGTGGAAGACAGCTGTGGTGCATCCTCTCCCGAAAAAGGGAAAGGACAACTCCAATCCGGCGAATCTCCGGTCGATAAGTCTTCTTCCGAGTATCAGCAAGGTATTCGAAAAAGTTATCAATAGAGCTCTGTCTAAGTGGGCAGAGGACAATAATATCATACCGGACAATCAGTTCGGTTTTAAGGCGGGACATGACACTATTCATGCCGCGTCGAAACTCGTTTCTGATGTCCAATGGAACAAATCTAAGAAGCAGTGTACGGGTGCCTGTCTGGTTGATTTGGAGAAGGCCTTCGACACCGTATGGTTAGAGGGTCTTTATCTAAAGCTGACCAGACTTGGCATTAGTAAACCACTGTTATATATGCTTTATGATATGCTCAATGGCAGAAAGTTTGTTGTCAAAAGTGGCAATGTAACTTCTGCCACAACCTTTAATATTAAAAATGGTCTTCAGCAAGGAGCGGACAACTCGCCGATTCTATTCAGCATTTACACCAGCGATCTGATAAGTAGTCTAACTCAGGCAATTGCGTATGCCGACGATCTAATTGCGTACAGAACAGCTCCAAAAGTCGAGGACATCAGGATTCTTTTGCAGCGTGACTTCGAGAAGATTCAGCGATATTGCGATGACTGGAAGTTGAAAATCAACTTTCAGAAATCAGAAACCATCTTGTTTAAGACTCCATTGCTTAGAGCCACAAGGGATACGAGAAAGAACTGGCGCAAGCTGGTGATCGTAGGGCCAAATGGACATCCACTGGCGAGTAAGTGTAGTAAAGTACCTTGGCATCTGGATGGATCAGAATTTGTATTTCGACAGACATATAAATGCTGCTCTGGCCAGGGCTAGGGGAGCTTTTGCCCTGACGAAACGGTTGTTTTATAGCAGCCGGCTTGACAGCAGGGTGAAGGTGATTTGCTACATGGCCCTTATCCGGCCGATGATTGCCTATGGATGCCCGGTTTGGTTCAACGTTGCCCCATCTCAAATGGAAAAGATTCGGGTGTTTGAGAGGCAGTGTCTTCGACGCTGCCTTGGATTGCACAAAACACCAGAGTCGGAGTACAAACACTACTATTCCAACCTGGCTCTATACAACGGGGCCAACATAAACAGGATAGATAATTTCTTGCTGAAGCTTATTCGAGGTCACATTGCAAGAGCGATGTCCTCGTCTAACAGCTTAATTTTCGGGGCTTATTACCCCAACAACGAATACTACGAGAGTGTGCGTCTAAGCGGCTTTATTCCGCCCGATGCATTCCTCCACCTAGACAGTCGAGGGCTGATCCAGGATAGAGCGGCGGTTCCGCTAATCTACCACGTCAGCCGTAGAACTGTAGATCGGCGGCTCTTTTACAGTCGAGACGTCCTCGCACAAGACGGAGCTGATCACCTTCGGTTCAGTAGGACTGTGTCCGAACGGGACCGAAGAGATAGGGTACAGCAGGAGAGCCAGTTCTGGTGGTTGAAAAACGAAGATGAAGTTCCTTCAGACATTTAATAGTTGACCTTGCTATTTTCTCTTGTATGGCTGACTTACATAGGTTTAGGTAGTTAGTTTTAAGTAGGGACAGTCAGGGTGGCACCAAAAAAAAAAAAAAGAAAAAAAAAAAAATATAAAATCAACAAAAATACAAAAAAAAGTAGGTCGTAATTAGTTTAAAATTAGTTGTAAGTAGTTTTAATTAGCTTTAATTTAGTTTTATGTAGTTTGTAAGTTTTATATAAAACCAAAAAATAAAGACATAGATACCGAGTTTTTTTGTGAAATTCTTCTCGGTAAAAAATAAAACCGAACTGGATTTAGTATTAAGATAGTTCTTAGGCCGAAAGGCATTAGCATTAAGTTATTCTAGTTTAACTTAGAGCGCCCGACTGGGGCCAGTAAGTTAGTTTTAAGATATTGATAAGTAGGCTAGTTTTTATGAATTTTTGTCTAGCTTTAAGATAATTTTAAGAAAATTGAAAAATAAAAATGAATTTAAAAAAAAAAAAAAAAAAAAGCTGCCGACTGCGAACCTAAGTGTCATGGGTTCGAGTCCTATGAGGATCGATCACATTTTTTTTTTATTTTTCATTACTTGTTATACAGTATTTTTTTTTCTAATAGAAAGGGAGTGTATGTGTTTGAAAAAAATTCTTACTTGCACAGCTAAATAATAAATTAAAACATAAAAAAAGCACTAACACTATATTTTCAACCGTTAAAAATTTTAAAAAATTAGGCATTTTATATTCAAATTTGAATACTCCAAGTTTTTGTTTGCACACCTTTAGTTAAACTGTAATTTAATGATCAGGAAATTGCTACGAACATAGAAAAATGCATTTTTCACAACTTACTAAAATGGCTATATCTCAATAACCAAAACCAATTTTGAACTGTTCAAAATTTCAAAAAATCGTACATGTCAAAGTCGAATTTGCACACCAAAAATTTGAATTTGCACACCTTTGATTAATAAATAAATCAATGATTAGGAAACTGCTAAAAACATAGAAAAATGCATTTTTCACAACTTACTAAAATGGCTATATCTCAATAACCAAAACCAATTTTGAATTTAGCAGCCACACATTATTTTATCAAGTAAAAAAACTCATCAAAATCCGAGTCACTCATAATATTCTTTTTCCTAACCTATCTCAAGGAAATATTTGAAAAAGGCAAATAAATTCAAATACACACTCACATACACCATGTATAGATCTACATATCTAATACGAACACAACGCACTTGCAATTCTCTTTTTTTTCTCGCTAAGATCCCGCTTTGAGAAATCCTTAACGAGAATACTCAACAAGAAGAAGCTCGCCGCAAAAAAGAACAAATGGGGCGCGAGCAGAAGGAAAACGCACGACAGGCGCCACTGAAAGGGGCCCCAAATCAACAGCAACCACAGTTGCCAGCAAAAGATCAGCAACAAACACAGCAGCAGCCCAAAGAAAAGCTGCAAGTACAGCAGCCACAGCAGCAACTTATGCCCAAGGAGCAGAGGCAACAAGTAAATCAGCAACAGAACCAAAAACTGGAGAAACAACAGCAGCAGACACAACAGCAGCAGCAGAAAAAGCAACAGAAGCGGAGCCGACAGCAGCAGGGAGATCACCAGCAGCAGTCACAGCCACCCCAAAGCAAAAAAGAGAAGGTGCCGCCCATCAACACTTATAAGATGGAATTAAAAGAGATCATAGACCTATGTAAGTCGGCCATAGGCCAAAACTTTTTTATTAAACGACTTAGTAAGGATAGGCATGCTATACACTGCTTCACAGTGGCGGAGCATAAAATTTTTAAAAACTTTTTAAAAGAATCCACGACTGAGTTCTTCAGTTTTACCCCCAAAAGTGGATAAATATCAAACGGTCCTCCTGAAGGGCATAGATTCCTGCACGGAACCACAGGTGCTCTTAGATGAGCTCCGTAAAAAAGTGAGCAACGATCTCGATTTTATCGGGATCAAGCCGTTCGCTACAGTCAGAGCCAGGTGGGAGAAGTGGTCTTTGCCGTTCTTCCTTGTTCAACTTTCGCCCACCAGCAAACTGGATAGTTTGAGGAGTATCTCCATCCTCAACTACCAGGTTGTAACTTGGGATAGACTAAAGAGACGTGACGACATGCTTCAATGCATGCGCTGCCAAACTTTTGGCCACGCTGCAGCAAACTGCGAAATGCAGGCACGCTGCGTTAAGTGTGGTGAGAACCACATAAAGGGAGAGTGCAAGCTAGGAGAGGAAAGGGTCGAAGACATGACCCAGCTTAAATGTGCACTGTGGAAAGGAGGGGCACCCTGCTAATTATCGGGGTTGCTCACCTTCAGAAAATAAGAATTAACAATGCGGCTAAGCAGACAGCAGTAGAGATACGCCCATCAACGCATGCTCCTACAGCATCGCCAGTCAATCCCCAAATTTCCTACGCCCAAATGGCGGCAGGAAGGGGAAAAATGGTACAGCCTGCAGCTAAGGCAGCCCAACCCGCCCTAGTGCCAAAGGCGCCGGACGCTCAGGCCGAAATAAGAAGCATGTTGCTGGCGATTCAAGGCCAGTTGACAGGACTTCACAACCAGATAAAGGAGCAGGCGACCAGGGTAGACTATCTCTACTCTGTTTTGCCTAGCTTAACGTTAAATAGAGGTTAAAGGCGCGCTGTCGGAGAGGCCTCTTAGGATCCTTGCTGTGAATGTAAATTCACTGATAAAGACCGAACGTAGAGCTAATCTTTTCCAATTGTTGAAAGACCAAAGTCCAGATGTGTTTATGGCCAGCGAAACTAAGCTGAACCAGAAACATAAGTTGACTAACAACAATTACAATATCGTAAGAAGAGATCGAATCAAATCCACTCAAGGGGGGGCGTCGCAATCTTCATACGAAGAGGCATAAATCATAAAGTTATATATAATAGTGATATGCGCAGATTTCGGCTGTTAGAGGCGTGCATGGTATGCATTCCTCTCCAACAGGGGAAGCGAATGTATGTGATCGCGGCTTATGCACCGGAATCACCTCAGCCAACTGATTTTATGACAGAGCTTGAAAAACTTTTCGAATGTCTACGCTTGAGCTTGGAAGACAATTACTTTCTCATGGCCGGTGATTTGAATGCCAAACACCAAGATTGGGGAAATCAAATTCAGAATCAAAGAGGTAATCATCTTTTCAATTGGACGAGTCGATACAACACTGAATATAGTGTCGACCTGTTGGCTTCAGATCGGCCATCGTTTCCACGAAGAGCTGCCTATCTGGATCTATTGCTAACAGACGCAAGACTGACAATTACTGACACTGTGGGTCAAAGACCAAGTAACTGTTTACGAACGATCGAGTACGACAGTGATCACTGCGCACTTGCCGCCGTAATACAGCTTCTGAACGAACTCGTGGAGTTGGATGAGTATATACCTGTGCACAATTACAATACATTTACAGTAAGGTGCGCTGGCCACGCCTTACCAACGTCTTATCAAGCGAAATCAGTTCGAACAACATACCCCCACCAAATGACAGGAATTTGTCAAATAACGAAATTGACCAATACTTAGAACAAATGGACGAGACAATCAAACGAACAATAAACAGAACAATACCGAAATGCCAGCAACGGGACGCAACCGACATGTACCGGAACGCGACCATTGACGCATTACACAGACAAAAGAGCGGACTGCTGACAAGACTCAAACTCTTGTACCGACGATTAACTGACCCTCACGATCCGGAGATTAGGACACTGAAGTCGTCGATCAAGAACATCAACCAACTAATTAAAGAGAACTATCGGTTGTCAATTAATTTGTATTGGGACAACAAAATTCGGGCCGTTGATTCTAGCGAAGGAATGATCAGAACGATCTTCCGTGTCTCAAGCTTCAGAGAACGACAGACAACAGAGACGTACTTCTGACAGCAGAATTTAATCCAGAGGACGCCGTCTTGGACGATGACCTCTTTATTGTCGAAGATCCGCAAGAGAAAGTGGAGGCTGTGGGGGCTGCTTTCCAGCAAGTGTACAAGGTGAATGCTTGCATTCGCCCCAATCACGACCTGGAAAACAGAGCCTTGCTCCATCACTTCTACCTTCGGAATGACATCACGCAATGGCGATCAGAGAACCTTGGTTTCACCGGGTTCAATGAAGATCATTTGGCAAACGCCATAATCGCCGAGCGAAATGGGCCCAGTTCCCTGTTAATTACGAAAGTGGAGCTACAGCTCATCTTCGATTCATTAAAGAAGAAGAAGTCAGCAGGAGTCGATGGCATATCCAACGTTGTACTTCGACATTTACCTCAAGAAGCAGTAGACGTTTATACCACTCTGTTTAACAACGCTCTGAATAATGCATATTATCCAGTACGGTGAAAGACAGCTGTAGTGCACCCTCTCACGAAAAAGGGAAAGGACAACTCAAATCCGGCGAATCTCCGGTCGATAAGTCTTCTTCTGGGTATTAGCAAGGTATTCGAAAAAGTTATCAACAGAGCTCTGTCTAAGGACAATAATATCATACCGGACAATCAGTTCGGTTTTAAGGCGGGATATGACACCATTCATGCCGCGTCTAAGCTCGTTTCTGATGTCCAATGGAACAAATCTAAGAAGCAGTGTACGGGTGCCTATCTGGTTGATTTGGAGAAGGCCTTCGACACCGTATGGCTTGAGGGTCTTTATCTAAAGCTGACCAGACTTGGCATTAGTAAACCACTATTATATATGCTTTATGATATGCTCAATGGCAGAAAGTTTGTTGTCAAAAGTGGCAATGCCACAACCTTTAATATGAAAAATGGTGTTCAGCAGGGAGCGGTCAACTCGCCGATTCAAGCTGGAGATTGTAGGGCCATATGGACATCCACTGGCGAGTAAAAGTGTAGTAAAGTACCTTGGCATCTGGATGGATCAGTATTTGTATTTCGACAGACATATAAATGCTGCTCTGGCCAGGGCTAGGGGAGCTTTTGCCCTGATGAAACGGTTGTTTTATAGCAGCCGGCTTGACAGCAGGGTCAAGGTGATTTGCTACATGGCCCTTATCCGGCCGATGATTGCCTATGGATGCCCGGTTTGGTTCAACGTTGCCCCATCTCAAATGAAAAAGATTCGGGTGTTTGAGAGGCAGTGTCTACGACGCTGCCTTGGATTGCACAGAACACCAGAGTCGGAGTACAAACACGACTATTCCAACCTGGCTCTATTCAACGGGGCCAACATAAACAGGATTGATAATTTCTTGCTGAAGCTTATTCGAGGTCACATTGCAAAAGCGATGTCCTCGTCTAACAGCTTAATTTTCGGGGCTTATTACCCTTAGTACGAATACTACGAGAATGTGCGTCTAAGCGGCTTTATTCCGCCCGATGCATTCCTCCATCTAGACAGTCGAGGGCTGATTCAGGATAGAGTGGCGGTTCCGCTAATCTACCACTTCGGCCGTAGAACTGTAGATCGGCAGCTCCTTTACAGTCGAGACATCCTCGCACAAGACGGAGCTGAGCACCTTCGGTTCAGTAGGACTGTGTCCGAACCGGACCGAAGAGATAGGGTAAGGCAGGAGAACCAGTTCTGGTGGTTGAAAAACGAAGATGAAGATCCTTCAGATATTTAATAGTTGACCTTGCTATTTTCTTTTGTATGGCCAACTTGCATAGGTTTAGGTAGTTAGTTTTAAGTAGGGACAGTCAGGGTGACAAAAAAAAAAAACAAAAAAAAAGAAAAAATATCTAAAACATACAAAAACACAAAAAAAAATTAAAAAATCCAAAAAAAATTATAAAACCGGAAAATGCTTGCTGTGGCTGTTCTAGTTTGTAAGTTAAGTAGGTTGTTACTAGTTTATAATTAGTTGTAAATAGTTTTAAGTAGCTTTAAGTAGTTTTAATTAGTTTTAATTAGCTTTAGTTTAGTTTTATGTAGTTTGTAAGTTTTATATAAAACCAAAAAAAAAAATAAAATAAAGACAATGATACCGAGTTTTTTGTAAATTCTTCTCGGTAAAAAATAAAACCGAACTGGATTTAGTATTAAGATAGTTCTTAGGCCGAAATGCATTAGCATTAAGTTATTATAGTTTAACTGAGAGCGTCCGATTGGGGCCAGTAAGTTAGTTTTAAGATATTGATAAGTAGGCTAGTTTTTATGAATTTTTGTCTAGCTTTAAGATAGTTTTAAGAAAATTGAAAAATAAAAATCAACTTAAAAAAAAAAAATGAAAAAACAGAATCGAAAAACAGATATAGAAGAGCATCGAACACAAATTTATTTTTGTTCGGAATTTTGAAAGTACAAATTTGAAAGAGAAAAAGCACTTAACGCAGATCTTAAAATAATTCTTTGAAAAGAGCTTTCTTAAAAGCTTATTGAAATGTGGATTTTCAGTTTTATATCCCATATTTTTCTATGAGCGTGAGACATCTGTATATAATTATCGGTGGTTAAAGTAAGAACCCATATGTAGGTTCAATCAAAGATAATATAACAAGTAAAGATGTCGCATGTAGATCAAGAATCTGTGCCAGAAAATTAAAATCACCATGGGTCCACCCACATGTATCTAAGAATAAAAAGCCATAAGCAACATTCGAAAGTTGCTGCCAGCTGTTTTCTCACACCGTCTCTCCGTATTTTCTTGCTTTTTTGTTGCTGGACCTATGCCTACCAAAGGAAGAAAAATTCATTTGATGTTGAGAGTTTGGCTTCTCTCGGTCAATAGGAAGTAAAATGAGTTTTTTTTTTTGTTTTTCATCTTTTTTTCTTTCCTTCTACAGGCAGATCGAAATGAAAACGTGGCAAAAGAATGAACTACCTGTGTGTTGTTTTTGTTTGTATTTTTGTTGTCGAGAGATTTTGATTTTTTTTTCTTGGTTGATTTCTTCGTCCTTGTGTCTTGTTGTTGTATCTTTTGCTTTACAAGTGCATTAAGAAAAAAAGCATTGAAATATCCATACAACTATCTACTTACATAGATTATATTTTATTTTCTGGATTTTACAATTTTGAAATTAAATTTGAAAAAAGAGGTAGCGACAATTTCAACTCTTTTTCATGTAAATTTTAGATTTCTTGTAATTTCGTTGTTTTAATCAAAATTATCTTACGATGATCTTACAAATTATTTTACGAATGAATGACTGAATTTTTTTTCATCATTAAATAAGGCTTCCAATAAATTTGTTAAAGAAAATAATAAAATAAAATTCAATCATTCATTCATACAAACTATTTTCTCTGGGTAGGTAGGTACACCGTCCTTCAATATGTGGGGTTTGTGTTTGTTAACAAACTCTGGGGCCTTTCTCAGATCAGCGTTTCTCCTTAGGAGGTCATATCATCATACATTTTTACAAAAACATATTATTTTTAGTGAAAACCCCAAATTTTCAAAAACAGAATTTTGAAACTAGAATTTTGAGCCGCATTCTTTGAGTACCTATGTAGTTAATAATTAAAAAAATCAATATTTTGTATGTCCTTTATTTCTTAATATTTTTTGTTTTCATATCTACGTTAGATGAAACTCATACAATTAATTTAAATATTTTTCTGATTTATTATGAAGAGACAAGTAGTATTTCTCATGATAGTTTTAAAACATTTTAGAAATGTGAAAAAATTATTTTTTCCAAGGCAAGCCAAAAATTCTTTCGTAAATTCAGATTTCATTTTAAAATTTCATTTTAACTTGAATTCTGTTTTGTCATTAAAGCTATTCGTATAGTTTCGTATTGGAATAACAATTAACTTCAAGCTTAAAATTTTTTTTAATGGAGACGATTTCCTTCATGCTTTGAACAGAATTCTCATAGCAGAAAAAAGTTAAACCGATCAAAGACATATTGAAACTATTTATTAAATTAAGTTCCTATTAATTACTATTTATTATTTTGTTTTTGAGAGGGTATTTCTGTTACAAATGTAGATCTAATAAATTGATTTTGAATAAAAAAATAAAGCATTTTTGCTACCTAATATTTAGGATATAAAAATGGTTAAAATAGTCTTTTGAATAGATCTTAACCAATAGTAATGAACTTTGTTACTTAGAAAATTCCACGAAATTGATATTTCGGCAGTACATAATTGGTATTACGAGTACATAGGAAATAAACTTTCTTTGCCTTACGATTTTTTTTGTTGTCTCGGTTCAACCTACACATTATATGATTTTGCTACACGTTACGCAAAACACCTTGTATAGCATATAGCTCTATTATATCTAACAAATATAGACTTTTTCAAAGTTTTGGGACAAACGATATATATTTTTATTAAAATGCGAAGGTAAATAGGATACAGACCAAGCTTATTGGCTAAGAGCTTTTTTTAAGAACATTCAATTTTCTATTCTAATATCTAACAACAGCGTGTACAAGGGGGTCACGCGGGGTCATATTCCCCTCCGAAAACTCAAAGATCAAAGCTGGTCCCAAAAATTTCATTAAACTATTTTTTTTGTAGATTTTGAAAATTATTAATCAATGCATCAATTTTATTAAAAACAAAACATAAATTCATTGGTAGCTACGATTTTTCAAAATTATTTTTTATGTTAAGATAGTCATGGTAAAAACTTGTTTTTTCATAATTAATGAGAACAAAAATTATGGTTTAAGTTTTTTTTTGAAAATGGATTCCAAAACAAAACATATTTCAAGAAATAAAAAATATTATTATATTATATAGTTATATTGATCTTTTGAATACTAAAGTATTTTAAACTCATTTATTTTTTGACCAATTTTTGTACTGTTTTAAAATGAGAAATTTTGTCCCTTTAACTAATGTCTTAAACTAAAGTTTTTTTTTGGCAAAATTAAAAAAAGTTTTAGTATGCCAGTTTTAGTGTACATTAGGGTGGTCCTTATATTGGGTTTATTTTGAAATTCTTAGATGAATAGGCATCAAATGGTTCTACATAGAAGAACAAATTCCTAAATTACGGTTTGGCTTTTTTTAAAGCCACAATTCCATTCTATAAATTATATGCTTTCTAAATAAAGTTTCTATTTCAAATAGTTTTTGAAAAATAATTTTCAAACTTAAGAATTAAAAAACCATATTAATAACTTTTTAAGATTAAAATTATTATTTCAAAAACTCTTTGAAATAAAAACTTTACTCAGGAAGCATATTATAGATAGAATGGAATTGTGGCTGTACGATCTTAATATTTTTCGTCATGCACAACGTCACTAAATCTGCAACAATCCAAAATCCTGAATCAGGTAACAAATTTCCAGCAGATACCGACAACCCAAAAAAAACATTCATGCGACGGTGAAGTGAAATGAAACGAGAAAAAAACAGCAACCTCGTGTAACCCAGAACAAACTAATTTTAATTGTTTTTACTTCACAAGAAGATGCTTACTCGGTGATGGTTCCAAAAAGAAAGAGGACGATTCAAGTTTCAATTTAAGCAAGTGCCAAAAATTAACGGCAAAACATGTTAAATTTAAGAGAACGTATCATGAGAATTAACTTTAGTTTAAATATTATTGCATGTACAATTTACATTACATTAGAGAGTAACTTTCCAGTGAGAAACAAAATATATAAATATTTTTACAGCTAGAGAGTAATCTTTAAAGAGTTATAAAAATAGAGATAACAGCAAGAATATAAGAAAGTTCAAAATATAATAGGAAAATTACTCATGTTTGGCAAAATAAAGCAAATAGAAGTTACACAAATTATTTTATCTGAAAACAATTAATAGGCAAATAAAATCAATTGGAACAACTATTAACAAATAATAACTGACATAGCAAAAAAATTATAAATAATCAATAATAAATAACAAATAATATCTTAATTCCTGAACATTCAGCCCCCCCTGAAAGACTCCGGGCTTTCAGCAAAGGTAAGTGGGGCAACTTTCACAATTGGTCGAGTGTATTCTCCATGTGTAGTCTTTACTCTTACTTTGTCATCTTTTCCAGGATGTGTTGCAACCATGCGACCAAGGATCCACTTAGATGGAGGAAGGTTTGGCTCCTTCAGCAAGACGACATCATTAATGGATAAATTTGGTTTGGTGTTATACCACTTTTGTCTTTGTTGGAGAGATGTTAAATACTCGTTGTGCCATCTTCTCCAAAAACCTTGACTGAGTTTCTGTAAAAGATACCAATTAGTGTGAACAGATATTTTAAAATTTATCATATCAGGCTGGATTGAGGTGTAAGCCTCCCCAATCATGAAGTGCAAAGGCGAAAGAGCACTTGGCTCAGTGTCCGATGTTTTCCACATTGAGCGCGAATTGAGAAGCGATTCGATTTTGGTGAGGAGTGTGTACATTTCTTCGTACGTCAAGATATGCTCTCCAATTACCCTCTTTAAGAGTTGCTTCACCGATTTGACACCAGTTTTCCATAAGCCTCCAAAGTGAGGTGCATATGGTGGGAGGAACCTCCAGCTTATGTTGTCCTTGGCGAGATGATCAATGATAACCTTTTGATTCTGCTCACTTAAGACGCATTGGTACATCTCACTTAGCAAACGTTGTGCGCCATGGAAATTGGTTCCGTTGTCGCTCCAAATTTAAGTGGGCCTACCGCGACGCGCACAAAAACGATCCAAAGCGAGCAAAAAGGCGTTTGACGACAAGTCACCAACCAGTTCAAGGTGAATACCTTTTGTGACAAAGCACACAAAAAGGGTAATATAGGATTTCACAAATTTAGGGTTTCGGCCACGCGATAGTCTTATGGTTATAGGACTGGCATAGTCACAGCCAACCTTACTAAACGGCTGCGAAAACTGAATTCTTTCAGTTGGAAGGTTACCCATCAGTTGCTTTGTCGTATCGTGACGCTGTCGAAAACACGAAACACATTTATGAACAATCTTGCGTACTATATTTCTCGATCCAATAAGATAGAATTCCTGCTTCAACAACGCGATCATAAGAGTCACACCATCATGTAAATAATGTTCGTGAATGTAATCAACAATTAGCTCAGATATGCGGTTTGAATTACAGAGTATGATGGGGTGCTTTTCACTATATGAAATATCAGAGTTCTGAACACGCCCACCAACTCTAAGTAGTCCATCCAAGTCAATAAAGGGAGCAAGACTTAAAAGTTTATGGTTTTTCGACTGTTCTTTTCCCTTTTGTAATGCGAGTAATTCTGAAGAAAAATCCGTTATCTGGCTAAACTTTATCAACGCGTGCTTAGCTTTTAAAAGTTCTTGAACACAGAAAGGTTGATAATTACGAAGCAAAGAGTCTCTTTTAAGTACGCGACAGTTAAAACGAAACCGAAATATAGTTGCTACTATTCTTTGGCATTTGTACCACTTTGACGAGTTGTTTAAAATAGTTTGCAATACATTTTCTTCGATAGCATTTGTCATAAGTACCTGCATTTTAGGGTTTCTCCTTTCTTCCAACAGCTCCTTTGAAAACTTCGTTGTACATGGACTTGAATATGGCCATTGCTCCTTCTCCTGCCACAGCCACGAAGGTCCTTTCCACCACAACTCGTTTGAAAGCAAAAGAGTTGGTGAAATTGCACGAGTTGCACAGTCAACTGGATTGCTGGCGGATAGAACATGATTCGAAAGCGTATGTGGAATCGAGGTTATTATTTCAGAAGTCCGATTTCCGATAAACACCGACCATTTTTTCGGAGGAGAAGAAAGCCAGTGGAGCACGATTGATGAATCTGTCCAAGCGTAAGCCTTAATGTCTTTATCCTGTAAAGATATTTTAAGTTTATCGATTAGACATGTTAATAATAGGGCTCCGCAGAGCTCCAGTCGAGGGAGAGACAAAACCTTGATGGGAGAAACCTTACTCTTTGCAGCTACCAATGCTACCGAAATTGTACCATCCTCGTTTTTACTCCAGCAATATACCATTGCCAAATATGCAACTACTGCTCTCGGAATTTGAACATCTTCGATAAGGGGTAATTCCTGTGGTATAACTGTCCATCGATCACCGAGTTCCTTTGGAAGTTCTTCGTCCCACTTCAGTTGCTCTGTCCATAAATCCTGAAGGAGAATTTTCACGGCTACAACGATCGGGGCCAGGAATCCCATTGGGTCAAAAATTCAAGACGCATCTGACAAGATTCGTCACTTAGTGTATACAATGGATTCACTAAATTTCACTTTGTTAGAAAAGCGATCCTTCGCAGGACACCATTGCAATCCTAAAACCTTGATTGAATCAAATTCTTCGAACTGAATTGGTGCTATCTCACGTTGGTCGTCAGGGATTGACATCAAAAGAGGCCAGCAATTTGTTGTCCACTTACGAAGGTTAAATCCACCCGCTCTACTAACTCCTTTTGAAGGGTGATAACTTCCTCTATAGTATCTGCACCAGTGATTACATCATCAACGTAGAAATCATTCAGGACAGTTGCAGATGCATGTGGATATTTTTCAGAAGAATCCAATCCCAGCTGTTTTAAGGTTCTAACTGCTAAAAAGGGAGCACATGCAGTTCGGTACGTCACTGTTAACAGTCGGAAGTGTTTAACAGATTCCTCGGGGCTCTTACGCCAGCGTATTCTTTGGTAATCACAATGTTCACGCGAAACTGAAATCTGTCTAAACATCTTCTCGATATCTCCTGAGATGGTGTACCTATGCCGTCTAAATCGAAGACAAAGAGAGAAGATGTCACGTTGAATAGATGGACCAACAAGAAGCGAATCGTTTAGACACAGAGTGATTGGTTTTGGCGGATCCATCAAAAACTACTCTTACTTTTGTAGTGCTGCTGTCATCTTTAAACACCGCATGGTGAGGAAGATAGTATGATCTATGAGATGGTTTATATATCTCGGATGCAGGAATTTCTTCCATGAGACCCAACGACAAATATTCTTCCATGAAACTGTGATATTGTTCTAAAGTTGCTAAAATCAACATTTTCATTGGATTTAAAGGGCAGCTTAAACAAATAACGACCATCAGAAAGCCTTTCATGAGTTGACACAAATATCTCTTCAGCACGCTGGTCATCAAACGAGGGGGTTGGTTCATTAGAAATTTCTTCTAAACGCCATAATTTTTCGAGATCAAATTCTTGAAAATGATCCAGCTGCGTGCAAATAAACGTCTTAATGCTGTTGTCAAGACTAGGAAGAGTTTGTGCAGATCTTTCTGCAATAACCGAACCGAAAATCGTTGGGATGAAATGACCTTTCTCTATCCTGGGTTCAAACAACAGCAGTAGGCAGAATTGTATGAAAACTACGACTGGAGTCACACGAATGATGATTAACAACCGACGTTGGACCTGGGTTTGAAGACGAAGAGGAAACTGGAACAACAGCAAACGGTGATTGATCTGATGTATCTAAGCTGGATGTATAAGATGGTGGAATACTAGCAACATCCTGATGTACCAAAACATGGTGTCGAGACTTGCAGATCTTGCAACGTTTATGCAAAAAACATTTGTTAGCGGAATGTCCTCGTCGCAAGCAGTTAAAACATAAAGATTTTTTCCTAGCAAAACTTCTACGAGCATCAATATCGAAGGCGAGGAAATTCTTACAAGTCACCAGGCTATGATTTCCCTTACATTGCAGGCAGCTTTGAACTGACTCGACCACATGTGACTTGATTGTACTTCCGAGGCTTAGAAGTACGAACAAGAGTTGAACATGACTCCAAACAAGCACAGCGATTTTGCGAACAGTTCATTCACTGTAGCACCTTCCTTTGACCTGAGATTTTGTACTAACAGATAGATTAACCAAGGATCACGACCATCTGTATTGAGTGCACTTAATCCTCTTATGACCTCATCAGCACCATCAGTAATCTTCCTAAGCAAAGCTACATTCGGAGAATTCGTCATCGGTAGTGAAAGAAAAGAATGATTAAAAGACTGCACGATAAGCTGTGACCTTTCAAATCGCTTCTCTAACCTATCCCAAGCTTCAAAATAATTAGTATCAGTAAGCTTCGTATGACTTACGAGATCAGCAGCTTTTTTGAGATGGAGTTATCGAAGGATTTTGGGCGACCGAACTAATAAACATATCTTTGAAGGCAGGCCAATCTGCGTAGTCGCCCGAAAAAGTTGAAACTGCTATTTTTGGTAGATTTACCGACGACTTACTAGCGGAGTTCAATTTCTCCAAAAAGGTGGTTTGTTGTTTTGCTTACTTTTCAGCAACTAATTCCTGACTAGGTTGTGACGACGGCTGCTTTACCTTTATAAAGCTCGAAAAAGTCGAATGAGCAACAAAATATTTGGCTTCGTATTCTTAGAACTCGGGTTCCGGATCTACGAAATCGTCATCTTTGATGTACTCGTACATCTCATCCGGGAGAGATACAAAATCAGCCCAGGATTCTTCTAATTTTGCGAATCTTATTTGTAGCATCGAAAGTGGAGTATTTATATCCACAGACGAGGCAAAGTCAGCTGCCTTGGTCACGCGTCCCTTGGCACGACCACGTTTTGCTTTGACAACATTCATAATGTATGAAACACGTGCACGTGAAAAAATTGTCGAATTTACAAATTGCAAATATATTTTTATTACGTTCTGAAGATGATTTGCAAACGTTGCTCTTTCTTGAGACTGGGACAGTTCTTAAAATCAAAACAAAATTAATTGTTGTGCGCACAAACAACTATTAAAAGAACTCCCAGTTTAAATAACACACCACAGAAAACTCCAAAATGGTTCAATTTAATTTGGCGAAGAAGGACGATCTTAATATTTTTCGTCATGCACAATTTCACTAAATCTGCAACAATCCAAAATCCTGAATCAGGTAACAAATTTCCAGCAGATACCGACAACCCAAAAAAAAACATTCATGCGACGGTGAAATGAAATGAAACAAAAAAAAAAAAAAACAGCAACCTCGTAAAACTGAGAATTAACTTTAGTTTAAATATTATTGCATGTACAATTTACATTACATTAGAGAGTAATTTTCCAGTGAGAAACAAAATATATAAATATTTTTACAGCTAGAGAGTAATTTTTAAAGAGTTACAAAAATAAAGATAACAGCAAGAATATAAGAAAGTTCAAAATATAATAGAAAAATTACTCATGTTTGGCAAAATTAAGCAAATAGAATAAGTAACACAAATTATTTTAACTGAAAAGAATTAATAGGCAAATAAAATCAATTGGAACAACTATTGACAAATAATAACTGACATAGCAAAAAAAATTAAAAATAACCAATAATAAATAACAAATAATATCTTAATTCCTGAACAGTGGCTTTAAAAAAGCTAAGGCGTATCATTGTAAGTGTTCCCGTTTTTTTAAATTATTTTTTCTATTTTTAGCAAAATTTCTAGAAAAAAAATTGTATTTTTCATATATTTAATGAGAACAAAAATTATTGTTAAAGGGATGGATCAAAAAAAAAAAGAAATAAAAAACATCAATTATATTATATTATTTTTAAAAAATTTAAATTCTCAATGATTTTAAACTCATTTATTTTCTTTTATCAATTTGTGTACTGTTTTAAAAAGAGGAATTTTGTCCCTTTTCAAAAATATTTATTCTTACACACTTAATTCAATGTAAACAAGAATCATTTTTTAGTTAGTTTAACTTATTATATTTCATGCCAATACACAGTAAGAATATAATTCTTGTGAATAAGTAAATAATTTACACATATTTTTGTATGGTTGGTATGGTGAGATAATCACGTTTTTCTGTTTTTATTAGTAAATTTTTTGGTTTTTGGATGAATTGAATTGAAATGTTATTATTTTTGTAAAAAAATTCATTTGCTTATTTTTTATAGAAATCTAGTTAAATAATTTGTATGTTAAGACTATCTGCCGTATCTATTAAATATTGCGATGTTCTTTGGTCAAAGGTATAAAAGGAACTGGTTTATTTCTCTTCTTTTTATATATAATTTTACATTGGTTTAATCTTAATACTATTGAAGTTAATAGAAATGACATGAAGATGGCACTATATCACAACTCCCATCCTAAGATGAAAAATACTATTCAAAATGAAGTTAAATATAGTGTTCAATTGCTGAATAAATCATTAAATTCAAATTATTATTATTCAAAAATGTTGCTATAATGCTATAAAAAACAATTTACATTGTTCAAAATTTGTATTCCTAGAACCTTTATGATTTTTAGCATTCGATAAGAGGCTCTCTACAATCTTTAGTTTTACCAACGGTGGTCTTAGCATACTGAAACGATTTTTCAACTCTCTACCTAAATGTAATTTTGCAGGGGTTTCTCCTGTAGCACAATGTTTAGTGCTTTTATAATCAAATAAAAATCTATTTATAGCCTGATCTAAGTTTTTATATGCATTTTCTTCCAAATTAGCTAAAATAGACTTTTTAAAAGTTTTTACAAAATTTTCTGCCTGTCCATTGCTAGCGGGATGGCCAGGAGCTGTCAAAATATGTTTAATATTATTATTGGATAAGAATTGACGAAACTCCTCTGACGTAAATTGACGACCGTTGTCGCTAACTAATGTATCTATCAAGCCGAATCTACAAAAAGTTTCCCTCAATTTATTTACTGTGAAATGTGTGGTTATGTCTTTTGTTTTGAAAATTTCTACCCATTTGGAAAATGAATCAATAATTATTAAAAATTGATAATTATTAATGGGACCGGCATAATCGACATGGATCCGAGACCAAGCACACTCGGCTGGGGCCCAAGGGAACAAATATCCTTTTTCCGGACTCGGCTGGGTAGTCCTACATGGTACACAATTAGATATCAAAGTTTCAATACACTGATCTAACTTAGGCCACCAAACGTATGAACGCGCCAGCGCTTTAGTTTTAACGATGCCTAAGTGAGATCGATGTAATTCTGACAGAACTTTTTCACGTAATTTAGTAGGAATAACTACCCTGTAACCCCACAAAACACAGCCGTATTCAACTGAAAGTTCATCTTTTCTATTTCGAAACGGAAAAAATCTTGATGTTCTAATGAACCTACACAACCTCTTTGAATTGCTTCACATAGTTTCGATAAAATAGGATCGTGCCTAGTTTCCTTTGCAATTGTTTTAAAATTCAAATTCAATTCATTATTATTTTTATCGATAAAATTAACATAGTTAAACTCGTTATCATTATTAGGAATCCACTTTTGCTGTGGTAATCTAGACAGATGATCCGCTGGATTTGTTTATCCCTTAATGTGGCGCATAGTATAGTTAAAACCGGACAGTATAAATGCCCATCTTTGCATTCGTGCCGCTGCCATAACTGGCAAGCCTTTGTTTTCACCAAAAATTGCCAAAAGTGGCTTTTGGTCTGACTCCAAAATAAAATGATGACCTAATAAGTATTGACGAAGTTTTGTTACGCAGAAAACGATCGCCAGTGCTTCTTTATGAATGGTGATGTAGCCTCTCTCAGTCAAACTCAATGCACGTGAAACAAAAGCAATAGGCTTTCTAGAGCCATCCACATAAATATGAGATAAAATACCGGCTACTGCCACATTCGAAGCATCAGTTGACAGCACTATTTGTTTTTTAGCGTCAAAGTGAACCAAAATTTTGTCTGATATTACTTCTTACTTAAGATTTTCGTAAGCGTCTTGACATAACTTTGTCCAATTAAATTTTGCATCTTTTCGAAGCAATGCATAAAACGGAGCCATTTTGTGTGCAAAATTATCAATAAATTTGGAATAATAATTCAACATTCCCACAAAAGCTCTTAATTCGGAAACATTTTCCGGTATTGGAGCTTCTAAAATGGCTGAAACCTTGCTTTTATTTCTTCTTAACCCGTTCCGGTCAATTATAAAACCCAAATAAGAAACCTGCTTTTGGAAGAACACACACTTGCATGCATTAAGACGAAGACCCACAGATTTTAATTTTGTCAACACTAATTCAAAGGTTTTAGCATGCTCATGCAAATTTTTCCCTGTTATAATTATATCATCTATATAACTTGCTACATTAGGAATGCCGCGTAAAATATTTTCAATGGTCTTCTGAAATATAGCTGCCGCGGGCTTTACACCAAATGGCAAACGTGTCATTTTGAAAATGCCCATATGAGTACTCCATGCACACAACAACTGGGAAGGTTCATCTAAAACAAGCTGGTTGTATGCATTTGACAGGTCTAATTTTGAGAATAATTCTCCTTGTAATGATGAAAACAACTCGTCGATACGAGGTAACGGATATTTAATATCAACTAAATACTTATTTATGGTAGATTTGTAATCTCCGCAGATACGCAGCTCGCCATTAGGCTTGATTATGGGCACCAAAGGTGTTCCCCAATCGGAGTTATCGACTTGAACCAATACACCCTTTTTCACTAATTCGTTCAACTGTTTTTCGATGTTTGATCGCCACGCCAACGGCGTAGGTCTAGGCTTGCAAAAGATAGGTTTAACGCTTTCAATTAAATCTAATTTTACCGTATTCCCGGTGTAAGAACCTAAATCATTTTTAAACACTTCGCTATATCGTTTCAAAACGCCAAGAACATACTCGTCAATATTTTCTATTGCATTTACTTGAGAGAGACCAATACCGAATAAAGACATAAAGTCGCGTCCCAAAATTGGTGGACCACTAGTATTTATAACGACTAATCTTAATAATTGTAATTTATCTCCGAATCTCATCGTTGCTACAAACTCGCCAGTTACTTCAATGCAATCTCCATTGTAAGAGCAGAAAATATCAAGACATGGCTTTAAAATTGAGCGATCAAAATACCTGTCGAACATCGTCCTCTGGATCAGTGAACCTGCGGCGCCCGTGTCCAAAACGAAATCGAGCAAGACTCGATTGACCTCCACCGTCATGTTAAATGGGGCATGTGAAGTGTGAACAGACGCCTGTCCGCCAGATACACTATAAATAGAAAAATTATAATCATTTAAATCCGAGTTACTATTATTTTCACTAATATTTAGCCTAGATAGGTCCTTAGATACCGCATTTATCTGCTTACTGAAGCACACACTAGCCAAATGTCCCACGCGGTTACATTTATGACACTTGCTGTTTTTATATTTGCATTTTTCGCTTATATGGTTCTTCCATCCACAGTGTGTGCATCTCTTTCTTGCTTTCTGGATACTACTGCCTTCTGTTGAAAATTTACTGTTGTTACTTCTACCCGCTGCTCCCGTTGTTGACCATTCGTTACTGTTCTTAATCCCCCGTTGTCTTCTTTGTAGATAGTTAACCTCACTTTCTTGGGGTAAATTCACCTGTGCCAAGACTTTTGCTTCCATGGTTAATGCTTTTTGTAATGCCTTGGCCAGCGTTATATCTTCGTCTTCTTCACACAAACGTTCAAATATTTTTCCATCGAAGCCGGTTACAAACTTGTTTAAGACAAAATTGTCTAACTGTACTCCGAACTTACAATCCATAGCCAGCTTTTTTAAGCGGGCGTACCAATTGGAAACTGATTCACCATCCACCTTCCTGGCATCGAAAAATTTTCGTCGCTCTCGGAAAATAATAATTGGAGGAGAATAATGTTGTTCCAATAGCTGACACAATTCATTGTATTTCTTTGACGCTAGTAAATCAATTACCAATAAAAAATATTATAAAATATTATATTATATTATAATATAATATATTTAAAATTAAATCGAAATAAGTATTATATTATAGTCAACATTAGTTTTGATCGGTTTATTAAAACTAATATTGAAAATTATTTTGACACTAGAGGAGGTATGTATATTTCCTCTCTAGTGCCAAACTGAAGACCTACCAAATTGATTTTGAATCAAAAAATTTATCAATTCTTTATCCCAATAGAATGCAGAAATGGTCAAAGTCTTTTTGGTAGAACTTAATCAAAAAAATGTATTCATTTAAATAATAAAATCTCAATACTACTGTATGATTGCCATGCGTCATGCAACGCGACGTTGTTAGCTTAACTACTAAAAAAATGCCATGAAGTAGGTAAAAATACGAGTAGTTTGTCAATAGTTAAAATACGTCATGAATCGGTAGGAAATAAATAATATTATACGATCTATGGCTAGTAAATGTTGGCTGGAGTAGGTAGATGCTCTATAAAAATAATAAATAGTCTATTCCAAAGCTATGTATAAACAAAAAATTTTTGAAATTTATTAGGTCTACATTTTTGCTAGAAATACCCTTTCAAAAAAAAAACAATAAATAATTTCAATATGGTTTTTGATCGGTTTAACTTGTTGTGAGAATTGTGTTCAAAGTATGAAGGAAATCTTCTCCGTATTAAAAAAAGTTTATGTTTGAAATTAATTGTTATTCCAATGCGAAACTATATATGAATATAATGACTAAACAGAATTCAAATTGAAATAAAATTTCAAAGAATGAAATCTGAATTTACGAAAGAATTTTTAGCTTGCCTTGGAATAAATTTTTACTGGTCCAAACATTTTGTTTTCACATTTCTAAAATCTGCTAAAATTATCATAAGAAAAACTACTCCTCCCTTCATAAAAGCTCAGAAAAATATTGAAATTATAATAAGGATTTTATGAGTTTCTCCTAACATAGATATGAAAACAAAAAATGTTAAGTAATAAAGGACATACAAAATACTGATTTTTTTAATAAGGTATTAAAAAGATACTCAAAGAATTTGAACTCATATATTTTTTGACCAATCTTAAAATGTTGATGCTTTTATAAAAAAGAATGTTACTCCTCTTCAAAAATATGTATTTTGAAAACACTTAACAAGTTAAAACCTATAAAGAAGGTTATCTTAAAGTAACACTTATTTCAGTGTTGCTTAAAATTCTAATTTCAAAATTCAGCTTTTGAAAATTTGGAATTTTTAAATTATATTTTTATCTATATAAAGCTTACTGACGATGGAAGCATAGTCTCCGAAATGCAAATAAGTAAATAAATAAATAAAAAAAGTGTTTTCAGTTACAGTGAGGGCCCAGTATAACGAATGCCGATATAACGAATTACGAACAATTTTTTCAAATCCATTAGATATTCTTTACAACGAATAAATAACGAATTTAAAAAAAAAAATTCTGACAATAATAATTTTTCCTGAATCCAAAATTTTTAATTGTTTAAATTACTTACGAAGAATTAATGTAATATATCCTTATAACATGAAATTTGTTGTTGTGTTCAATTAAATCTCTCATCTTTACTTATTTGAACTTTGAAAATGCTTAAATTTTTATTATGTGTCACGGGTTTGAGGATTAACTTGGGTTGCATTGAAAAATGATATAAAATAGGAGTTGAAAATTAAGCAATACCCAGTTCTTTAAAGGTAAAACTTATTCAATATAACGAATTTTCGATATAAAGAATGGACCTTGGACATGATATCATTCGATATACTGGCCCACCACTGTATTTAAATTAATATCTTTTATTTAAAAATAATGGCTTTCATTACTAAATAAATAAATAAATAAAATCCTTTTCATTCTGTTTTTTCGCTTATTCGTAAAAGAAAATTATTGAAAAAGGAAGTAAAAACACGACAGATTTATGTAAACAGGATTTCGAAATTAGAATTTTGCCAAACGAATTTTGACTTTGACAAAGTTTCATTCAACTTCAGCCATTTAATAAATAAATAAATTTGGTGGCACAACAGCTCGTGCCGGAACCTACAATTTTTTTCCGAGTACGAACGACTAATGAGAAGCACTTATTCATGACAAGTATACTCTTGGAGGATTTGTCAATCCCTCGCAAGAGGCAGTACCTCGGAAAAAAACATTTCTGTTTTTAGCTGGCAGTGGCCGGGAATCGAACCCAGACTTTTAGCATGACAGTCCTACGCACTAAACATTATGCCACGAGGTACTACTCAGCCATTTAATAGGTAGGTATTTATCAAAATTGTGGGACCAGCGGAACTTAATTCCAAGAAAAGCCTTAGATTGAAACAAAGAAACCGTGGACCAGTCTTCTATTTAATAAATTAAGTAGTTTTAACTGATTTGTGTAAATTTATGTTGATATGACAACCTAAGGAAAAAAGCTGATGTTCAAAGCAGACAAAATGTAAGATAAGTTTTTTCTTCTTAACATGGCGGTATAGTTACCTAGCCGTTTTCAAATTCATAGGTACCTATGTACCTACCTATACATACCTACTAAAGGTACATCAAATTAATATTTATTAAAATAGCTATCTGCATATCTTCTGTAAAAGGACCCAGAATTTGTTAAAAAACACAAACACACCTCACCCCACATATTGAAGGACGATGTACCTACCTGCCTAGAGAAATTAATTTGTATGAATGAATGATTGAATTTTATTTTATAATATTTTTAACTAATTTATTGTAACCCTTATTTAATGATAAATAAAATTCAATCACTCATTCGTAAAATAATTTGTTGGATCGTCGTAAGATAATTTTGATTAAAACAACGAAATTACAAGAAATCTAAAATTTACATGAAAAAGAGTTGATATACTCGCTACTTATTATTACAACTTAAATTTTTTTTCGGTTTGATTCTGATTGACAAAATTGTAGAATCCAGAAAATAAAATAAAATCTATGTAAGTAGATAGGTATATGGATATTTCAATGCCTTTTTTGCTTAATGCACTTGTAAAGCCCAAAATACAACAACAAGACATAAGGGCCAAGAAATCAACCAAGAAAAAAAAAATAAAAATCTCTCGACAGCAAAAATATAAACAAAAACAACACATTTGGATTTGCTTTTAGTAGGAAAGATAAAATGATGAACAAACATAAAAACCTCTCTTTCCTTCCTACTGACTGACAGAAGCGAAACGCTAGACATCAAATGAACTTTTCTTCCTTTGGTAGGCATAGCCTTGTATATAAACTTTATAGTATTATCATGGAGCTGTTTTTAATTACGCGATGTTTCACCAATGGTGGCGCTAGTGAATACCCATGTTGAGAAAATCTACAACATGCTTACGATTTTGACAGGAGAATTGGAAACATTTTTTATTTTCAAGGTGTAGCTGCTCAACAGCCGTAAGTATTGGGGTTGTTGTTGATTAGCGGATATGAATTGTCGTTCTTTTTTGCTACGTATGAATTTTGTGAGGCAATTTTGGTGGGTTTTTTATTCATATATGAATGAAGGTTTCAAGAAAGTTTTCATTTTTTGCTTAATTTCTGTTTTCAGGTTTGAGGGTAGAGAATATATATGCATTTTGTTTTGTTATGATGTAAAACATTTGTATATAAACAAAGCATTGGTAGTCTTGGCGGTGGTTGCTTTTTTTTTGTCATTTTATGCTGTCTTTTTTTGTGCCCATACTTTTGCAGGTACATTTATTCATTCATCTCCATTTTCTAATAATGGCATGAATTTTCGTTTTGTATGTTTCGAAAATTTGTGTGCGGTATACAAAAATATGTGCCTACGTAGGTAAGGACATTCTAATGACGAAGGAAAAGTTTGTTAAAATGATAAATTTTTCTGTTTTGAATTCTGGGGATGGAGAATAATTATTTTGTTTGTTTTATTTATTTATCTATTTTTTTATTAATCCAGTTAATACAAACAAAGCCATAGGTAGTTTGTTTAACGAAAAAAATTGAATAGGTAGGTATACATAATTAGCAATTGAGAAAATAAAAGAATTAAAAAAAACGTAAATAATTGTCATCCCGTAGCACTTACCTACATAATTTGCTAGAGGAGAATGAAATAATTATATTTTTAAGGTACGTACGATTTATAATTTTTTTTCGAGAAAAAACAGTTTACAGGTCCCATGCGAAAAAAGTCTATGAATTGAGATGAAATACCTTAGTATATATATTTCATAGTAATATCATGGAGTCGTTTTTATTTACGCGCTGTTTGTCCAGTAGTGCGTTCGCGTCGCTAAAGTTGCTTCAACATTTTGAAAATTGTGTTCATAACAATGGCATTTGTATCTGGTTTGGTTGTTGGTTTATGAGTATGGATTCTCTTTTTTCTTTTGCTATGAAACAGTTTCGAAGTGCAATGGTGGTTGTTTTTTTTCTTAGTTTTTTGTTCGATCCTCTTTTTTCCCCGCGTTCGTCTTTTCCTTCGTTCTTGATGAATGAATTTTTGTTTGTATTTAGATATTTCTTCTGTTTGTAAAACAGAAAAATATATGAATGATGGTTTCAAGCAGAGATTATAGATAAATATAATAATAATTAATAATCTCTTGTTTCAAGGTAAACTTTTTTATTTTATAAATTTGTGTATTTTGACTTCTGGGGGTGGAGAATATTTATTTCGTTTAATTTTTTTTTTTCAGTAGGATTGAAAATTATAATAAATAGGTATACCTTTTAGGTAAATGACAGAGGTGATTTAATTGAAAAAAAAAAATGTTTCAATTAACAATTTGATAAAGAAAAGAACACAAATACCATAATAATTTCAAAAAAGTATTTACCTATTAGTGTAAATTTCAAAAAAATTATTTATGTGGATTTCTCTACCTGATTTTCTTTTGGTAAATGGGTAGGTACCTACCTGGATTAGGTAGATTAATTTATTTGTATTTGCGAGAAAGTCAGAACTAGTATGTTTGTTTTAGATACAAACATTTCTTCAGGAGAAACCAATTTTTGGATGATATATGATATGGGTATATACGAGTATATGGGTATATACATACATATGTAGATAATTTTAATTTCTAAAAAATATCCTTTGAATACCATTTGATTGATATACATAGGTATGTAATCATAGTAGGTGCTTTTACGGCCAGTCCAAAGCGTTTTTTATAAGAAGGTTATATTTGTTCACGAAACTCTGTGGTTTTTAAGAATTCATCACAGAGTAGATGACACATATGCTTCCCCAAAAAAAAAATTAAATGTAGCAAGTTTATACCTATGTACAAAAAAATAGATGGTTACGGAGTAGACACGTTAAATTTATAGATTTCCGGCCTATTTCTTAAGAGTGTTCCGGATGGCGATTTTGAGAAAAAAAGATTGTGAAGCGCGTAGTTGTCCGATCAAAATGAAAACACATCTTTGACAGTCAGTTTCCTATAGCTAACAGTATTTTTTGAAGTTTTTTTTTTCTAGTGGATATAAATTCAATTTATTTTCATTTAGTATATAATTATAATTATATCATTTGACATTGATATTTTAAGTTCTTAAAAGGCACTTTACAGTTACTTTTACAAAATGATTTTTTTAGAGCATAAATACCCCTACAAGTGACCAATTAGTAAAATATAAAAAGTTTTATAAAACTTTTGTATGTTATGAAAGTGAAAAACGACCTTATATATATGCAAAAAAAAAGTTAGCAAATTAATGGTTTTGTTCAGTTGGGAACACTCTTAAAGTTAAAAACTGTGCGTAGTCCATCAAGATAGAAGTTGATTTTCTTGCACACTTTTATTAAGCTTACATATTCTAAGAACCATCTTTGGTGTAATGCTTAATTTCATTTTACTTTAATAAAAAATATTAAAGATGGTAACGAAGAAGATAGCTAATGGTAACGCAGGAGACACGTACGATTTAAAATTCATTTTTATTCCTAGGTATATAATTTTATTTGAATTTTTAAACTATTGCCATCAATGAGAAAAGTAATCAAGGTTATTAAAACAAATTTGTGTAAAATTTAATAGAAATCGGTTAACGTTTACATCGTACAAAATACATGGGGTTTCCACAGTTTTTACTCAAAATATCAGCAAAGTTGTAAAAGTTTATGGAAAATCTTTCAACTTGGCACATAAATTAGGTAAGGTGTATTAATAAAATATTTTCAACAATTTTGTTCGTAAAACTTTTATTCGTGCATTATACAAAATTTGGTCAATTCAACAAATATTTCGTAGGAAAAATTCGATACCAAAATTGTGCATAACAAACACTTCGTGCTATATACAAAAGGCCTTTCGTAATTTGTCTTGAACAAATTTTAACTCATATGTACAAAATATTTCGTTCGATGATAAGGAGAAGTGTTTATTTTTTTCTATTGTAGTCATTTTACTTACGATATAACAACAAAATATTTTTTAAATAGTACCAATGTTAATTTACATTCATTTGAAAAATTTCAAAATATCCCGATTCCGTAAATGATTATGCGTATAAAAACATTATCAGCCGTATTTATAAAGAACATTCAAAGGCTTCGTAACTTTAAAATGCCTCTAAATTGCTCTTAAGTGCGAAATCTGTATCTATAATCAATTTTCTCTTTTAAGCAACGTTACTTAAATGCATCTTAACTTAAACGCTATTCACCGCGTTTAAAGGTTACTTAAAGCCATCTTAAACATATTTTGACATTCGAGGCCAACTGTTTTTTGTTTTTATTACAGAGATATAGGTACCTATACCTAGGTATGTATGTACGTAGTTTTAATATTTTTGCTGCAGATACCTAATGAAAGTTTTAAGATTTGTGGTTTGCTTTCATAAATTGAATTGTAAAATAAATTGTATCGATTTATTAACATATTTTTTTGTAAACAGGCCAGGGTGTGAATTAAAAAATTAAATAATTAGGTTTCTAAATAGAAACATAAAAGCATCACAAACCAAAATGGAATCATGTTTCTTTTCGTTTGCATTTATTATTGCTTCTCTTTCTCTCATATAAATACATATGCTCATCTTTTGGTTGCACTGTTTGCAATCTGTCAAAAAACAGCTGAAATGAATATGTATTAGTGAGTTTTCTCGCGTTACGTTACATTTCAATCGTTTAGTTAAGTAGCAATGGAAATTTGATTTTAGATGAGGATTTAAGTAACGTGATTTAAAGACAATTTAAATATATAAGCAAACTTAACTAAATAACCTCTAAGAGGCATTTTAAGAAAATCTAATGAATTCGGCTAAATTTGTTTTTCAATCGTTAAAGTGTTGGGTCGTGACTCGTGAGAGAGTAGATACAGTAGTTAAAGTAGGAATGTTGTTAACACTAATTTGTATAATAATTCTTTTTCTATTACCTTTTATAGTATCAATATTAACTTGAAAATGTTCTGTAAGTACATTAGTGTTGTAGGTACAAAAAAATTTCATGAATTACTGTTTTCGGATATCTACTATCAATGTCCAGCCTATCCCATCTAAGACCATCATCCTTTTTAAGACGTACTGCCTCTTGCAACAAAGTGAAAAATCCTTCAGTAAATATTGTTTTCCCTCGTTAAAAGAGATCCTAGAATTATAGGCCCTCTATCTTTCTGCCGACTTACAAGTTGCAACACGTACACAGAAAAACTTTTAAATAAGTCATCCTCTCTCAACTCTCCACGAGTTTTTAGTAAAATATTTTTATTAACATATAATGAAAAAATAATTTATACCCAAAGATTTCGTACAATACATAAAATATCCCAAAATATTTTGTAAGTATATTCTACAAAATTTTTGAGAAAATATTTCGTAAATTCAACTTAATTTTATTTGTAAAAATACAAGAATTTCGTAACATTCACGAATGAAATAAACAATGCTATTTGTAATTTAACGAAAGTCAATTAGTGTATATTAAGAAAAATATTTGGGGTTTTCCACCACGAAAGTCAAATAAACGAACTTTTTAGTTAAATGCAGTAATTATTTTTTGGGTGTAGATATTTATTGAATTAAAAAAATCAATATCCTACAAAATTACATCTATTGATTTTTTTAAGGTAGGTACCTACATATTTTCTTTTTCAAATTGTAACTGAAAATATTACCTTCCATTTTTTAATTAAAAACTTCCTCATTAACTTATGCCTAATCATTTCTTTTAGCAATTTTCTCTACTAACTGAAGAAATAAATAAACAAATAATACAAACACAATCACTACTCACCCTTAAAAATCAAAACGAAGACATTTTTCAAAACAACTTTACAATATATGTTAGGTACCTATCTAAATACATTCATATTGGCTCATTCCCAACAGAAATCCTTAAAAATATAACAAAAATGAGAACTCTTGCCATTATTAAAAGATCGAGGAGAACAATAAAAAAGGTATACCTCTGCAAGTGTACACATGCACCTGCACAAAAAAGGACTAGGAAAAGCTACAAATTAAAAAAAAAATAACCGCCAACAAGGCTACCATAATGTTTTCTATTCAATTGGATGAGTCAATACAACACTGAATATGGTGTCGACCTGCTGGCTACGGATCGGCCATCGTTTCCAAGAAGCGGTGCCTACCTGGATCTATTGCTAATGGACGCAAGACTGACAATTACTGACACTGTGGGTCAAAGACTAAGAAACTGTTTACGAACGATCGAGTACGACAGTGATCACTGCGGACTCACCACCGTAATACAGCTTCCGAACGAGCTCGTGGAGTTGGATGAGTATGTACCTGTGCATACTTACAATTACAGTAACGTGCGCTGGCCACGCTTTACCAACGCCTTATCTAGCGAAATCAGTTCGAATAACATATCCCCACCAAATGACAGGAATTTGACAAATAACGAAATAGACCAATACCTAGAACAAATGGACGAGACAATCAAACGAACAATGAACAGAACAATACCGAAATACAGACAACGGGACGCAACCGACATGTATCGGAACGCGACCATTGACGCACTACACAGACAAAAAAGTGGACTGCTGACAAGACTAAAACTCTTGTACCGAATGACATCACGCAATGGCGATCAGAGAACCTTGCTTTCACCGGGTTCAATGAAGATCAGTTAGCAAACGCCATAGTCGCCGAGCGAAATGGGCCCAGTTCCCTGTTAATTACGAAGGTGGAGCTCCAGCTCATCTTCGATTCATTAAAGAAGAAGAAGTCAGCAGGAGTCGATGGCATATCCAACGTTGTACTTCGACATTTACCTCAAGAAGCAGTAGACATTTATACCACTCTGTTTAACAATGCTCTGAATAATGCATATTATCCAGTGCGTTGGAAGACAGCTGTGGTGCATCCTCTCCCGAAAAAGGGAAAGGACAACTCCAATCTGGCGAATCTCCGGTCGATAAGTCTTCTTCCGAGTATCAGCAAGGTATTCGAAAAAGTTATCAATAGAGCTCTGTCTAAGTGGGCAAAGGACAATAATATCATACCGGATAATCAGTTCGGTTTTAAGGCGGGACATGACACTATTCATGCCGCGTCGAAACTCGTTTCTGATGTCCAATGGAACAAATCTAAGAAGCAGTGTACGGGTGCCTGTTTGGTTGATTTGGAGAAGGCCTTCGACACCATATGGTTAGAGGGTCTGTATCTAAAGCTGACCAGATTTGGCATTAGTAAACCACTATTATATATGCTTTATGATATGCTCAATGGCAGAAAGTTTGTTGTCAAGAGTGGCAATGTAACTTCTGCCACAACCTTTAATATGAAAAATGGTCTTCAGCAGGGAGCGGTCAACTCGCCGATTCTATTCAGCATTTACACCAGCCGACGATCTAATTGCGTACAGAACAGCTCCAAAAGTCGAGGTCATCAGGATTCTCTTGCAGAGTGACTTCTATGAGATTCAACGATATTGTGATGACTGGAAGTTGAAAATCAACTTTCAGAAATCAGAAACCATCTTGTTTAAGACTCCGTTGCGTGGAGCCACAAGGGATACGAGAAAGAACTGGCGCAAGCTGGTGATCGTTGGGCCACATGGACATCCACTGGCGAGTAAAACTGTAGTAAAGTACCTTGGCATCTGGATGGATCAGTATTTGTATTTCGACAGACATATAAATGCTGCTCTGGCCAGGGCTAGGGGAGCTTTTGCCCTGACGAAACGGTTGTTTTATAGCAGCCGGTTTGACAGCAGGGTGAAGGTGTTTTGCTACATGGCCCTTATCCGGCCGATGATTGCCTATGGATGCCCGGTTTGGTTCAACGTTGCCCCATCTCAAATGGAAAAGATTCGGGTGTTTGAGAGGCAGTGTCTACGACGCTGCCTTGGATTGCACAGAACACCAGAGTTGGAGTACAAACACTACTATTCCAACCTGGCTCTATACAACGGGGCCAACAAAAATAGGATAGATAATTTCTTGCTGAAGCTTATTCGAGGTCACATTGCAAGAGCGATGTCCTCGTCTAACAGCTTTATTTTCGGGGCTTATTACCCCAACAACCAATACTACGAGAGTGTGCGTCTAAGCGGCTTTATTCCGCCCGATGCATTCCTCCACCTAGACAGTCGAGGGTTGATCCAGGATAGAGTGGCGGTTCCGCTAATCTACCACGTCTGCCGGAGAACTGTAGATCGGCGGCTCCTTTACAGTCGGGACGTCCTCGCACAAGACGGAGCTGAGCACATTCGGTTCAGTAGGACTGTGTCCGAATGGGACCGAAGAGATAGGGTAAAGCAGGAGAACCAGTTCTGGTGGTTGAAAAACGAAGATGAAGTTCCTTCAGATATTTAATAGTTGACCTTGCTATTTTCTTTTGTATGGCCGACTTGCATAGGTTTAGGTAGTTAGTTTTAAGTAGGGACAGTCAGGGTGGCACAAAAAAAAAACAAAAAAAAAACACAAAAAAATTATAAAATCCACAAAAATACAAAAAAATTATAAAACCGGGCTGTGGCTGTTCTAGATGTAAGTAGTCTGTAAGTAGCTTATAAGTAGGTTGTAACTAGTATATAATTAGTTGTAAATAGTTTTAAGTAGCTTTAAGTAGTTTTAATTAGTTCTAAGTAGCTTTAATTTAGTTTTATGTAGTTTGTAAGTTTTATATAAAACCAAAAAAAATAAAGACAGAGATACCGAGTTTTTTGTAAATAATTCTCGGTAAAAAATAAAACCGACCTGGATTTAGTATTAAGACAGTTCTTAGGCCGAAAGGCATTATCATTAAGTTATTATAGTTTAATTTAGAGCGTCCGATTGGGGCCAGTAAGTTGGTATTAAGATATTGATAAGTAGGCTAGTTTTT
Organism: Dasysyrphus albostriatus; assembly: GCA_946251815.1. Lineage (NCBI taxonomy): Eukaryota > Metazoa > Arthropoda > Insecta > Diptera > Syrphidae > Dasysyrphus > Dasysyrphus albostriatus. The sequence goes on along the minus strand of OX276335.1, from coordinate 159,628,593 downwards.
ATGAATTTTTGTGTAGCCTTAAGATAGTTTTAAGAAAATTGAAAATAAAAATAAATTAAAAAAAAAAAAAAAAAAAAAAATGTTTTCCCCCCGCAAACAAGAGAAGTCCACCAACTTTTCTTTAAAATATTTGTAGGTATGTCTGACAAAAATTCTGAAAAGAAAATACTAATTGAAATTCTTGTCAAGATCGAGGCATATGAAAATAAAATATACACATCCACACGCAGATGCGCAAAAAAGGGATAGAGCAAAAGTAAAAAAAAATCATCAGAACGAAAACGTCACATAACAAACCATCCACCCCACCAACCATCCAACAGAACGAACCACGGAAGGCGACCAGATTGCCTATACGGCCTACCTACGAGTACAATAAACAACAAGAAATTTATTCATTTCTGGAGTGCTTAGCGGCGACCAACCCCTAACCAATGCATTCTTATGACTTAAAATAAAAATACAAAAATGTATAAAAGTAGAACGAGAAAAACATTTTGTGTTGAGAGTAGGCAAGCTGTTTGACCGCTAGTTGACGCTAAAATCAGCGATGTTCATGATATTACTATAAAGTTTATATAACGGGTGATTTTTTAGCTGGTTTGGTTTTGGCAACACTGGTTTTGACAGCTGACGTGTGTTTAGTACCTTGTGTCACTGTCAAACAGCTTCAATTTGGTTTGCAATTTAACCATGGATCGTCTTACAAATGAACAACGCTTGCAAATTATTGAATTTTACTATCAAAATTCGTGCTCGGTTCGAAATCGAAAAATTGTGTTCAGCGATGAGGCTCATTTTTGGTTGAATGGGTACGTAAATAAGCATAATTGCCGCATTTGGAGTGAAGATCAGCCAGAAGCATTGCAACAGCTACCAATGCATCCCGAAAAAGCCACTGTTTGGTGCGGTTTATGGGCCGGCGGCATTATTGGGCCATATTTCTTCAAAGATGATGCGAATCGCAGCGTTACTGTCAATGGTGAACGCTACCGAGCGATGATAACAAACTTTTTTTTGCCCGAAATGGAAGTTCTTGACTTGCATGATATGTGGTTTCAACAAGACGGTGCCACATGCCACACAGCACGCGAAACAATGGCGCAATTGCGAGGCGAGTTTGGTGAACAGTTAATTTCACGTTTCGGGCCGGTCAATTGGCCGCCTAGATCGTGCGATTTGACACCATTAGATTATTTTTTGAGGGACAAGCCCGCTTCGATTGACGCACTGGAAGCCAACATCCATGCATTCATTCGTGAGATACCGGCCGATATGTGTGAAAGAGTATGCCAAAATTGGACTCAGCGGGTGGGCTACCTGAGACGCAGCCGCGGTCAACATTTCCATGAAATTATCTTTAAACATTAAATTGCAAGGTTCAAACTATTGATTCAAATAAATATTTCATTCATTTTTTCGAATTTTTTGTGTTTTTTTTTTTTAAAGTTCTAAACCTCTTAAAAAATCACCCGTTACAAAGGAAATACCTACAAATTATGTTTTTGCATACCTATTTGGTTTTCAGTTTCATGCAAAAACTAATTGCTTGCATGGATTTACGAAACAATTACCCGGCAAATTTTGGTTAATAAAAAATATTCTTTTTGTATCGTCAGTTTAAACTTAAAAAAAATATATACATATAGGTATGCATCCCCCAGCATTATTTCCATGCACATGGTCTTTCTATCATAAAATAATTATTTTCCATTTTTTAGGCCTATAATTCATTAATCAAGGGTAGTGTAGTATTCAAAAATATTATACAAAATTATGCATGGATTTTTAGTAGATAAATTAAAAAAAAGTGTTTTCTAAGAAGGTTTTTTTAATAATACAAATTCTATATACTCGTACTACTGAATTAAATCAGCCAAGTAGAAGACTTAGCATTAAAGGATTGAACCTGTTGAATTATTGATTCAAAATTTAAGCCGGACAAAACGCCAATTTGTAAGACTAAAAGCCATAAAATAGCTATTTTGAATCAAAAGTGTTTTAGTTATTTAAAATAGTATCTTTTATTTTATTTGAAAAAACACGATGCAAATCTCTTCTATCAAACCAAAATTATGCACAGAATAGGTGGAAAAATTTGATTTTTCTCTGCATGGGTACCGTACACTATGCTTTTAAAGTCAAACATTTGTTTTACTCCCATTACTTAGGAAATCATCAAGGCATGTAGGTTATAGGTAGTATTTGTGAAACACGGATACACGGACTCCGTATTTTTATTATTCGCAAATAAAAATCCGTGTATACGGATACTCGAATTCTTAATACACGGATTCTTAAAATATGGATTAGGACTATATTTTGGTTCTTTAGGTACAAATGGCAGGTTTGGACATTGACATAAAATTACATTGCGGTGATGGAAAACAAGCATAAAATAAATATGTATATAAGAAATATAAAAATATATATATACATAGTTTAAATTCGGCCTTGAAGCTTAAAATTGTCCCGATGCAATTTTTCGCGATATTTTAAGTTAAGTTACGCATTCGAAACAAAAATGGCGTCATTACAATGGCATTACAAGGCGAAAAGGAAAGATTTGTTTTCAAGTTTTAAGTACGATCTTTGGCGTCGATGTCGCTTCCGATTACATCGATGGAAGGTATGGCGGGGTTGGGTGTGACGGGGGTGGGTCTGCGATAGGCACAAAGGTTCTGAAGGTAGGTCTGTAACTGCGACAAAAAATAACTTTTTTTTAACTTTCTTTAATTTTTTTTACAATATATCAAAGATATAGGTGTCTTACGTGATCTGTATATATGCATTTTATAACTCGCTGGGACTCTTTGATCAACTTTGATGTCTCTAGGACGTTTAGTTTAGTCGTAAATCGCTTTCAAATATAAAAATCGATTTTTCATAAAATGCGATGCATCAATTGAAAAGTGATTTTCCTATTATATTAGTCGTTAAATATTTCTTTTAATTCGCAATTTTTGATCGGCTATTTACGTTTTCTTTTTCATTTATTATAATTTTCAATCATTTTGCAGTCCATATTGAGCGTTTTTATCTTCCGCTTTTGTTTGAAATTATTTTCAATCGTTTCACAAAATTGATTTGGCAATTTGTTGTTCAGTTTTTTTTTTTTTTGTTTAATTGTTTTTTTCTCTCGAAATAACGTTTCGCTATTTTATTATTTAGCGAAATATCACCAAGCCGTTTCATTATTTCGCTGATTATCGTTTTGCCGTTTGATTGGTTTTATATTCTTTATTATCATTGGCTTGGTTGCTTGCTCAATAAATTGTGTTTTTAATATTATTTTAACTCGTTGACTATTCTTGCTACTTTCAGTGGTTTGGTTGTTTTGTTCTTTTATTGCTTTGCTCAGTTTTCTTAACGGAATATTTCGACAAAACTTATGAGACTTTTTTGTCGAATATTATCAAAAATATAGGTACTAAGTATCGATGGACATTTTTTCGATTTTAAAACATAAAATGTAGATAATCATGTGAAATTCGGTATTTTGCTTAGCTGTTTTAATTTGACATTCAATTGTTTTCCGAGCTTATGATTTCCATAAAACTACATGACTTTAAAATTCCCGCAAAATTTTAATACCAAATAAAAAAGGCTAAACAACAAAATACTTAACAAGAAACAGCGAATCAGCTAAATGCTAATTAAAATATGTCAAAACCACAAAATGCTAAAGGAAAAAAATTGCCAATCTTCATAACGCCAATTATTAATCAAAATACTTAATGAAAATAGCTAAATGAAAAATGTGAAGTGATAGCGAAACATACCATACCCCGCTAGGACAACCAACCAACCAGCGGATTACCATCTTAGCTTAGGTGCCTACATTCACGCTGCTTACTTCAATGAGTTTTAATAATCATTTTTTAGTAGGTAGGTAGGTTTTATGTTTATATATAGATTCTTTTATTTCTATACAAATAATTCCTTAGATTCAATTTCAATTTAAAGATTTAACCAATAAAATAACGGCTTAATTACTCAACATAATGTTAATTGGCAAAGCAAGAACTGAATAAATAGAATATTTCCAAACCTTTCCATGTTTTTATGAAGCTTTACGATAAATTGCATGATTATATACCTTAACACCAATAAAATGGTATTTTGAAAAAATATGTACCTTATGTCCTTTCGAGTTTTAATAAACCTACGCTTCCATTAAATGTCCTGAAATACCACCTGAACAAAAACTCATATCCTAAAATAAAATATGTCTTCATCGCCAGTTAAAAAGATCAGGTAGAGGCATTTAACCATAAACATAACTACCTACAAATATACGAAATTAATTTTTTCTATTTAATTTTAAATTAAAGAATGAAAATCCCATACCAAATTAATCAAGTACCTAATTTATTCTTATCCTCAAGAAATTGTGATTATGTACCTATGCATTTAATTGAAAAAGATTAAACAAATAAGAATATTTAGATAGTTAAATTAAATAAATTAAACAATCGGATAAATCTAGCTTAAATTATTATTTGTAAAAGAGGGTTTAAGGGTAATTGGAATAAAGAATTTTTCTGAGGGAGGATAAACTAAGGTTAAAATCAAAAAAGAAATGCCGGAGAATCGATGGCACCAGTAATTAGTTGGTGGGTGCTAAGATATGGGGATCAGACCAGGGGAGATTACGTAAAGCGAAACAGAGGAGCCTTCGCTGTACACATTCTATTCTATGTGAGTGTGTAGATTGGTAAGGTGACCCAACCTGGCTGGCGTATTCAAGAATGGGTCTTACATACGTGGTGAAGAGTGACTTGGTGACGAAAGGGTCGGATAATTCTTTCGACCAACGCTTTATAAAACCGAATCTAGAATTCGCTTTTGCAATAATATGGTCAATGTGCATACGGAAATTGAGTTCTTTATCACAAATTATGCCAAGATTTCGGATAGATGAAACTTAGTTCGGGTGGGTAAGGGGAGGCGTTTTCTAGAAATGTTCATGGATTGACATTTACTCACATTGAGTTCAAAGAAATTTTTTTTCACACCAAGTAAGAAAGGAATTTAAGTCTTTTTGAAGCAAGGAAGAATCGTTAGAGTTATAAATCACTTTTATAATTTTTATATCGTCGGCATAAATAGAAATGTCAGAGTAAGACGTTACGCTTTCAATGTCATTAATAGCAAGGACAAAAAGGAGTGGACCAATATGGCTTCCCTGAGGAACGCCTGAGGTGGCATAGATAGGTTCAGACTCGGAGCATCTGAAAATTACCCTATGAAGCCGGTTCTCTAAGTAGGATTTAACCCATAAGATAAAAGATGAAGGAAAACCAAAGGCTTTCAACTTAATGTAGATAATTTGGTGAGATATTTTATCGAATGCTTTACTGAAGTCGGTAGTGACAACATCAACATCAAAGCCTTTTTTCAAAGCACAAAGGGTCATGGAAACAAATTGAGTCAGATTAGTGGTCGTGGACCTACTCTTTAAAAAATCATGCTGAAGGGGCGAAACTATTAATTTACAATGAAAGTAAAAAGAGTCGTAAAAAATGCTTTCAAACAGCTTGGGTATTGATGAGAGTTTAGCTATCGGATGATAGTTTGAGATGTCGTTTTTACTACCTTTTTTATGAATTGGGAATATGAACGAATTTTTTAATAGAGAAGAAAAAACACTGCTTGCGAAAGCAGTTTTTGAGAAAAATGACCAGGAGAAAAATCGTCTTTCAAAAAATTGATCTTTTCGCAGACCGAACAAAGACTTATATCGACAGAAACAAGTGACGTATGAGGATTGTTCGATAGGAAGCTAAAATATTCAAGGTCAGGCTCATTTGTATCATCACTGTAAGACTGCCCGAAAAATTGGCAAAGAGGTTAACAATTACTTGGGGATCAACAGATGATGAGTCACGAAAATTAAAAGAGGAAGGTAAGCCATCCGAATTTCTCTTGATATTTATAAATTGGTAGAACTGCTTAGGTTCAGAAATGAGGCTTGTCTGTATTTTGGCAAGATAATCATGGTATAGTGATTCGCAAAGGGGCGATTTATAAAATGCATATTCGTGATCTAGGAAGCGCCAGTTCTAAAAATAAAATAAAGAAATATATACATTGGAAAGTCCACTTTTCAGTCGTAGACCCACCGCCGATGAAGATAGACTTACATTTATAACGTTAATGTCAATTCATCGGCAAATTGAAACTAACACTGAGGAAGTTATGTAATGAGAAGTATTTCTTATGGGAGTAGAAATAATTTTTGACTTTAAAAGCACAGTTTACAGTACCCATGCAGAAAAAAATCAAATTTTTCCAAATATTCTGTGCATAATTTTGCTTTGATAGAAGAGATTTGCATCGTGTTTTTCATATAAAATATAAGATATTATTTTAAATAACTAAAAACACTTTATGGCCTTTAGTCCTACAAATTGGTGTTTCGTCCGGCTTGAATTTTGAATCAATAATTCAACAGGTCCAATCCTTTAATGCTAAGTCTTCTACTTGGCTGATTTATTTCAGTAGTATACAGAATTTGTATTGTTAAAAACCCTTCTTTTTTTTATTTATCTACCTAAATCCATGCATAATTTTGTATAATATTTTTGAATACTATACTAATTGCTTTGGCGAACAATGTTTGGCTTGGCCTCATAAATTTACCCTTGATTAATGAATTATAGGCCTAAAAATGGAAAATAATTATTTTACGATAGAAAAACCATTCGCATGCAAATAATGCTGTGAGATGCATACCTTTATGCATATATTTTTTTTAAGTTTAAACTGACCAAACGAAACAAAATATTTGTTACTAACCACGCTATTTCGTAGCACGCAGAACAATTTCCGGGTAATTGTTTCGTAATTCCATGTAAACAATGTTTTTTTTGCATGAAACTGAAAACCAAATAGGTATGCAAAAACATAATTTGTAGGTATTTCATCTCAATTTTTTATTTACATACGAAAATATGTTCATGGACTTTTTTCGCATGGGACCTTTAAACTGTTCTTAGCAACGAATTTTTCGCTGCTAAGATCAGCTCTTGGCATTTGTATTTGCTTTTGCATAGTATAATTTTTTTTGAAAACTGTAAACTGAAGACCTGCCTACATAAATTTCGTTTACAGCACGGACATTTTTTATTTAAGGACAGTTTTTTCTCGCCAATACATTTTTTTTTTACAAAAAACTGTATACCTACCTCATTTGCTTAAATGATTATATTTTTTTCTCGGAAAAATAATTAAAACTCATACGTACCTTAAAAATATATAATTATTTCATTCTCCTCTAGCAAATTATGTATTATGTAATAGGTAAGTGCTACGGAAGGACAATTATTTACCTTCTTTAATTCTTTTATTTTCTCAAATGTTAATTACGTATCTATTTTTTTTTCAATTTAACAAACTATTTATGTCTATGTTTGTATTAAGTGGATTAATAGAAACAAAAATAGATAAATAAATAAAACAAGCAAAATAATTATTCTCCATCCCCAGAATTCAAAACAGAAACATTTATCATCTTAACAAATTTGTCCTTCGTCATTAAAATTTCCTTACCTACGTAGGCACATATTTTTGTATACCGCACACAAATTTTCGAAACTTACAAAACGAAATTTCATGCCATTATAAGGAAATTGAGAAGAATGAATAAATGTACCTGCAAAAGTACGGGCACAAAAACCAGACAGCATAAAATGAAAAAAACAACAACCACCACTAAGTCTACCATTGCTTTATTTTACATCATAACAAAACAAAATACATGTATGTATATATATTATCTGTACCTCAAACGTTAAAACAGAGAAATCAAAAAAAGAAGATTTTTTCTTGAAACCTTCATTCATATTGAAAAAAGGAAAAAACCACCACCATTGCCTTACAAAATTCATACGTAGCAAAAAAAAAAAGACAATTCATATCCGCTAACCAACAACAACCCCAATACTTGCGGCTGTTGAGCAGCTACACCTTGAAAATAAAAAATATTTCCAATTCTCCTGTCAAAATCGTAAACATGTTGAAGATCTTTTTCTCAACATGGGTATTCACTAGTGCCACCATCGGTGATACACCGCGTAATTAAAAATAGCTCCATGGTAATACTATAACGTTTATATACAAAGATACTACACACGGCCTAAATTATTTTTGACACCACTCATTTGGTAAAGACCTGAGTCAAAGAGACAATCAGTGAATAAGATTTCCTTATCAGTCATGGCATTAGAACTCGTATAGTGTGATTCATCATCAGATAAAGTCCATTGGAGATTTGGAAAATTGAAATCACCTAAAATTAAAACCACGTCAGATGGTTCAGCTACTTTGAAGATAGACAGCCGTATTTATAAAGAAAATTTAAAGGCTTCGTAACTTTAAAATGCCTCTAAGTTCCTCTTAAATGCGAAATCGGTATCTACTCGTATAATCAATTTTCACTTTTAAGCAACGTTACTTAAATGCATCTTAACTTAAACGCCATTCACCGCGTTTAAAGGTTACTTAAAGCCATCTTAATCATATTTTGACATTTGAGACTAATGGTTTTTTTTTATTTCAGAAATAAAGGTATACCTATGTATGTTTGTGGGTAGGGTTTTCATATTTTTGCTGTGGGTACCCAATAAAAGTTTTAAGATTTGTGGCTTCCTTTAGTAAAATGAATTGTAAAATAAAATGTTTCGATTTACTTACATATTTTTCAATCAAAAGGCCAAGGTGTGAATCAAAGAATTGAATAATAGAGTTTCTGAACACAAACATAAAAGCATCAGAAACCAAAATGGAATCATGTTTCATTTCGTTTGCATTAGGTATACCAGTTGCTTCTCTTTCTTTCTTATAAATACATGTGCTCATCTTTTTTTTGCATTTGTTTGCAAGCTGTCAAAAAACAGCTGAAAAGAACAGGTATTAGTGAGTTTTCTTACGTTACGTTACATTTCAATCGTTTAGTTAAGTAGCAATGGAAAATAAATTATAGATGAGAACTTAAGTAACGTTATTTAAAGGCAACCTAAATATTTAAGCAAACTTAACTTAATGACCTCTAAGAGGCATTTTAAGAAAATCTAATAAATTCAGCTGAGAATCTATAGCATCAACTGCGAGTTGATAACATTGGATAGGCTGGCAAGGTTTAATATAGCAGCAAGCTATAAAGCTTTACGATCGTAACCTAATTTAGCTTTTTTTATTACCCCGATGTCGGTTCTGTATATTTGTACCACAATTAAGGAGCGTGGCCAACCCTGTTAGCGTGAAACTTATGACCACTATAGCAGCAATCTATATAAAAGGTTACTTTGGCAATTGTTTATTCCACACAGACATACTCGAAGGAAGAGGAATCAGATATTTTGAAAAGGGTCGAATCAAATCGATTATGAACAGCTAATAGAACACTGCGTCCAACAGATATATTATCGTACAAAGAGTCGTCTACTCGAAAGACGTTGAATTCAGGGTTAAAGAGCTCACTATCGTTAATACTGGCTAATAGGTTAGTTTCAGTTAGTGCATATATCGGGTTTTTCAATAAGAGCGCTACAAAAGTTTTTTTAAATAAAACAATAACGGTTTTGGATATCAATGAAATTCTTTATTCCTGTGAAAGTACGTTCGATGCCATTTTGTATGGAACTCGATTTCTTTTGCATGGCCACCACGGCGCACTTGCAGAAGTCCAGACACAGAACCCAATTTTCGCTGGTTTGCAGGCATAAATCGGCCGATACTGCTGCAATTTCACTTTCGATATTCGTACGAAGTTCATCAATCGTTGCTGGCTTGTTGGCATAGACTATAGACTGGACGTAGCCCCACAGGAAATAGTCTAACGGCGTCAAATCGCACGACCGAGGTGGCCAAGCGACTGGACCATTTCGTGAGATAACACGTTCTCCAAACTTGGTTTCCAATAAATTGATTGGGACATTCGCTGTGTGGCTTGTGGCACCCGTCCTGTTGGAACCACATGTCCTCCAAGTCTATATCATCTAATTTGGGCCAAAAATATTCGGTAATCAATGAACGGTACCTATCCCCATTCACAGTAGAGTGCCGGTCTTGATCATCACGGAAGAAGTACGGCCCAATGACGCCGCCGGCCCATAACCACACCAAACCGTAATTTTTTCGGGATGCAATGATGACTCATGGACTACGTGTGGATTGCTGCCTGACCAATACCGCATATTTTATTTATTGACGAAGCCATTCAGCCAGAAATGAGCCTCATCGCTGAAGATAATTTTTCGATGAAAATCCCAATCATTTTCACGTTGTTGCTCAGCCCAAATCACGAACATACGACGCTTCTGGTGGTCAAGCGGCTTTAGTTCTTGCGTCAATTTAATTTTGTTAGGATGTAGGCCAAGATCTTTTGGCAAAATTCACCACAACGACGTCACAGAGATACCCAACGCTTGAGAACGACGTGTGAGAGACACATTTGGGCTTTCTGCAACTGAAGCCTCAGCGGCATCAATATTCCCGACACTACGGGCACTTCTTTGTCTCACTCCCAAGTAACAGTTTTCCTCTCATAAGAGTTTCCTAGAGGCTTGTGAAACTTTATTTCGGGAGTTATTCTGTCTCTAGGAGAGTACTTCTTCATCCTTATGAGAATGTTAGAAGCCTTAAATGGCCCACTTATGGGAGTTAATTTTCCTCTTATAGAAACATTTTCATTTTTCCTATGGGATGACAAATGCTACATTAATCTTATTAGGAAAATGCGTCACTCCTTGTGGGAGTTGATGAAAAGAGAAGGAGTATGCGTATAATTATAAACAAACACTTATCTTTCACATTTGTATACTTCTCTCGCAAACTTGGTACGAAGTATTTATGTCTGTATGTATCATCGTCATTGTCTCATGTTGAAAACTTAATGTGTGAATTTATATTATATTATAAAGACATTTTTATCATTGTTAGTTATATACCACCAAGGAGTCCACTTGATTTATATAAAGAACATATTCGTAACTGTAATTTTTATCTTTCTAACCTTAATGAAAATCAACATGTTATTATAGCAGGAGATTTTAATCTACCAAATGTAAATTGGATTTTTGATTCTGATGAATTAGAACTTATACCATTCAATGTTACCAATGAATTTGTCTCAGAAGTTGTAGATTCTTTTGCAGCATATGATTTAGTCCAGATAAATGATTGTAAAAATAGTTTAAGTAGACTACTTGATTTAGTATTTGTTGATAAAGAATTGCAGATGTCAGTTAATGAATCACTTTTTCCAATTTTTTCTAATTCTATTCATCATATAGCTTTAACTTTTGAATTCAAAATTCTTAATTTTTTTAAAGCCGAAGCATCAACTACCTTAAATTATAATTTTTCTAAAGCAAATTTTGCTGGCATAGCGAATTATATGGATCGTATATTATTGCCCTCTGATTCTAACTGTGAGCTATCTTATTTTTATAACGTTTTTCTTAGCACTTTTAAAAAAAGCTATTGATATTTTTGTTCCTAAAGCTATATTAAAAAATAGTTCTAAGCCACCTTGGTATAACAAAAGACTTATAAACTTGAAAAACAAAAAGAATAAAGCATACAAACTGTTGCGGGACTCTTCATCTAATACCAGTTTGCGAGTTAAATATATCGCCCTTGAAAGGAACTTCAATGTTTTAAATAAATTTCTTTACAAAAACTATATATGTTCAATGGAATCCAAACTAAAAAGAAATAGTAAATATTTTTGGACTTTTATTAAAAACAAAAAAAATAATAATGGAATTCCAAAGAGTATGGAATATTTGGGTTCTACTTACACAAGTCTACCTGACATTTGCCAAGTTTTTGCTAACTTTTTGAAGTCAAATTATTTAGTGTCAAGTGATATTAATGACTTCTCCTCAGAACCATCTAACAACATCATAAGCATTGGTCAGTTAAGCCTTTCCATAACAGAAGTTGAGACAGCTTTAAAGGACCTTAGTGATGATAAAAATGCTGGTCCAGATGAAATTCCTCCTCTTCTTTTAAGGAACTGTGCTTCTTCTCTTTGCAGAATATTAACCTTGATTTAGGTCACTTGAGAAAGGCGAATTTCTTTCCGAATGGAAAACATCTTATATTACTCCGATTCATAAGTGTGGTCCTAAGCAACTGATATCGAACTATCGTCCCATTTGTAAGCTATCTGCGATACCGAAATTATTCGAGAAAATTGTTTGCGATAAACTTTCGTTTTTATTAAAAGAAACAATATCGCCATTTGAACATGGTTTTGTGTCTGGAAAATCAACCACGACAAATCTAAACATTTTCTCCAATTTTGTTCTGAATAAACTTGAAAAGGGATATCAAGTTGATGTTATATATACAGACTTCGCCAAAGCCTTTGACAGAGTTCAACACAAAATTTTAATTCAGAAACTTGAAAAACTTGGAATTCATTCAAATATGCTAAATTGGTTGCGTTCCTATCTCACTGAACGTATTCAATATGTTCGTATTGATTCGACGGTATCAAATCCCATTGTCGTCTCATCTGGTGTTCCACAAGGAAGCCATCTTGGACCACTTTTGTTTCTTATTTTTGTAAATGACTTACCAGATGTGCTTCTTAACTCCTTAAGCCTAATGTTTGCCGATGATCTCAAATTTATGAGATGCATTGAATATTCGATGGATTGTGCGCTTCTGCAAGAAGATCTTCATAGGCTATCAGTATGGTGCAAAAATAACCAATTACACCTTAATATTGCTAAATGTCAATGCTTTTCCTTTTCCCGTCGTTTATTATCTTTTTTATATGATTATCATATTGAAAACAATACTCTTGAAAGAGTTTCAATAAAAAAAGATTTGGGAGTAATTTTTGACTCCAAGTTTAACTTTAACAATCATATAGAATTTATAGTCAATAAAGCTAATTCTATGCTCGGATTTATTGTTCGTAACTCCAAAGGTTTAAATGATCCCTATACCTTAAAGTCTCTTTATATCGCATATGTCAGGTCAGTTCTTGAATATTGCTGCATAGTGTGGAATCCATTCTATATAACTCATTCAAAAAGAATTGAAAAAATTCAAATAAAATTTACAAGGATAATAATTTATAAACTAAGATGGAACTTTGAAGTCATGCCTTCTTATAATGCACGCCGTCAGCTTATTGGCATTCAGACTCTAGAGAACCGCCGCAAGATGTATTCTATAATGTTTATAAGAGATATATTGTCTTATCACATAAATTGTCCAGATTTATTGTATTTAATAAATTTATATGCTCCAACTCGAGTGTTAAGGAATCGTAATTTATTCCTTGAAATTAATCACAGAGTTAATTATGCTTTTAACGAACCGATCACTCGCTGTGTCAGAGAAATTAATCTTGTGTCGGCTAAAATAGATTTCAATTTTCATTTCAGTAGGAATACATTCAAAAATATGTTAAACTTATACTTTTTAATAAATGAATAGTACAAATTTGTGTTAAAAATTATTTATAGTTCATTAGTCTATAAGAGTTATATTGTAAACTCAAATTGATGAAATAAACTAAACTAAACTAAACTATATTTTCGTTTCATGGCGACGTTAATATAATTGTAGTTTGTCATATAACAGGTGATTTTTTAGCTGGTTTGGTTTTGGCAACACTGGTTTTGACAGCTGACGTGTGTTTAGTACCTTGTGTCACTGTCAAACAGCTTAGTTTGGTTTGCAATTTAACCATGGATCGTTTTACAAATGAACAACGCTTGCAAATTATTGAATTTTACTATCAAAATTCGTGCTCGGTTCGAAATGTTCATCGCGCGCTGCTTCCATTTTATGGTCGGCATTCTCGACCTTCTGAGCAGTCTATTCGGAAGATTGTGACCAAATTTCGCACCAAATTTACTTTGTTGGACATTAAACCACCAACACGTTTACGTACTGTGCGTAGTGAAGAAAATATTGCGGCCGTATCAGCTAGTGTGACAGAAGACCGCGAAATGTCGATTCGGCGCCGTTCCCAGCAGTTAGGCCTTTGTTACAGCACTACGTGGAAAATTTTGCGGAAGGATTTGGGCGTAAAGCCTTTTAAGAGACAGCTGGTGCAAGAACTAAAGCCAGCCGACCTACCACAACGCCGAATTTTTGGTGAATGGGCTCTTGGAAAGCTGGCCGAGGATCCGCTTTTTTATCGAAAAATTGTGTTCAGCGATGAGGCTCATTTTTGGTTGAATGGGTACGTAAATAAGCATAATTGCCGCATTTGGAGTGAAGATCAGCCAGAAGCATTGCAACAGCTACCAATGCATCCCGAAAAAGCCACTGTTTGGTGCGGTTTATGGGCCGGCGGCATTATTGGGCCATATTTCTTCAAAGATGATGCGAATCGCAGCGTTACTGTCAATGGTGAACGCTACCGAGCGATGATAACAAACTTTTTTTTGCCCGAAATGGAAGTTCTTGACTTGCATGATATGTGGTTTCAACAAGACGGTGCCACATGCCACACAGCACGCGAAACAATGGCGCAATTGCGAGGCGAGTTTGGTGAACAGTTAATTTCACGTTTCGTGCCGGTCAATTGGCCACCTAGATCGTGCGATTTGACACCATTAGATTATTTTTTGTGAGGGTATGTCAAGGCTAATGTCTATAGGGACAAGCCCGCTTCAATTGACGCACTGGAAGCCAACATCCATGCATTCATTCGTGAGATACCGGCCGATATGTGTGAAAGAGTATGCCAAAATTGGACTCAGCGGATGGGCTACCTGAGACGCAGCCGCGGTCAACATTTGCATGAAATTATCTTTAAACATTAAATTGCAAGATTCAAACTATCGATTCAAATAAATATTTCATTAATTTTTTCGAATTTTTTGTGTTTTTTTTTTTTAAAGTTCTAAACCTCTTAAAAAATCACCCGTTATGTGCAGTTAAATCTAAGTGCGACTAAAAACTTTTTGTAATAAGTTACACATTTTACCTCGAAAAATAACGAAGCGCTTTCAAAATAGTTGATATTTAAATTATTTTAATTTTATTTTGAATTGGAAAAAGGGATACCTTGATGTTTGCTTTGAATAAGAATAATACTTTTTATGCTGACATTATGTATGGTATTTATTCATGTTATATGACGAAAAAGATATAATAGCAGATAATATGTCGAATTGATGGTCTTATTATCGATGCCTGTTTTTTGTAATTTAAGAATTAACAAGATGTCAAGAGACGTTTTAATGAAAAAATAATAAGTCAACATTTATATTTTTAGATATTTTTTTCAAGTTTCTTATTACGAAACTGTCAATGATTACTGACTTTCAATTTTGTCACTATACAGTGCGAATTTCCGATTCTCTGTAAATAAATGTCATAATTTTAATTTGATGATGCTCCTACGAGACAAAGAACAGTATTTTTTAGTAGTATTTTTTAACAGTATTTAAATACAAAACAACACATTACGAATATTCTTGAACAAATACTTCTTTTGCATTTAATATTGAACAAAATAAACATCAATATCAATGCACGTATATACGTAAATATACCCTAAATAGATTCATGATAATGGAAAACCAAATAAATTATTTCAAAATTTAATTTTATATCACGGTAACCCTCAAACTTTACAAAAAAACACTTCGTTCAAATTTAAATATGGCTGCTGTCGTATCAATACTTTTAACTCTTAAAAAGACATTTTTATGAATGTATTGTCCATTTATGTTGGTATGCAAATAAAAACATTTTTATGAGAAGTCTGATGCTTTTATGTGACTTTATTTTGACATCTATCAAACGAGCCAAGAACAAATCGGTGATGCGTTCTCTTTTTTCTTAAGAATGTGAATTATTTTTGATGTTTCAAAAAAAGATTAAATCTCAAAGTTAGAAATATTAAGTTTTATGCATTACCTTTTCCGAACGAGAAATCTTCATTATAACGTCATAATTTTTGGAATAAATGAACAAGGAATATCAAAAAATTAACATTCCGCAACAAAACTATAATAAGGATATTCATGGCGTAAAGTCGTCATAAACGTAGTAAAATTTTTAACTGTGTGGCGACTCTTATTATTTTATAATTCCATATTTTCCATAACACTTAATGTAGTTTCTTTTATTATTATCTATTTGTTTCTATTCTAATTTCAAAATTTATACTTTGCAATTTTCTACTTTTCATTTTAAACTAATATAAATCAAAGCAATATTTGTTTATAGAAAAATTTATTTAATATTAATATTCATTCATTCAACTTTCAGTTTTTCATTTTTAAATGTCTCTTCTCTTTTAAATAAATTTATTAAAGATTTTCTAATTTGGTTTCGCAATTATTATTTGGAACTGATTTTCAGCATCAAGATATCAGTAGTCTTTTCAAATTGGATTTTTGGCTGCTGATTATAAATAGGATCATCCTACAACACAAAACCCACATTGGTGACCCCGTAAAGAAGTCAATCTCAAATAATTCCATTTCTTGGAAGGAATAATGCCTGAAAACCAAAACTCTGCAAATATAGATGCTGCAAATCAGAACCAAACTGGAAGCAACAACATGGACCAAGGACAAAACCGAAATGAAGTTCATCATGTTGCAATAAAACCAGTGCAATTCGTGAAGGAAGAACCCGACCTATACTTTCTACAAATGGAAGCTCAGTTTCGAAATTCTGGAATCAAACGTGACCAAACAATGTTTGATTACGTCATTGCAACGCTTGATCCAAAAAATTTACAAGTGGTTTCTCACATCATTCGTAATCCACCTTCCGAAGACAAATACAAAGCAGTGAAGGATGGTTTGATACGAGAATTCATGCTTTCGGATCACCGCAGGCTTTCGAAATTGGTCAAAGAAATCGAACTAGGTGACGACAAACCTTCTCAGTTGCTGCGGAAGATGCGTGATTTGGCCGGAAACTCTATAACAGACGATGTAATGAAGACGTTATGGCTGGAAAGGTTACCTGAAAACATTCGTGCAGTTGTCTCGGTATCTGAATTCGAGCTCGACAAGCGTGCTTTGATTGCAGATACGATGTTGGAAGTGATGGGTCGAAATTATATTTCCCAAGTGAATAAACGTTCTCTTCCTTCAACATCAATACCTTCGACTTCAGAGATCATTAATTTGAAGACAGAAATTGCTACTCTCTCACAACAAATTAACGAGATGAAAACACATTTTTTAAGACAAAATCCTCGATCCAGACGCCGATCCAAATCCAGTTCAAGGCCAGATAAACAACATCCTTTCTGTAAGTATCATCATCAATTTGGTTCCTTAGCTAGAAAATGTGTTGAGCCGTGCCAATTCAACAAAAAAGTTGGTTCTAATCAGGAAAACTAATTTCCACTTCGCCAATGACGGTACACGAAGTGGATTCCTGCACATCCAACCGTTTTTTCATTAACGACAAATCTAACAACCTGCAATACCTCATCGACACTGGCGCTGATTTGTCTGTGTTACCAGTATCTGCAAATCATAATGTCAAAAAAGCTGATTCATATAGACTATTCGCTGCAAACGGGACACCCATCAAGACCTTTGGTACTAATGTTACCACAGTTAATTTGGGATTGCGTAGACGATTCGATTGGGAGTTCATTGTTGCAGATGTTGACAAGGCAATCATTGGTGCAGATTTTCTGTCACGGTTTGGACTTCTAGTTGATGTCAAGAACAAAAAGGTAATTGACGAAAAAACTCTTCTGACCGTTAACTGTATTTCAAAGGCAACAAACTACAACCCAATCAGTACAATCGCACAGGACATGATTTATGCTGACATTCTTAACCAATTCAAAGATGTAACCAAACCTCCAGTTTTCGATGAAAAAACACTGAAAACTTCGATTGTACAACACCAGATAATTACGAATGGTCAGCCTGTATTTGCAAAAGCACGAAGATTGAATCCTGAACGCCTAAAAATAGCAAAGAAGGAGTTTGGCTACATGCTAGAAGCTGGTATCTGTTGTCCAAGTAAAAGCAGTTGGGCTTCACCTTTGCATTTAGCACCGAAGAAGAATGGCGAATGGCGACCGTGTGGCGATTACCGACGCCTGAATGCAATCACCGTACCAGATCGTTATCCACTGCCACACATCCAAGATTTTTCGCAAAGATTTGCTGGTAAGACAATTTTTTCTGTTATAGATCTTGTGAAAGCCTACAACCAAATTCCGATTGCACCAGAAGACCGCCAAAAGACTGCAATCATAACACCTTTTGGTCTCTTCGAGTTCAACGTTATGACATTTGGTCTTCGGAATGCTTCACAGACTTTCCAACGCTTCATGGATAGCATCTTCAACGACCTCGATTTTGTTGTCACCTACATTGATGACATTGCTATTGCCTCGAAGAACGAAGATGAGCATCGCCAACATGTTAAGATGGTTTTGGAGAGACTACGTCAACACAACATCAAAATTAATCTGGCAAAATGTGTTTTTGGTAAGTCTCACGTCATTTTTCTTGGACACCACGTAACAGAAGCTGGAATTGCACCTCCGCAAGATCGAATCAATGCAATCCTTGACTACAAGAAGCCAGTTGAAGCTCATGAATTACGCAGATTTCTAGCACTTCTCAACTTCTACAGACGATTCTTACCGAATGCTGCGGTCAAACAAGGAATACTTCAAGCTTTAATTCATGGTAACAAGAAAAACGACAAAACAAAACTTATTTGGAGTACTGACGCAGAACAAATTTTCGAAGAATGCAAACAAGATCTTTCAAATGCAGTACAATTGGCACACCCTCTTCCTGAAGCAAATTTGGCGTTATATGTGGACGCGAGCAACTTTTCTGTTGGAGCAGCTCTAAACCAAGTCAACAAAGGGCAGCTTGAACCCCTAAGCTTCTATTCAAAACGAATGACAGACTCGCAGAAAAAGTATAGCACCTACGATAGAGAGCTCTTGGCAATTTATCAATCAGTCAAGCATAATAAGTTTATGATCGAAGGACGGAAATGCACCATTTATACTGATCATAAACCCTTAACTTATGCATTCCAGCAAAACCCTGAAAAAGCAACTCCACGTCAAATGCGCTACCTCGACTTCATCGGCCAATTCTGCACAGACATCCGACACGTTTCTGGAAGAGACAACATAGTAGCAGATATGCTTTCTCGAATAGAAAGTATTCATAACTTGCAGTTTGATTTCGAAGAATGTGCTCGGCTTCAAACCAATGATGACGAATTGAAACGAGTACTTTCTGAAATACAAAATGGGAAATTATCTCTTCAATTGCAAAAAATGACAATGCCAAATTCATCAGCAGCTATTTACTGTGACATCTCAACTGGAAAAATCAGACCATTCATCGTAGAATCAATGAGAAAGCAGATTTTCGACTTCGTCCATCGACTTTCTCATCCAGGCAAACGAGCAACGAATAAGTTAATTACCGACCGCTACGTCTGGCCTGGAATGAACAAGGACATCAACAAATGGGTAACATCATGTATTCAATGTCAAAAAAACAAAATCTCAATTCACAATAAGACGATTCTCGAAAATTTCAAAGTACCGGATGGACGATTTAAGCACATCAACATCGATTTGATTGGTCCACTTCCACCTTCAAATGGATATCGATATTGTTTAACTTGCATCGACCGCTTTAGTAGATGGCCCGTAGTGATTCCACTGTACGATATAACAGCAGAAGAAGTAGCGAAAGCTCTGATTCAAGGATGGATTTCCCACTATGGCGTGCCTGAAACTTTGACGACAGATCAAGGAAGACAATTTCAATCAAAACTTTTCCAAGAACTGTCAAAAGCATTCGGAATCAAGCACACACAAACTACAGCTTATCACCCGCAATCCAACGGTATAATCGAGCGATTCCATCGAACACTCAAAGCAGCAATCAAATGTCACGAAACAAAAAATTGGTCTGAAATCTTACCACTCGTTATGTTAGGACTAAGAACGACTGTCAAGGACGATCTCAATGTTTCACCAGCTGAAATGCTTTACGGTACTACTCTCAAGCTCCCTGGTGACATCTTTGATTTCAGAGCAGCAGAAAACGTAACATCGGATTTTGTAAAGGATCTGAAAAAAGCAATGAACGATTTAAAACCTGTTGCAACATCAAATCATTCAAGAAGCAAATCATATCAACAGCCAGAACTTGATGTATGCACACATTTATTTGTACGAGACGATAGTGTAAGGACACCTTTCAAAGCACCGTACGATGGTCCATTCGTTGTATTGTCAAAAGCTTCTAAGACTTTCGACATAGAAATTCAAGGAAAACGGAAAAAAATTAGCATTGACCGACTCAAAGTTGCACATATTCCGTATAACTCTAATAAGGATTATCAAAAATCAACAAAAGAAACAACAACTACATCATCTCAAGAAAAAATATGCCAACATAAAAAACGATCCAATGAAGCTCCTAAACAAGTCACAACCCGATATGGAAGAACTGTCAAATTTTCCAAGAAATTGTAATATATATCGCAATCAGCTGAGCCGATTACTGGTGAGGGAGTGATGTGGCGACTCTTATTATTTTATAATTCCATATTTTCCATAACACTTAATGTAGTTTCTTTTATTATTATCTATTTGTTTCTATTCTAATTTCAAAATTTATACTTTGCAATTTTCTACTTTTCATTTTAAACTAATATAAATCAAAGCAATATTTGTTTATAGAAAAATTTATTTAATATTAATATTCATTCATTCAACTTTCAGTTTTTCATTTTTAAATGTCTCTTCTCTTTTAAATAAATTTATTAAAGATTTTCTAATTTGGTTTCGCAATTATTATTTGGAACTGATTTTCAGCATCAAGATATCAGTAGTCTTTTCAAATTGGATTTTTGGCTGCTGATTATAAATAGGATCATCCTACAACACAAAACCCACAACTGCGTAAATCTGTCTAATTTTCCATACATTGTGACAGACTTACAAAGTTTTAAACATTCAAACGTTTTCAATGGGCTTACGCCGCTGTATGAATATTTTGGTCAAATTTTCAAGCGTAATTTTGTCAAAAAAACCTTATATTACATCGAAATAAAATAAAAAGAAAGTCTGTCACCGAAAGTTCACATTCGTAACAAAATTAAATACATTTTAAAAAGTAATCGGCATGAGCATCCAATGTTTCCTTCAGCTAGCCGGACCAATAGAAAACTGAACGCCAGAAAACAATGTACATACAAAACGTTAAAAAAAAGAACCAGTGCTGTATGAATCAAATAAGTCTGCTGTCAGTGCAACATCTCATATGAATCCTATAGTTAGAAGTTTGTAGTTGTTACTTTATAAGCTCTTGTTAAGAGATTTTAAAGACTTAAAAATGACGTTTAAGGTAGTAGTTACTGGCATCCCTTGCAAGCTCAATGTCCACGTGACAACAGTGAAGTTGATGATGACATGTCCCCAGCGGAAAATGTAACTAAAACCGTTGCCCCACCTATTAAATTATTACAAAAAACTGCCGAATTTGTTCATGATTTAATGAAGGAACTTAATATTGAAAATTATTCGATTAAGAAAATATCGATCGGTATAAAAATTTTTTGCGAGTGCATAACCTCATATAATCTAGTGTGCGCGACATTAAAAAATAGAAAGTGTCAATATTTCTCCCACGACCTCAAAAGTGAAAGATCTTTCAAAGTTGTTCTCTTTGGGTTGGATGAAGTAAATATCAATGTCCTCAAGGTAGAACTATCTAAATTAGGATTGCAATGCAAAGACATTAAAATGGTCAAAAAAAACTACGAGCACTACACAGAAGTATTTTATATTGTTTTTCTTGAAAAACAAAGTGTTAAAATTGCGGACTTAAGGAAAAACATATGTCACGTTTTCCGTACACAAGTGCGTTGGGAGTTCCAATGAAAACAAAAAAATAGAATCACACAATGTCATAATTGTCAAATGTATTTCACGGTGAAAGAAACTGCAGCGTAAAAACATATTGCGCAAATTGCTCTCAACCCCATAAGACCATAGAATGTACTGCCACCGGAATTTCCAAATGTGCTAATTGCCAGGGCAATCATAAATCAACCGACATCAACTGTCCCCGGAGAGTAAAATACCTTGAAATAAGTGGTAAAGCAAACCTGAAGAGAAGCCCAGCAATGACTCACGCTCAGCCAAAACATTTCGCTAGATCATCAGTGCCTAACTACATGAGCACAAATGATTTCCCCTCTCTACCGAGACAAAATAAATCTTCTGCACCTATTCCATCGACATCATTTTCTGCTCCCCACGCACGTGATCATCAGCAACAATGGACCCAAAATGCTAATGCATACAACCAAAAGGCCACCATCAATGAGAGTGATCTTTTTACTCAAGATGAACTATGCTCTCTTACCATGGATATGATAACAAAGTTAAGTGTATGTAAATCAAAATTTGAACAATTTAATGTTATAACGCAGCTTGCGACAAAATACTTATAGTTATAATCATGTCAAGTAAATTAAACTCTCTTAATGTTTTATGTTGGAATGCCAGGAGTATTCGAAATAAATGTACTGAGTTTTTTAACTTTCTCTGTAATAATGATGTTGATGTATGTCTTGTGTGTGAAACTTGGCTTAAAAGTAGTATCTCTTTCTCGCACAGTAACTATTACTGTCATAGATTAGACCGAAACGATGATGAAATGGGTGGTGGAGTTGCCATCGTAGTCAACAAAAAATTAGTATATAAATTAATACCAAATGTCAAGACAAATATTTTTGAAACAATTGGTATTGAATTAGTATTGAATGATAACACTAAATTTAAAATTGTGTCTGTTTACTTTCCTGGGGGAGCCTCTAATGCACAAAAGGTTGGCTTTTTTAAAAGTGATTTAAGGAAGCTTATAGCAAATAATGAAACATTTTTACTTGGGGGTGATTTCAATTGCCGCCATCGAAATTGGGGTTGCAAAAGAGCAAACAAGTGGGGGAATTTGCTACTGGATATCACTATGAGGTATCCTGTTACTTGTTATATCCAAACGGCCCAACTTATTTCCCAACCAACAGTAAGTCTTCACCATCAACATTGGACTTGATTATAACGAACTCACCAGAAATCGTTACCCAGCCTATGGTAATAAATGCTTTGAGTTCTGATCACATTCCAATAAATTGTGATATTCTCCTTCATAGTAGGATAAAAGATGTGCAATACCTAGACTTTAAAAACGCAAATTGGGAAAGATTTAGAACCAAAGTGAAACAACGTCTTAGAAATACACCCTGTGATATAGTTAATTTAAGTTGTCCCCAACAAATTGATGAAAAAATTGAATTCTTAACTAAATCTTTATTGGAAAGTGTTGATGAGTCCGTTCCTAAAAAATCTAAAGCGAAAAGGACAACCGTTCTGCCACAGTACATTTTGAATTTAATAAAGCAAAGAAATATATTTAGAAGTCAGTGGAAAAGATACAGACAGGTAAATGACTTCAGGAAAATGAACATGTACACAAGACAAATAGCTTTTGAAATTTCAAAATTCAGAAACCGAGCATGGAACGAAAAACTTTGTTCTCTTGATCCAAATTCCAAACCTTTTTGGAAAAAAGCTAAGGTACTAAAAAATAAAAACAAACTCATTCCTCACTTAGAACACGATAATTCCTTGCTGATAACCAGTGAAGAAAAAGCAAGAGTTTTTGAAGACTCTTTTAAAAAAAGTTTTAATAATCCATTGATTAACGAAACCAGCTCAGTTAACAGTTCAGTAGATGAGTCTATCAATTACATCAAAAATACTTATGAGCCTTTTCCAACAGACGTCTTCGTTTCAAACGAAGATATTCAGGAAATTATTCATGATATGCGGAACAATAAGGCATAGATACACTAAAAAATAAATACTTTAAAGAGCTTCCGATCATTGGAGTAACTTTTATTTGCTTTATTGTTAACGTATGCTTGAAGTTACAATATTTTCCAAGTAAATGAAAAACAGCGAAAATTATACCAATTCTCAAGCCAAGAAAACCACCTAACAATCCAAATAGTTATCGCCCTATAAGTCTTGTTAGTAACCATTGCTAATATTAGAAAAAATTATCAAAATAAAACTTTTACATTTTCTTGAATGTTCCAATGTCATTCCAAATCAACAATTTGGATTTAGACAAGGACATAGTTCTACACATCAAGTTTTAAGAATCTGTCATCATATCAAAGAAAAAATTAATGCAAAACAATTCACAGGTCTTGTCCTTTTGGATGTTGAAAAGGCTTTTGATAGTATTCGGCATGAAGGTGTTCTTCATAAACTTAAGTTATTCGGTTGTCCTCTATATCTTATAAAGGTCATACAAAGTTTTCTCAAAAATCGACAGTTTCAGGTTTATTTGAATAACATTCATTCCTACTTAATAAATATAACCTCGGGTGTACCCCAAGGATCAGTTTTGGCTCCATTGTTATACATCACTTACGTTGCTGACTTTCCTGAAATATGGAATTGTGAAATAGCAATGTTTGCGGATGATACTGCTGTTTATAGCTCAAATAATTTCGGCCATGAAATCGAAAATGACTTACAACATGGCCTTAATAAAATTTTCGATTATTTTGCAACATGGAAAGTTAAAATTAACGCTGACAAAACCCAGGCCATCTTTTTCACAAGGAAAAGGAAAGCCTGCGCGTTAAAAACTTGGTCAGCTCAAAATAAATAATTGTGATGTTCCATGGGCTGATTCTGTCAAATATCTCGGTGTATATTTAGACGAGACATTAACCTTCCGTAACCATATCACAAACACTCTCCTCTCAATAAAGTAAGCATTGCTACTAAAATGTTATACCCACTGATATGTAGGAAATCACCCTTAAGTAAATTTAATAAGATTATAATCTGCAAAGTAATCTTTCAAGCCATAATCCTTTATGCAAGTCCGGTATGGGCAGACTGTGCAAAAACACATATACAAAAATTACAAATTTCACAAAACAAAACTTTAAAAATGATGACAAATTTGCCCTGGTTATTTTCCACCCAAATTTTAAAGCAATTGTGTTTGCCTTGGTTCTTGTACGAAATAAGCTCTGAAAATTGTTTTTGGAGTGTTGATGTTTTGGGCAAACTTCTTACAACATGAAGTGTATTAAAAATATGTAATTTATATCTTTAGTATTTTTAATAAAAAAAAAATAACAATCACACTCACTTTTTAGCTTATTTGAATGATAACAATGAACAAACTATCAATTTCGCCCGTCGATACACCAATCCGCCAAAAACACCTATCGGAAATTCTTGCTGTAAAAATGGAAATTTACTTTCACATTCGCTTTCGATTTCGATAATAGGGCGAATATACTCGTACATAAGACGAAAGCTGTGAAAGCGAAAGCAGTAATATCAAACCTCATTTTCTCCACCTAAAACGATTCGCTTCGTATTCCCTTATGAGGCCACTGCTTTTTAGGGGTTCTCCAAAACACCACCACATCTACCCTTTGGGAAAAGACTCATAAAACCATCCTAGCAAACCATTTTGTGAATCCACTGTAGTTTGAGACATCACTCTGGGATCTTTTTTATGGATGGGGATAATGAAAGAATCTTTCCACAATTTCGGAAACACACCCCTAGAAATGGCAATATAGTAGTGAGTGGTTGAGAAAGTTTTGAAATGCATTTCTTAAGAACTATTGGAGGAATCCCGTCAAAACTCGATGATAAGTCATCCCTGAGCAGGAGAATTTTTCAATCACTGACGATTGACATATATACAAACCGAAGCAAGTGAGGTTTGGGTAATTAAAGAAGTTGAGATCTATTTCAGAGTTGCAGGAACAAAATGCTTGACCAAAGAAATCAGCGAAATAGTTGGAGATAATTTTAGGGTCATTGGATGAGGCATTGGAGTATTTCAAAGTTGAAGGATAGCCATCGGACTTTTTTTTTAAAGTTAACAAATAGGAAAAAGTGTCTTGGGTTTGAGATAAGGTCAGATTGAGTTTTAGCAAGATATTTTGAGTAGAGAGATTCACACAAGGTGGAAAAATCGCTATATGCAGACAAAAAGTTGAAAAAATCTTGGTCTGATTTGGATCTGAGAAATGTTTCCCATAATTTATTTCTTTTATTACGAAGCAGGCGAAGTTCTTTGTTATAATAGGGAGGTAGGGTTGTAAAATTCTTGTGAGGAAGGATTGGAACAGATTGTGAAAAGCAGTTTTGTAGTTGAGTATAGAAGGTGGCGATCATTTTGTCTACATTCTAATCATTTGACGTAAAGTCGAAGTTTAGTTTTCCAATAAGTTCATTTAGTTTATCGAAATCTGCCGTGCGAAAATTATATATTTGAGATGTGAAAGATTAAGGAAGGATATTAACGCACTCAAAGGCACAGGTAATTGAAATAGGAGGATGATGATCGTCGAGCATTGAAAGTATTTGACTATTACTAATAACTTCAGTATTCTTAGCATCAGTTGAAAAAACCAGATCTAATTGTCTTTCCAAATAATTTTTTACTCCACTAGTTTGGGCGAGACTACAAGACTATCTACCTATCTATTATATCTTGTCTATCAACAAATAAGATTTCTTTTTCGGAAATTGCTTTGGAGGAGACATAATAAATAGATATCGTCGTCTGAATTTTCCCATAATAGTCGTGGAAGATTGAAGTCACCAACAACGATTATGTCATCGTCAGTTTCAATGACATCGACCAAAAAGTCAATTGCATCTAATAAAAGTTTATATGTACTTGTAGGTTGGGAAGGGGGTATATAGCAGCACAATATATAAAGGTAACGTTCGGATGCACGAACCCTTGCACAAATTGTTTCAAGGTTTAAGATATTAGGTATGTTGAATAGTGATGAGTAAAATTTGGAATTAATTGCCAGAAGGACACCACGTCCTGATGAGGAATTACTCGATAACTTATCAGTAAGACTTTCATCAGTAACTAGAACATCCCTACTATATCCATTGAAATCAGAGGCACAAAGTTCCCTGTTGTAAGAGTCAGACGTAAGATTGGTTTCGGTGAGAGCAAAGATATCAAAAGGAAGTTTAAGTAGACGCCTGAAGTTTTCGTGCGTAGACCCCTAACAATTCGATAATATATTCTTATGAACTTAGGTTTTGAAAAATGAGGATTAGGAACGAAAGGGATAGTTCGTTCTTTGCCGATTTATGTGTTTGGACTTGACTTATGAAGCAAAAGCAGATAAATCGTAAGAAATATATTTAGAAGTCAGTGGAAAAGATACAGACAGGTAAATGACTTCAGGAAAATGAACATGTACACAAGACAAATAGCTTTTGAAATTTCAAAATTCAGAAACCGAGCATGGAACGAAAAACTTTGTTCTCTTGATCCAAATTCCAAACCTTTTTGGAAAAAAGCTAAGGTACTAAAAAATAAAAACAAACTCATTCCTCACTTAGAACACGATAATTCCTTGCTGATAACCAGTGAAGAAAAAGCAAGAGTTTTTGAAGACTCTTTTAAAAAAAGTTTTAATAATCCATTGATTAACGAAACCAGCTCAGTTAACAGTTCAGTAGATGAGTCTATCAATTACATCAAAAATACTTATGAGCCTTTTCCAACAGACGTCTTCGTTTCAAACGAAGATATTCAGGAAATTATTCATGATATGCGGAACAATAAGGCATAGATACACTAAAAAATAAATACTTTAAAGAGCTTCCGATCATTGGAGTAACTTTTATTTGCTTTATTGTTAACGTATGCTTGAAGTTACAATATTTTCCAAGTAAATGAAAAACAGCGAAAATTATACCAATTCTCAAGCCAAGAAAACCACCTAACAATCCAAATAGTTATCGCCCTATAAGTCTTGTTAGTAACCATTGCTAATATTAGAAAAAATTATCAAAATAAAACTTTTACATTTTCTTGAATGTTCCAATGTCATTCCAAATCAACAATTTGGATTTAGACAAGGACATAGTTCTACACATCAAGTTTTAAGAATCTGTCATCATATCAAAGAAAAAATTAATGCAAAACAATTCACAGGTCTTGTCCTTTTGGATGTTGAAAAGGCTTTTGATAGTATTCGGCATGAAGGTGTTCTTCATAAACTTAAGTTATTCGGTTGTCCTCTATATCTTATAAAGGTCATACAAAGTTTTCTCAAAAATCGACAGTTTCAGGTTTATTTGAATAACATTCATTCCTACTTAATAAATATAACCTCGGGTGTACCCCAAGGATCAGTTTTGGCTCCATTGTTATACATCACTTACGTTGCTGACTTTCCTGAAATATGGAATTGTGAAATAGCAATGTTTGCGGATGATACTGCTGTTTATAGCTCAAATAATTTCGGCCATGAAATCGAAAATGACTTACAACATGGCCTTAATAAAATTTTCGATTATTTTGCAACATGGAAAGTTAAAATTAACGCTGACAAAACCCAGGCCATCTTTTTCACAAGGAAAAGGAAAGCCTGCGCGTTAAAAACTTGGTCAGCTCAAAATAAATAATTGTGATGTTCCATGGGCTGATTCTGTCAAATATCTCGGTGTATATTTAGACGAGACATTAACCTTCCGTAACCATATCACAAACACTCTCCTCTCAATAAAGTAAGCATTGCTACTAAAATGTTATACCCACTGATATGTAGGAAATCACCCTTAAGTAAATTTAATAAGATTATAATCTGCAAAGTAATCTTTCAAGCCATAATCCTTTATGCAAGTCCGGTATGGGCAGACTGTGCAAAAACACATATACAAAAATTACAAATTTCACAAAACAAAACTTTAAAAATGATGACAAATTTGCCCTGGTTATTTTCCACCCAAATTTTACACGAGCAAACGGGGGTACATCTAGTTGCAAAGAAAATTGAAATTCTCAACCAAAGATTTAGCTTAAGATGTAGTGAATCGAAAAATGTATTAATACAAAATTTAATAAGACAGTAATCTTCATTTTTTTTTTGTTGTATTTTTCTATTTTATTTATTATTTTGTTGATTAATTAATTAATTAATTTATTCTATTTATTAAATTATTTATTTTTAGATTTTTTGTTGTTTTGTTATTTATTTATTTATTTATTTATTTATTTATATATTCATTTATTTACTTACTTATTATATATTTATTTATTCATAAATGTCTGTTATTAATTAAACTATTTATTTATTTAATCATTAATCTTACTTACGAAATTATTTATTTATTTAGTTTTTGTTGTTTACTCTTTTTGACAATCAATTTATTTACCTATTTATTTATGTTTTGTTTTTATTTATTCAATACGTTGTTTATCTAATTGTTAATTGATTAATTAATTTGAATTAAATGTTCATGATTATAAATTATAAAAATACTTACTCCAAATATGGCAATTCCCTTAGTTTTAAGTTTGTATCTAGTCATTTTTTTTATCAAATGAAGGTTTTAATCATAGTTTTCCTTCAAATGTTATTATAAATTCAAAATTAATTTCATAAATGTTTATACATATTTTTCAGTTATAAGATATACTTCAAATATTAAATCTCTGTGTAAGCTGCGTATTTATCTTATATTGTAAAGCCTTGATCTATGAATAATAAAATATCTATCTATCTAAAGTTTAAATTTGAAAACAAACTTATTATAAGACTTTCAATGTACATACAGGAGTAATAATTGTTTTAGGTTTAAGAGTGATTTGATGCAAGAAAATGCTTAAATCATTTAATGAAAATACTATGAGACAAATTTATGTGTCATAATGAGAGATCAAGTCATAAGTGCAGCAATAAGATCTGAAAAAGTATTATGGGAGTTTTTTTGAGAAAATGGGAGCTAAGCTCTCGAGAGTATGTTAGTTGGGCTGGCACGGAACCATTTTGTACTGTGCCTGTGGATTCAAATTTTTCCACTAGACGTAGTGCTCTTAACGTTGAGGCCACTGACTCCGAATTTCAGTAGTAAATTTAAATAATTTCGACTCGTTGTTGGCTCGTATATCTTTCCATCATGAAATGGCAAACCTTACTGAAGAGAAATGTCAAAAGAGCGGCAAGAAATATGGCGTCGTTTGCTGTGCCTGTCGCTCCACTTTTGTAGCGTCCTTATTGAGAAACCCATTATGGCATTGGGTAAAGTCAGTGCATAAAGGTAGACTGCAGAAGTTTTGGTACGAAGCCCTCTGACATTTTGGTAATAAAGGGACAAGCATTTTGGAGGATAGTTAGAGGAGTTTGGAGGTTTAGGAACGAAAAAAACTATTAAAGTTGGACTTACTCCTCTGCAAATGAGTGATACGTATACAGTTTACATAAGAGGCAAAAGACGATAAGTCATTTGCAACATCTGCGGGAGTAAGTTTGAAAGATTCATGAAAACAAACGAATATTTCCCATAATTGAACGGGGCTAGTTTGGAGACCTTCTTGCTGTATGGAAACCATGAGATTGGTTCTAGTAACGCCATCTACACAAACAGAGTCATGTTTGTCATGAAGGTATGCAAGATAAAGGCGAATGTTAGAGTGGACTCTATAATCTCTAAGTCGTGAGAGAACATAACGACCATCATTATTAAGGTCAACAAATTGTTTGGTAAGTCTAGCTGTTGGAGGGGTGAGAGGGTCTAAGAATGGGTGCGAAGATCCGTGAGAATGGGTATGGTATGGAGCGTTAGATATGGGGGGAGATGGGATGGAAGTTGGCTCAGGAGATGTTAATGTGGTGGAGTAGAGGTTAGATGTGGTTGTGGGGATCATAGAATGATGAAAAGAAGAGGATGCTGGATGTTGTTTTACTGTTGCTAGTGTGAGAGGGTCTAAGGAGGGATAAGGAGCTGTTGGAAGATTAGTAGAAGGAGAGACTTTGGAAGTGGTCGGAAGGGGGGAAGAGCCGGAGACGGGATGAGTGGACAAACGCTTGGGATTAAGAACGTGGGATTGGATGAAGTTTGGGCAGTAGGAGCTACGGAGGTGATTTAAATAGGAAAATTGGTCATTCAGTTTGTTAGGGATATTAAAAGACACACTTTTCGTGGGAGGGACTGGGGGAAGATTTTGAAATAAAGAAGGTCTAGTTTAAATATTAGGAAAACAAGCAAAACCTTTAGGAGAACTTCGGGTGGGGCATACACATTATTCTTATGATGTAAGGAGCGGTTAGTAGAGACTGGATGGACGCAATTAGAAGAATGTAAGGAAAACACAGAAGGAGACTTTAGAATTGGGTGGTGGCTTTTAAGGAAAGATGAGTCATGGTAAATAGAGTAAGAAAAGTTAGGAAGAATACCCATTTTAAAGTTCCAGTCCGATTTCGAGTTCATTCTAGATTTAATTTTGGCTTTAGATTTGCGCGTCACATTCTTACTTTTTGGCAACAATGATGATGTTTTATTAATCCATTTGAATAGTTTCATGTCACCAAGCTGAGTTTGTCCACTACAGCAGGAGAACAACCATTCGTATTTCAATGGGAAGGGGACTTTGTAGCGGCAAGTAGATGTACGATGGCATTCCATGTCCATAGTGAAAATGCGTAAGAAGTAAGTCCGAACCCAGGAATCATCAGCAATTCAAGGAGCATTAATCAGGAAATACGAGCTCTTGTTTGCACTATTGAGCTTCGACAATCCTAAGATCCACTCTGGGATAGACCATGAAGTTCCAAATTTAATAAGGCTTGGAGCACTTGCGGTCAAAGATGGTGATGGAGAGGATGGATGAGTAGTAAAAACAGGAGCAGATGCGTGAGGTGAATCTGTTTCAAGAGAGGCTGAATGGTTGGATGAGGCAGTAGTGATGAGTATGCAAGCAGGGAGTCAAGACCAAGGCTTGATGGTGGTGATTCAGTGGTAGACATAATTGAAGGTAGCGGAAGTGGATGATGAGCAGATAAGGATATAAAGGGGGGGGGGCATCCAATATTTCAGCTAAAATTGGAGTGTTGTAGACAGATTGTTTTTATGGAACAATTTATTATCAGCTGGGAGGCAGTTCATTGTATCACACAGCATATGCGAGATAGAAAAATTTCTACACTCATCGCAGTAAAAGAAAAAGTAATCCAAATAATCTTTCAGATACGCACTTGATCTCTTGCTTAACCCAATACATAGTAGGTGAGAAGATTTACCACAAAGGCCTCTACAAGGCACCAGGTCAGCGTTTTGTGATCATTGTCTTCGCATTGGATAAAATCACAATTCGAATTGACTGCGAAGCGGTGATGAAAGAAGGATTTAAGGGCAGAAAATTGGGTCAGATAGTTTGCGATTGAAAATGCAGGCAAACAGAAATGTAAGCAAACTGAGTTATAATTAAAATGTAAGCAAACTGAGTTATAATTAAAAGAATTTTATTACAATTGAAAGGGTAATGAGGAGCGAATGTAAACACGTTTGTACTTGGCGATGTTAAGTAAACGATGTATGTAATGTATTTATAATTAATATTTTTTATTATCAATTTAACATTTTACTTCTTGCCTTCTTAGCTGTGCCAGCGTTCTGTATTTCTTGCATCGATACAATTTTCCGATAAACGTTGACAAATAGAACAAAACTCATGTATGCACTCAATTTTCATCATTTCTCGATCAATTTTACTGGTGCGAGAAATACAGAACGCAGGCACAGCTTAGAAGGCAAGAAGTAAAATGGTAAATTGATAATAATAAATATTTATTGCAAAATATCAATTTGATATTTATAATGTTAAAACAACATTAAAAATATCAATTTTCTCATATAAATTTGATATTTAAAGATATCAATTTAACATTTAAAATATGAAATTAACATTTTGTTATGTTAAAAACTCATATCAGTTTGAAATTTGATTTGTTAATATTATGTGCTCAAAAATTTGCATTCAACATCCAAATTAATTTTTTTCTCAATAACACCAAAATTAAACACACAATATTAAATTATATTTTATTGATCCATGTATGGACTGTACAGCTTTTATTAATTCAAAAGCATTTAGTTACTTACTACTTTTTATTAATTTATTTTTGGTTTTAATCTACACAAACTGCACTGAAGGTTATTTCAGAGGTACTTACGCTAGAAACTACAATTAGGTCTGTTCAACCAACAGAAATTAACATTTTAAAATATTTAACAGCTTGTGTATCAATATTTAACAGCTTGTGTATCAGCTTGATATTATAAAAACTTCAATCTGATAATTGCATTATGATGATCGTGAAATTTAAAATTTCATTTTAATATTATGAACTGATATTAAGATGTCAAAGAAAATTTCAATTTTTGACATTATATTATGTAACTAACCATAAAAATGTGATGATGTTTTTGGTATCATAATAGGCGATTTAATAAATTGATATGATATGTGATTTGAAATGAATAAAATATAAAAGCGATATACCTTTTAATTCTCCGTGTAATAATTTATTTTGTAATAATTTTTCCGAACAAAACTTTCCACACCCACTTTTGGGACATTTTTGACAAAATTTTTGTTTTTTTTTTAACTGATATTAAGACTTGTATTAAAAAAAAATGAATTGCTCAAATAATAAGTTAAGAATAAGACATATGATGCAAAACATTTGCACTGCTCACTAAGGCATTTTTGGCAATTTTTTTTTCATTTCCCAAAAAATTATGATAAAAGAAACCTGGAAACAAATGTGTAGGAAATGAATTTATTAAAAAAATATAAGGTCATACAATATTTTTTACCATGCCCACTTTTTTGGGGTGTATTGGAGAGAAGGAGAATCCACAGAAACTAACAGTATAAAACACTCGACTTTTTAAACGATAGTGAAGGGTGTTAAGGAAGTCATAAATTGGATATTTTATGGCCCCTAAACATTTTTTTGAGAGAGAGGATTGAAAATGATGCTAATGTAAATATCTATCTCCAAAAATAATATTCCTATAGGTTTTTCCATAATTCAGGTAGGACAGAGATTAGAAATCCCATAAGACAACATAAGAAAAACGTCATTTAAGACTTTTTTACTTTCTGTCTTTTTAAGACATTGTGTTTTTGAAAGTTCGCGATACAGGGTGATTGCGCATCCAACCAAATTCATATATTTAACATTCCACGCAAAAATTTTGTTGGTTTTTTGATCGTTAGATACTCAAAGAAAAACGCAGGCAAAAAAAACTGGTTACTTCGAATGTGTAACGGGAGTATTTCTTATTTGTTTTTTTTTACGCTCTTCTTCTGACCAAAGAAATTTGTCAGTATGTTGCAATTTGTAGATGCGGAAACAAGTTTTAGCGTGTTTTTTTCAAGCATAAGTATTTTGTAAGGTTTAATGAAGTTATGAGAAGTTTTTGGTGTGATTTTTGTTGTTGTTGCTTTTTTTTTATTTAGTAAAGTAGTACATCATCTCTCCCTCACTAAAGAGAAAGATACTGCATTTTTTTTGCCGCATTTTGATTTGTGTTAACTTTTTTGCTTAGAAGATAATATTAAGCTTCATTATGCTCGAAAACATATTCGCAGGACTTACATAGGAAGAAAAAAGAATATAAACAAAAATTGAGTCGGCTGAAGATCCTAATTATTATGCCGAATGTTGGGGAAATTATTTTTCAACGAAAAATCGCAAAATCGCAAAATCGGTATAAGAAATTTAGCAAATGGATCCATACAAAATGTGCACGCTACAAAAAACCCGATTGCACACTCTGTAAATACTGTGAACGTGATGAGGAACACAGACAGAATAAATAAATAAATTAAATCAGGTTGCACAACAGCTCGTGGAGAACCAAGGCCTAGTGACTTACAACTCTCAACCATTCCTGTGTGTGTATTTTTGGCAGGAATGGAGGGGAACTACAATTTATTGCCGAGTCCGAACAGCTAGATGAGAAGCACTTATTCATGACAAGTACACTCTTGGAGGATTTGTCTGTTCCTCGCAAGAGACAGTACCTCGCGAAAAAAACATTTCTGTTTTTAGGTGGCAGCGGCTGGGAATCGAACCCAGACCTTTGGCATGACAGTCCTACGCACTTTTTTTTCAAATTCATTTTTATTTTCCATTTTCTTAAAACTATCTTAAAGCCAGACAAAAATTCATAAAA
This sequence comes from Dasysyrphus albostriatus, assembly GCA_946251815.1. Lineage (NCBI taxonomy): Eukaryota > Metazoa > Arthropoda > Insecta > Diptera > Syrphidae > Dasysyrphus > Dasysyrphus albostriatus. The sequence goes on along the minus strand of OX276335.1, from coordinate 159,593,513 downwards.
ACTAGCCTACTTATCAATATCTTCATACTAAATTACTGGCCCCAATCGGACGCTCTAAGTTAAACTCTAATAACTTAATGCTAGTGCCTTTCGGCCTAAGAACTATCTTAATACTAAATCCAGGTCGGTTTTATTTTTTACCGAGAAGAATTTACAAAAAACTCGGTATCTCTGTCTTTATTTTTTTGGTTTTATATAAAACTTACAAACCACATAAAACTAAATTAAAGCTAATTAAAACTAATTAAAACTACTTAAAGCTACATAAAACTATTTACAACTAATTTTAAACTAATTACAACCTACTTATAAGCTACTTACAGACTACTTACAAACTAGAACAGCCACAGCAATCATTTTCCGGTTTTATAATTTTTTGTATTTTTGTTGATTTTATAATTTTTTTTGTGTTTTTCTGTTTTATATTTTTTTTTTTTTTGGTGCCACCCTGACTGTCCCTACTTAAAACTAACTACCTTAACCTATGAAAGTCGGCCATGACAGAGAAAAACCAAGGACAGCTTTTAAATATCTGAAGGAACTTCATTCTTCATATTTTAACCACCAGAACTGGTTCTCCTGCCTTACCCTATCTCTTCGGTCCGGTTCGGACACAGTCCTACTGAACCGAAGGTGCTCAGCTCCGTCTTGTGCCAGGACGTCTCGACTGTAAAGGAGCCTCCGATCTACAGTTCTACGGCCGACGTGATAGATTAGCGGAACCCCCGCTATATCCTGGATCAGCCCTCGACTGTCTAGATAGAGGAATGCATCGGGCGGAATAAAGCCGCTTAGACGCACACTCTCGTAGTATTCGTATTTAAGGTAATAAGCCCCGAAAATTAAGCTGTTAGTTGAGGACATTGCTCTTGCAATGTGACCTTGAATAAGCTTCAGCAAGAAATTATCTATCCTGTTTATGTTGGCCCCGTTGTATAGAGCCAGGTTGGAATAGTAATGTTTTTACTCCAACTCTGGTGTTCTGTGTAATCCAAGGCAGCATCGAAGACACTTCCTTTCAAACACCCGAATCTTTTAAATTTGAGATGGGGCAACGTTGAACCAAACCGGGCATCCATAGGCAATCATCGGCCGGATAAGGGCCATGTAGCAAATCACCTTGACCCTGCTGTCAAGCCGGCTGCTATAAAACAACCGTTTCGTCAGGGCAAAGGCTCCCCTAGCCCTGGCCAGAGCAGCATTTATATGTCTGTCGAAATACAAATACTGATCCATCCAGATGCCAAGGTACCTTACTACACTTTTACTCGCCAGTGCATGTCCATTTGGCCCTACGATCACCAGCTTGCGCCAGTTCTTTCTCGTATCCCATTTGGCTCTAAGCAACGGAGTCCTAAACAAGATAGTTTCTGATTTTTGAAAGTTGATTTTCAACTTCCAGTCATCGCAATATCGCTGAATCTTCTCGAAGTCACGCTGCAAAAGAATCCTGATGACCTCGACTTTCGGAGCTGTTCTGTACGCAATCAGATCGTCGGTATACGCAATTGCCTGAGTTAGACTACTTATCAGATCGCTGGTGTAAATGCTGAATAGAATCGGCAAGTTGACCGCTCCCTGCTGAAGACCATTTTTCATATTAAAGGTTGTGGCAGAAGTTACATTGCCACTTTTGACAACAAACTTTTTGCCATTGAGCATATCATAAAGCATATATAATAGTGGTTTACTAATGCCAAGTCTGGTCAGCTTAGGATAAAGACCTTCTAACCACACGGTGTCGAAGGCCTTCTCCAAATCAACCAGACAGGCACCCGTACACTGCTTCTTAGATTTGTTCCATTGGACATCAGAAACGAGCTTAGACGTGGCATGAATGGTGTCATGTCCCGCCTTAAAACCGAACTTTTTTTTTTTTGTGGTTATTTTCCCGTGGTTAGGTGCAAAACCTGCTATTCAGGCTCTATGAAGACCGAAAAACGCGTGCTCATAGAAGTGTGAGATTCTTACTACACTAAAACCACCTCCACTTCCCGATTGCAACCAAGTTGAAACTTATCTAGCAATTTATTTTTAACGAAGTTAAGTAACGTGTTGCAGGTTACTTTCCAGTGAAAGTTCCTGCTTAATCCGCGATTTTAAAGCGGTTTTCTGTTCACCGCACCAAGTCGGAAGGTTTTGTTCTTCGCAGACGGCGTACTAAATTCGACTCGTCAAGAATGTCAATAATCGTTGAATTAGCGTGTTCTAATAGTCGATTTCTATGTTTTTGCGCGAAACTTTTTATTTGCTCCCGCACCGTAGGAATCCCGAGATCCCTATGAAGATCTTCGTTTTTTTATATACCACGGAGCATTTACAAATGACCTAAGCAATTTATTTTCAAACGTTTGTAAGTTATTTAAGTTTGTATCGCAGGTACAACCCCAAAGTTGTATACCATAAGCCCAAACTGGTTTAAGAACCTGTCGGTATAAAATCAATTTATTTTCAATACTAAGCTTTGAATATTTACCGAGTAACCAGTTCATGTCTCTTAATTTACTTTTTAATTCTTCGCATTTCTTTTTCACGTGCGGCTTCCATTTTAATTTCGCGTCTAGAGTCTTTCCCAAATACTTTGCCTCATTTGCAAATGGAACACGAGCGGTATGAAGAAAGACGGGTAATCTATTTATTTTTTTATACGTAAAGTCCACGTGGACTGACTTTTGTTCATTGAGCGTTATTCGCCATGTTTTCGTCCACTCATTAACATTATTAAGAACATTTTGTAATTTATTTTTAGCTTCGCTAATCGTTTTGCCTACTGCTAGTATTGCAGTATCATCAGCAAACGTGGCTACAATAGTCTCATCTGTTTGAGGTATATCGCGTGTAAATAAAAGGTACAGAACTGGACCTAATACACTTCCTTGTGGTGCCCCAGCCACTATTTCTTTGAAATCAGAATAGTCATTTCCGTGTCTTACACGAAAAAGTCTTTCATTTAGATATCCGTTTAGAATGTTGTAAAGTCCTTCAGGCAGAACTTGTCTTAATTTGAATTTGAGGCCTTCGTGCCACACCTTGTCAAACGCCTGCGACACGTCCAAAAAGACAGTCGAACAGATTTTCTTTTCTTCAAGAGCTCTCTCAATTACGTCAGTAATTCTATGCACTTGATCAATTGTCGAATGCTTGCTTCTAAATCCGAACTGATGTTCAGGTATTAATTGTTTCACTTCTATTATCGGTTGCAGGCGCAGGAGTAGTATTCTTTCAAAAACTTTTGATATAATAGGAAGAAGCGAAATCGGCCTATAAGACTTCTTTTCATGAGATGGTTTGCCAGATTTCAATACCATTATGACTTCCGCAACTTTCCCTTAGTTGGATTCTTTCCCCGCTGTCAAGCCTTCAAGGTAATTTTCAACTTCAAGGTTTTTGAAATCTGATATCGCCTTTTTTAGCATATTACTCAAGCGATTTAAATGAGCTTTGTGTTGAGGAGCACTGGTTTGCTGCCATTTTTTACGTGCTTTTCGTTTCTCTTTCACTAAATCTTTTATTTCTTGTGGATATTTTATATCTTTAAAGCGAGGCATTAGCCTTTGATAAGGTGTGTTATCCCAAGCTGCTTTTTGTATAATATGAACAAAGGTATCTACTGCGTCTTCAAGCTCAAGAGGCGTTTGTAATGATACCCTTAACTCAACGGTATCCTCGATATCTTTTTTAAATCCATCCCAGTTGGTTCATAGTGAGTACGACGACAGAATGATCTGAGAAGAGTTCATAGCCCTCTGAAATTTCTTTACGGTTAGAGGGTATTCCTTTCACCATGAATAAATCGATTAGGCCAGGTATTTTCGATGGATCAGTTGGCCAGTAAGTTGGCTTGCCAGTCGAATGAAAGTCACAATTATTTTCCATTCCTGCTTCATATAGCATGCGACCCTTTTGAGATATGCATCGTGAGGCCCAGAAGGTGTGCTTTGCATTAAAGTCACCACCAACAATTAAATTTGGACTTAGTGTCCTTATCAATGTCGTAAATTCACTCATCAATTTTGTAACCCGGAGGGCAATATATATGGAAGAGACATTGAGAGGAATATTTTTAGTTTTAACCTGTACACTACTCAATTGCATTGATTCCACCTCTATTTTAAGGCCTATCGAGTGTTCAATGCATGCTTTTATATACAATGATGATCCACCTCTTGCTTTGTTTGACGGATGAATGGCATGGTAGTCATGAAACCCGTGGATTTTAAGATTTGATTCATTTTTAGCATGCGTTTCTAATATCAAACATATGTCAATATTATTTTCTCGCATATACATCTCCAATTCTCCAAGTTTTTGCCATAATCCGTTGGCATTCCACGTTAGAATTTTAAGCTTTTCCATCATATATTTTTTGAAAGAGGTTTGGGTGGAAAACAATTTTCGAGTTTACTTAACCTATCAAAGATAAGTTTATTTGTTTCACATTGCTCTTCAAGTTTTGACAAAATTACTGAAAAGACTTTCGAAACCGGGTCTGTTTCAGTGTCTTTATTTACGGGTATATTTTTTGCCGCTATTTGGGCATATGTTACTGTTTTCTTTTTGGCACTCTTGGGAATTGCGGTTTCTAATTGCCTTGGTGGGTTTCTTTGTGTTTGGGCAGATTTTGATCGTCGCTTTTGTAATTCTTTAGCTACTTCACAGCCCCTTAACTTGCTGGGTGGTTTCCATTACAATTAATACACGTCGGTGGACTTTCACTTTTTCCGTTGCAGTCAACAGTTAAATGTTTTCCATCGCATTTTACACACCTTGGCTCTTTTTTGCAATAGGTTTGGGTGTGATTGAATTCTTGGCAGCGTTTACACTGAGGGATTAACCTTGTGCTCTTTTTAGAGGTTCGATCCTAACTACGATGTTTAGAATTGTTTTAATTTTATAAATCTCATCTAATTTTTCAGTCTTATCGAACGAAAGTATAAATAGTGGGAGACCACGTTGTACCACTATGGCTTCACCTTCTGATTCTGTTTCTCTCTTTTGACAATGTTCGTCGCATCTTAGATTTTGAGGTTGCGCTCCTTTAGATCACTAATAATATCGTCTTTTAAACATGATGCGTGTAGACCTCTTGCCACAACACGTAGGGGTCTTTCCGACTTATTTTCATAGGTAAACCATTCTACTTTTTCTTCGTTTAGTTTTCGTGACAGAAGACGATAACTTTCGGGGTCTTTCATACAAACTTTCCATTTGTTGTTATTAAGTGAAATAATTTTAAAAGCCAATGGTAATAATGCCTTTAATATGGTTTGCAACTTGTTATACTCCGCAATACCGATAACATGTATCGGTGGTGGGGGCCGTTTCTTAACAGGTTTTTTTTTAACTGTCGCATGTTTTGGTGAAACTCTAATTTCAAAAGGAGAGGCTGCTTCAGGTGAAGAGCCAGCTTTACGCTTTTTACTTAATCTTTTCTTTGAGGACTTCTCCGTTTCACGTGCTAGCTCTACTTTGTCCGTTTCATATCTACAATTATTGACTTGTGGCAAGCTAGACTTTGAGTTTATTGGAGGATTTCGCTTTTCAATATCTCATTTTCTTTTCGAAGAAGATCGACTTCTTTCTTTAGCTCTTGATAAAGTTCCATTACTTGATCAAGTTTTTGTCGAAGTTCGTTATTATCTTTTTCAAGATTTTTTGTTTTATCTGAGTCTATTTTGGCGCGCGCAGGCGTGACGGGTGAACACTTTTGCCCGAATTTCGATGGTTTTGAACTCGATGTAGATGGTGGTGATCGAGACACCCTAGCACTTTTTAGGAAGGGATTTATTAAATGCAATAACTGACTCTCCCCAGAATCCATAGAGCCGACCTCCGAAGAGACCTCGGTATATTCTTTCCACTTACCCGCAGGGGGTAAGGTTAAAACCGAACTGATTGTCCGGTATGATATTATTTTCCTCTGCCCACTTAGACAGAGCTCTATTGAAAACTTTTTCGAATACCTTGCTAATACTCAGAAGAAGACTTATCGACCGGAGATTTGCCGGATTGGAGTTGTCCTTTCCCTTTTTCGGGAGTGGATGCACCACAGCTGTCTTCCACCGCACTGGATAATATGCATTATTCAGAGCGTTGTTAAACAGAGTGGTATAAATGTCTACTGCTTCTTGAGGTAAATGTCGAAGTACAACGTTGGATATGCCATCGATTCCTGCTGACTTCTTCTTCTTTAGTGAATCGCAGATGAGCTGGGGCTCCACCTTCGTAATTAACAGGGAACTGGGCCCATTTCGCTCGGCGATTATGGCGTTTGCCAAATGATCATCATTGAACCCAGTGAAACCAAGGTTCTCTGATCGCCATTGCGTGATGTTATTCCGAAGGTAGAAGTGATGGAGCAAGGCTCTGTTTTCCAGGTCGTGATTCGGGCGAATGATCGCATTCACCTTGTAAACTTGCTGGAAAGCAGCCCCCACAGCCTCCACTTTCTCCTGTGAATCTTCGACAGTAAAGAGGTCATCGTCCAAGACGGCGTCCTCTGGATTAATTCCTGCTGTCAGAAGTACGTCTCTGTTGTCCGTCGTTCTCTGAAGCTTAAGAGACATTCCTTCTGAATATTTTGTTAATTTAGGGAAACATGCTCGGGTCACTAGAGTTAACGGCCCGAATTTTGTTATCCCAATACAAATTAATTGACAACCGATAGTTTTCTTTAATTAGTTGGTTGATGTTCTTGATCGACGACTTCAGTGTCCTAATCTCCAAGTCGTGAGGGTCAGTTAATCGTCGGTACAAGAGTTTGAGTCTTGTCAGCAGTCCGCTTTTTTGTCTGTGTAATACGTCAATGGTCGCGTTCCGGTACATGTCGGTTGCGTCCCGTTGCTTCAATTTCGGTATTGTTCTGTTCATTGTTCATTTGATTGTCTCGTCCATTTGTTTTAAGTATTGGTCAATTTTGGTATTTGTCAAATTCCTGTCATTTGGTGGGGATATTTTGTTCGAATTGATTTCGCTTGATAAGGCGTTGGTAAAGCGTGGCCAGCGCACCTTACTGTAATTGTAAGTGTGCACAGGTACATAATCATCCAACTCCACGAGCTCGTTCGGGAGCTGTATTACGGCGGCGAGTCCGCAGTGATCACTGTCGTACTTGATCGTTCGTAAACAGTTTCTTGGTCTTTGACCCACAGTTACAGTAATTGTCAGTCTTGCGTCTATTAGCTAGATCCAGATAGGCACCGCTTCTTGGAAACGATGGCCGATCCGTAGCCAACAGGTCGACACCATATTCAGTGTTGTATCTACTCATCCAATTGAAAAGATGAATACCTCTTTGATTCTGAATTTGATTTCCCCAATTTTAGTGTATCGCATTCAAATCACCGGCCATGAGAAAGTAATTTTCTTCCAAGTTCAAGTGTAGACATTCGAAAAGTTTTTCAAGCTCTGTCATAAAATCAATTGGCTGAGGTGATGCCGGTGCATAAGCTGCGATCACATACATTCACTTCCCCTGTTGGAGAGTGAATTTACATTCACAGCAAGGATCCTAAGAGGCCTGTCCGACAGCGCGCCTTTAACCTCTTATTTACGTTAGGCTAGGCAAAACAGAGTAGAGATAGTCTACCCTGGTCGCCTGCTCCTTTATCTGGTTGTAAAGTCCTGTCAACTGGCCTTGAATTGCCAGCAACATGCTCCTTATTTCGGCCTGAGCGTCCGGCCTTTGGCATTAGGGCCGGTTGGGCTGCCTTAGCTTCAGGCTGTACCGTTTTTCCCCTCCCTGCCACCATTTGGGCGTAGGAAATTTTTTGATTAACGGGCGTTGCTGTAGGAGCACGCGTTGATGGGCGTATCTCTACCGCTGTCTTCTTAGCCGCTTTGTTAATCCGAATTTGCTGAAAAGCTGAGCAACCTCGATAATTAGCAGAGAGCCCCTCCTTTCCGCAAAGTGCACATTTAAGCTGGGTCATGTCTTCGACCCGTTCCTCGCCGAGTTTACACTCCCCCTTTAGGTGGTCCTCACCGCACTTAACGCAGTGTGACTGCATTTCGCAGTTTGCTGCAGCGTGGCTAAACCTTTGGCAACGAATGCATTGAAGTATGTCACCGCGTCTCTTTAATTTGTCCCAAGTAACAACCTGGTAGTTGAGGACGGAGATCCTCCTCAGACTATCCAGTTTTCTGCTGGGCGAAAGTTGAACAAAGAAGAACGGCAAAGACCGTTTCACCCGTCTGGCTCTGACTGTAGCGAACGGCTTGACCCCGATAAAGTCGAGATCGTCGCTCACTTTTTGACGGAGCTCATTTAAGAGCACCTGTGGTTCCGTGCAGGAATCTATGCCCTTCAATAGGACCGTTTGATACTTATCCACTTTGGGGGTAAAACTGAAGGACTCAGTCGTGGATTTTTTTCAGTAACTGTTTAATAATTTTATGCTGAGCCACTGTGGAGCAGTGGATAGCATGTCTATCCTTACTCAAACGTTTAATAAAAAGTTTTGGCCGACTTACATAGGTCAATGGTTTCCTGCAGTTCCATTTTGTAAGTGTTGATTGGCGGCACTTTTTCTTTTTTATTTTGGGGTGGCTGTGGCTGCTGCTGATGTACTCCCTGCTGCTGCTCGTTCCGCTGCTGCTGACTCCTCTCCTGTGGGTGCTGTTGCTGCTGCTGTGTTGTTTTCTTTTTTTGCCGTTGTTCCTTCAGCTGCTGCTGTGGTTGCTTCGTTGGTAGCTGTTGTTGTTGCTGCTTTTTTGGTTTTGCATTGGCAGTTGCTGTTGCTGTTGCTCTGGCTGCTGGCTTTTCGGTGGTAGCTCAGGCTGTGGCGCTGTCTTTTGTGGTGCCTGTAATGCTTTTTTCTGCTGGCGCTCCTGCCTCTCTCTTTCGCGTCGAGCTTCTTGTTTTTGCTTTAAAGCTTGAATCAATGGGGTCACAATGTCATTGAGACGTTCCATCTCCCCCCGTATTACATCGATTTTTTGGCTGATGGCCTGTTCATCCAGAGCTTCTTGCGCCTCACTTTCCTCTTCAGAGGACGTCTCTGGAGATGTAAGATCAACAAGCAGGTAGCTGTAGCTGTCTCCTGTTGTGTACAGTCCCTCGCCATCCTCTGACATATATTCGATGTCATCGTCGGATGGCGAGATATCCAGTTGTTGATGGATTTTTGCTGCTGCTGTCGTTTTGGCTGTGCGCGCCGTCTCCTTCACCCTGGCTGGCAGCTGGGCTGAGGTGGTGGTGGAGCGGCGCTTGACGAGGTTCGGCGCACAGCTTATCCTCTTCCTCCTCTTGTTTTTCGTATCGGCTGTTGGTTCCGTTGTTGGTTTTGCCGTTGCTACGGCACTAGTTGACGGTACGACTGGTGGTGCCATTGCTTGCTTGGTTGTTGTTGTTGTTGCTACGGCTGCTTGTTGTAGGCTACTTGTTGTAGCTTTAGCTGGTGGTGCCATAGCTGGCTTTATTGTTGTTGCTGGGACACCTTTCGATGTCCCCGCATTGTTGTTCGATGCCAGTTGCTGCTCCTCCCACTCAATGAAGTTTTCGACTTCGCGATTGTGGAAAAAAGCAGCTAAATAATTATCGTTGCCCGACTGGGATTCGAACCCACTACCTTTGGGTTGTCGGTCTGCCACCTCTTCCTTTGTGCTATTGGCACTATTAAAAATAGCTTCACTGTATGCAAACTTCAACAAGTCACTACGAAATATTTAATTTAAATAAACTGGGGAAGCCGAAAACGTCTAAACACTTCCACAGTACGAGATCAACTGACAGTCCTACGCACTAACCATCATGCCACGAGGTACTACACAGACAGAATATTCCATTCAATTTTCAATTCTATTCCATCTATACTACGTGGCATCTCTCCCCTACATGCCGAGAGAGATGGCACAGTTAATATTTTTTTTATTTTTTGTAATTGTTTTGTGAAGACAATTTTTATTTTTAGCTTAAGTATTTTTCATGGTAGAATATAAGCCCATTATTATATTGGTTTTAAAAATAAAGTCTATTTACCTTTCATAAAATGTATATATTGATTTTTGAAAAACCGCTGCATCTCTCCCGCAATTACCCAGCCGTGTAAAATATGTAACCTCAGTCCCATTGAAGAAGACCAAGCAACACTAACTTTTTGTTAGCTGCATTTTGAATTTAACTCAAAAAAAGTTAACGATTTTGCAAATTCGTGCAACACAAATTTCCAGCTATCATTTTTGTTTTCTAAATTATAATTTATTTTTATATGCCATATACAAGAAAAATAACAAAAAAGTAGATAGCTTAAAATAATCATCTCATTTTATTTGCTCCAAGATAACTGAAATTTCATATATCTGGAATTTTATATATAGAAACAGATTTCAAAAAAATCCTGATACTTAAGCCTAGTACGCAGATCGAGCTAAAATTTCGCTCCCACTTTTCTCTCCAAACACCAGCTAAACTCTTAAGCTCCTAGCTAAATTTTGACATAAGCTTTTTGTGGAGATTGCATTAAAAAAAACAGCTGTTCGCTTAAAAGAAATTATATTCAGCAAATTTCAAAGAATTTTATTTCAATATTTCAAGAGAATGTAACCAAATAAAATAGATTTTTCCCTTTGGCATTAGTAAATCGTTTGTCTTTGAATATTTCTCGTTCTCAATTTTCATTTCACAATGTGAAGCTCACATGAATCTAGCAAATAAAAAAACCTGCCACAATTTAGCTCAGGAACTAATGTACCGAACAATTATTTAACGCGCTAAATTTTGACAGATGGCACCGTTCAGAAGGAAACTAACATTTGATTTTTTAGCTGGAGCTGCGCACCTTTATGCTAAAATGCTAGGATTAATTTCAGCTTGGCTAAATTTTGGAGAGATTTTTGTATGGAAGCGGAATTTTAGCTCGATCTGCGTACTAGGCTTTATACTATACTTCAACTAGTACTTGATCAAACTGTAAAATATCTAACAGTCGATAAAATGATTTCTGTCCATCCCTGAACCTCAGTGCACCGCTAGTTAAGTTAATGCAGTTGTGTTGTGGCAATAAGACTGTCTTTATTATTTTTTTAATAATTACTGGTTACCTTTGTATCTCGATCAAAAGACAAATCATGATAGTGAAAACAAACACCGACAGCATAAATGCTGACGTAGTATCTCTTCCCACAAATGCATGCTACCATGATCGGATACAAAGCATCACGTTCATAAATTTAATTTCATTGAATACTTTTATATACTTATAGATTAAAGATCTTGCATTCTAAGAATGCACGATTGAACATTGTTTTATTTGAAACTAAAAGGTGGGAAGGAGCTTCCTGTTACTCCTCCATCCTTACTTATAACAGTCCCTGTTGGAATTGGTGTAGGTATTACATTTAGTTGGATATTTTCTTTTTTTTTCAATTTTATTTTTCTTAAGTAAAGTGAAAACAATAATTGCTAAAAAAAAAATTAAAATTAATGATATAACATTTAATGAATGATTAACAATTTGCATCGTTTTGACATATTTTATTTCATTTATATTTGTAAAATGTTCTTGTATTAAATTTTTCAACACTAAAACTGTTTCATTAATAGTTACATTTACAGTTTTATAATTATTTGGCAAGGTTAACAATTCTTTGTACAGGGTGGCGCACCAATTGTGCTACAATAAAAAATTCAAATAACTTTTTTTTTAATCGATGTATTTCATTTATTTTTTTTTTATTGGTTAGAAAATTAAATTTTATTTTAAAAAGTTAGTTGTTTTTAAAGATTATAGACCGCAAATGACCTCCACGCTCTCCCACGCATTGCGGCCTGAAGAGTTGAAGTTGGGATCGCCTCAATTATTGTCATTATGGACTGCTTTAATTCAGTTAAATTCCTGGGCTTCGTTTTATACACCTCTTGCTTGACATAACCCTATAAAAAGAAATCTGGTGCAGTCAGGTCAGGTGACCTTGGGGGCCAGGGAAGAGTGGAGTTCCTAGAAATTAATTTGTTTGCGAATTTTTTGTTTAGCTCCGCCATAACTGGTCTGGCTATATGTGCAGTTGCTCCATCTTACTGAAACCAAACGCTGTTGAATGGTATACGTCTTCGGCGCAAAAAAAACTCCTTCAACATCTTTAAATAACGGTCCCCATTGACAGTAACGGTTACACCGTTTTCTTCAAAGAAGTACGGCCCGACAATACACCTTGATGAAACTGCGCACCACACAGTGACTCGTTCTGGGTGCAGTTCCGTCTCATGGAGCATTTCTGGATTAGACTCATTCCATATACGGCAATTTTGCTTGTTTACATTGCCGTTAAGATCAAAATGAGCCTCATCAGGCATGAACAAACAATTGATCAATGTGTTGTCTTCTTCGGCCATTGATATCATTTTTTGGCAAAATTCCAGGCGAACAGGCAAATCCTGAAGGTTTAACTTGCAAGTAATTTGGACTTTGTACGGAAACAAGTTTAAATCATCATGAAGTATCCGTTGTAATGACCGTCTACTAACTCCAATTTGCCCCGATAAGTTTCGGGTCGAAACGCTCGGATTGGCCTGTATTGCAGATGCTACTGCTGCGATTGTATCCTGAACCCGAACATTGGCATCTCGATGGTATGGCCTTTGTGGGATGCTTCCAGATTCGGCAAACATGTTTACAAACCTCATAATGGTCCATCTACTCGGGGGATTACCGCCAAACTCCCGCCTAAATCCCCTTTGGACGGAAATGACGGACTGCAAAGCATGGTACCGTTGCACTATCCAAATTCTCTTCTCCGTATCCCAAGCATCCATTTTTATAAATCTAAATAGTAACCTACAAAATAAAAAAATAAGCCGATTACTCACACAGAAAAAAAGTTATTACGTTTTATTTTTGTAGCACGATTCGTGCGCCACCCTGTATGTATAAAATTCGTTTGAAAACTTTAAATTATTTATTTGAATAGAACAACTTGAAAATCTTATACATTTGTTCTTTGTTTCTTTAAGCTTAGATTCATATAATAATATTTCTTGATTATATTCAAATATTTTCGTGTTGTCTGTTATAAATATTTTATTATCAAGTATAATTTGGAAACCGTCTGATTTTGTAATATTTTTTCTCGGAAAAATTTGGTATAGAAACAATAAAAATAATAAATTCATTTTTATAAATTACAGAGCTGCGCAGATATTTTAACGTTTCTTGGCTTATGTTATTTTCAATTATTTCATTTTCGGAAAGCAAATCTCTTCCTAAAACTTCTAGTCTACTAAGCATTATATTTTCTTTAATTTTCTCGACTTGCGTTTGAATGAGATTAATATTGCTTTCAATTTGGAGTTTTTCTGTTTAACTTAACCTGTTTATTACTTTGCTCGATGAGATTTCTATTATTAAAATCTATATTTCCTAAATGATTCATAATATCTTGTCTCTCCTCATCATCCATAGTTCCTGCTATGAATTTGAGCCCTGTGCCTATAATGTTAATTAATCCTCTCTTCCGCCTATTATGAGGTATTAAAGATCTTATTTTAAATTGGAGTCTCCAGAGACTATTGAGAAGAATTGAAGTTTTCTTTTTTTCTTTAAATGTAAATGAAAAATTATCTATAGACATTTTAACAATTTTTTACATATAGTCATATTGTTTTAAATCGATGTAATGTAAAATTTTATTTGTGTTGTTAATTACTTTTATCGGTTCGTCTCTTAGTTTAAGGAACCCGTGTTCTTCCACGATTTTTTCGACGTTAAGATATGCCTGGCAATTAAAATAGCCGACAACTGCCAAAATGTATGGAATCTTCATATTTTCTCTGAAAGGAAATGAAACAAAGAATCAGTTTCAATTTAAATTATTGTGTAACGGCCACACACATCGATCTTATTTATTATTAACTTTTCATTACATTTATATATTATTCACTTAATTCTGTTATTATTAATAAATTGTTCATTTATTATTTTCACTACTCAATTACTTTTATGTAAATTTCACTACTTTTATTACATTAATAAAATGTCAAATGTCGCTCCAGCCCCTAAGGAACCAATGATGCTCGACATGATTTACGGACTACTCAACATAAGAATACGTGAAGGAGTTCCAAGGGACACTTGTAAAACCTTTCAAGAGCTTCTCATGAAAGCTCGAGCTGTCGAACTGTCTATTTAAGAAAAACAAGAACATACTGCAACCGAGAAGAAACGTTGTAACTTTTGAAAGCATATTAGACACATCACGGCAGACTACCGTAGAAACCAAAAAGCGGAGACCAGAAATAGTAACAACGTGACGAATGAACCAGTCATCCACTGCAATAAATGCAAGGCTCCAGGTTATGTAAGATCAAACTGCCCTAATTGCAAGGATTTGCCCAAAGGTCCCTCGACCATCTCCTTTAACTGTTTAAAGACAACTCTAGGTAATGATTTACCCACCATTACTATACAATCACACGGCGAAGCAGGCATCGCCTATAAAGATACCGCAGCCAGAACAAGCGTTGCCGGTAGACAACTTTTCCTACGTCTTCTGAAGAATGGTACCAAATTCAAGAAAATTGATGTAGATGTCACGCTAGCTGATGGACAGGCTCGTCCACAAGAAGTTTGCATGGCAAGAACTAGCATAATTTACGGCAGTCGATTGCAGCCGATTACGTTTATCGCCCTACCAACTGCCAAAGATAACCGCACCCTTATAGGAATAGACTTCCTTGAAGAAAATGGCGTTATTCTTGGCTTGGGTCAACGGGTTTAGTACTTTGCTGACCAGACTCACAAAAAGTTTGACTTCTACGACACAAGTCATACTAGAATTTTAAAGCCTCAACTCGTCACCAACGTTCAAATACTGTGCCCTCCACATAATATACAAACGAGACCTCAGTTGGAAGCAAGAGCGCCGGAAAGCACGCCACTTGTAACTAGGTACTCGCCAATATAAAAAGTAAGTGCCTTCCTGTCATGGTTCAATGAGCATAAGTCTATTTCGCCACTCGCAGCAACGCCTGCAGCAAATAATGAAATCAGCAGCTCACTGAAAACCACACTTAAAAGGAAGAAGACTACGTCAACTATAACCAATAATGACTATTCACCTGGTTATATCCAACAAATCTTCAACAACTCGTTAAGAAGCACGGATGTAACCCCAGAGCGAAGTCGAGAAAATCTATTTCCGCCACTAAAGCTGAAGGATGAAGGGGGTGATCCAGAGCCATGGTTCACCGAAATCAATTCAATTGATGTAAGCCTCCGATCTAATGAAGCAAAGGAGTTAACTTCAGCTGAGAAGCGGGAACTCTACCAATTGCTTAGCAGGAATAAGGGAGCATTCAGCGAGGTCAAGGGCGCAACTCCATTCGCAACTCACAAAATTGATACTGGGAATCACGATCCCATAGCAGTTTCTCCATATCGATTGTCACCCACACGCAAGGACCAATTAAAGCAAGAGCTTGCTAAACTGTGGGATAAGCAATTTATTGAAGAATGCGAATCACCAGTCGTCTTAGTACCTAAGAAAGACAACACCATCCGACTGTGTATCGATTATCGGAAACTTAACAGCATCACTACATCGGATAGATATCCGCTTAGATGCATTGACGATATGCTGCACTCTAGCAAGAAGACACTATTAAAAAGTACTCTTGATCTGCAAACAGGATCAGATCAAAATAGATGATAATGATGTTGAGAAAACAGCATTTATCACACCTTTCGGCATGTACCAGTTCAAGCTAATGCCGTTTGGACTACGCAACGCCCCAGCATTTTTCCAGAAGTTAATGGACAGATTCCGCAATGGACTTCCAGATATACTACTGATAGTTTACCTAGAAGACGTCATCGTTTGTTCAAGAGGTTGGAGAAGTTTAATCTTAAGGTAAACCGCAACAAGTCGAACTTTTGCTGTGCGGTCGTTAAATATCTTGGACATCTGATAACAAACGACGGAATACAAGTCGATCCTGAAAAGGTTACAGCGATAAGTAATCGCCCAGAACCAAGGAACCCAAAACAAGTCTTGTCTTTTTTACAGACATGTTCATGGTATCGTCGGTTTATACAAAATTTTTCCGACATTGCAAAGCCGTTAAGCAGTTTAACGAAGAAAACCGTATCGTAGCTGATATGTTATCAAGACCACCCTGTACTACTCATACTGAGACCGACTGCAAGATTTGCAGTTTTGAAGTCAATCTACCAACAAGAAGACCTGCTGAAATTCGAGAAGCTCAACTACAAGACAAAGAGTTAAAGGCAATCATCGCATCATTTGAGAAAAATGATGAAAATGTGACAAGATGGACATTGCGTGGATATTTGCTCAACGACAGCATTGTCTGCCGATATTCTTCCGAATCAGACTCCGAAGAGGCTCAACTAGTTGTACCACAGCAAGAACGAGGAGAGATCCTTAAGTTCTATCACGACGCTCCTACAGCTGGACATTACGGAATTGATCGTACCATCGCACGAATAGCTTCCAGATATTACTGGCCTGGAATGCGAAAAGACATAACGAAACAAATTGCCAATTGTCTCGAATGTCAACGTTATAAACCGAGTAATTTGAAACCCGCAGGACTTCTACAAACAGTTTTAAACAACCAAAGATTTGAAATGTTAGCAGTCGACTTATTTGGACCATTACCTACAACCTTAGAAGGGTTTCAATGGGTTCTCATTGCAGAAGACATCGCCACAAGGTGGATAGAAGTATTCTCCTTAAAAAAAGCAACCGCTGCAAACTGTGGACTCACACTTCTCAACGAAATATTCCTTCGATACGGTGTTCCTAGACGCCTACTCTCAGACAATGGTCCACAATTCGTATCAGCATTGATGCAGCAACTGACCGATTTTCTTGGCATCGAACAAACTTTGACACCCGTTTATCACCCTGAGGCAAATCTTGTTGAACGTCGGAATCGCGATATGAAGACACAACTTGCCATCTTCGCTGGCACTGACCATACAACTTGGGCTAATGAACACAGCCAAATGTCTGAGCACTGGTTACACACCATCCTATTTGACGTTTGGAAGAGAGCTTAGAACTATCAATGATGTTACCAACGATCAACGACCGATCATCGAAAATGAAAACTTCATTCCGTAAATCACGCCTAGGCTTCTGAAACTTACTGAAACCATGAAAAACGTCAGAGAAGAAACCGAAAAGATGCAGGACCACAACAAACGTATCGTCGACAAAAAACATTGCTTACAAGCTTGTTTCAAAGTAGGTGACAAAGTACTTATCACTTCCCACTTTCTTAGCAAATCCTCGAAAAACTTGACTTCTAAATTTATGCCAAGGAGGGATGGTCCTTACGTCATTATCAAACGACTCGGTACATCCACTTACCAGGTCGCTTCAATTGATGACACTACTACACCATTGGCGACCTATCATGTATCTTCAATAACAAAATATACACACGAAAGCGCCAACGAGCAACAACCCATACAACCACTAAGAAGGCGTGGTCATCCCAAGAAGTCTACTCCTGTCGCATTATCGGGACGATCTCTACGACAGAGGAGGAGAATGTAACGACCACACACATCCATCTTATTTATTATTAACTTTTCATTACATTTATATATTATTCACTTAATTCTATTATTATTAATAAATTGTTCATTTATTATTTTCACTACTCAATTACTTTTATGTAAATTTCACTACTTTTATTACATTAATAAAATGTCACTATTACTTTTGTAATTCACTACCTAATACTTTTATAAATCCCACTACCTATGTAAACAACCACATGGCAACACCTAAAATAATATACTTCGAAAATTCGAACAAACCATAATGAAAGCTCTTTGCTCCTGCGCAAAAGCTCCTCGGCAAACAGTATAAAAGGCGAGCCTTGACAGGAGTAAAATCACTTCTAGTTTGGTGCTCTTAGTGCGAAGTTGGTACCCAGCGTCCGCTATAACATCATATTGGAAGACAAGCATTTGTGTATGCCTTGCACTACTGCGACGTTTCAAAAGCGTCCTATAGAGTTTGGCAATGCATGGATGTTTCTTCTATTCTCCTTTTTTTTATCATTAGCACATATTTTGCTGAAGGGCACTACGGGGTATGGAGCATAGATAAACTAATAAAGATGGCAATCCTCAGCTGTCAGTTTGATTTGCCTACAAGCTGAAGCGAACAGCTGTAATGATTATATTTGTAAAGTATTAGTGAAAAGCAGTACAAGCCGCACACATAGAATCAACTAGTCACTCACCACTAGTGACAGCCGCACACATAGAAGCAACTAGTCACTGACCACAGTCTGTATAGGAATGGTGAATTGATTTGTCGGTTATTTTTGAAACTCGTGGACATGTTCAAAAAGTAATAAAACTTGAAGAACGAAATTTAAAGTGCTTACTTAACCTTATATATCATCCAAATTAAAATTATGTGGAAGATTTGGAGCAACTTTAAATAAAAAAAGGTGTAGGTTACTGATATAATACCCGTGACAAATAAGTGGTACGGATATTATAGTGTGGCATGTTCATGTTATAAACTACGAGAGCAAAATAGTAAAAGCATGGTTTCAAAACTTGAGTTTTTCTTGTTTACACGAACATTGATTTTTTTGGGAAAGTGTTTCTTACTGGGAAGCTTATGAAAATGATGCAGGAAGCTTGAATTTTGATTTAAGAAAAAATTTGTGTATTCTTTTTCACAAAACAACTGCTCTAGCGGGAAATTTTTTTTCTACTTTTGTAATATTGCAAAAATAAAAATAAAAATAAAAATAAATTTTGGTTAAGGATAAAATTTTTATATTCTTTTTCACAAAACTAGAGCTCTCAGGGGAAATATTTTTACTTTGGTAATTTTGCAAAAATGTGCCACTGTAATGTCTGTTCACGTACTCCCAAAAATACAAATTTCCACGAATTTAGCCCAAAGTTATAAAATAAATAAAACTCGTAGTTATGGGAAGTACATGAACAGACTTGTAGTTTAGGCTTAATACGCAATCTAACACTACGTTCCCACGAAGCCGATCTAGAGTTTTTATTGAGATTTCATCGAAATATTCATGAAATATTGTTCCATATACTTGAAATATCAATAGTTTTTAACCACAAGCTCGAATTTCATTTTGGTGGGAACATATAACGACAAATTGTTTTTGTCTTTATTTTCATTGGTGTTGGGTGCTTACACGGGATTATTTTTGCTATTACACGATAACTTTTGAGTCATTCCTTTTTTTTAAATTAAATTAGTGCAAACTGTGAGATTAGATATTTGTCTGGTTCGTATTTATTTAAATTCACCGAAATCACACATGTTGAAATTTCAAAACTGTATGGGGAAATGTGAAGATTCTGACCAAAATCTCCAGTTCCACTCCTAAACCAAAGCGAATGCGGGGCGACGACGATTTGTATTTGTTTTTTAGCATTGTGTATGTGTCATATTTTGAACTATTGTGAATGATTCGCTGTAAATTCGCATTGGTTTGGGAGAGCCTTTAAAGTCTCTCCCAAATCAACGTGAATGCGGAGCGATTCGCAGCGAATCATTCACAATAATACAAAATATGACAACGCTAAGCAACAACAAAAATTCGTCTTCGCTCCGCATTCGCGTTGGTTTGGGGGAGCCTTAAAGGTTGTGTGCTTGCCATATTTTGTATCTTTACGAATGATTCGCTATGATTTCATGTTGGTTTGGGGTTTTATTTATTAGTTAAATCCACACCTAAATCCGTTTTTCTTTTTTTAATTGAGGCCTTATGCGTGCAATTGAATTAAAAGCTCTTCCAAACCAACACCAAATCATAGCAAATTATTCACAATTTTACAAAATATAACAGATAAACAATGCTTAGCAAAAATAAAAAACTCGTCAACTCTCTTCCATTTTGGAAATTAAAATTTATTTCATATTCGATTAATATACCTACTACCTACTCTTTGGAGCACTATTGAAGTAATAATTGAAAAGCCTACTACGCAAAAATGTAGCCACCAGTAGGGAATGTGAAAATAGATTTCAATGTTCGTCACTTAGTTTTAAGCCTCACCCAAACCAACACGAATGTGGAGCGATTCGCAGCGAATCAATCACAATAGAACAAAATATGACAAATAAACAACGCTCAACAACAACAAAAATTCGTCGTCGCTCCGCATTCGCGTTGGTTTGGGAGAGCCTTTACACTGCTACGCACTAATTTACGCCAAATACGTACCAATGTGAACCGGGCCCTAGTTTGGTTTCTATTTGTTGAACACGCCCCGTGGTCAGAATTATTCACCTCGGTCTGTCAATTAGATGTCAAAACAAACCCAAATACGGGGTGTCCCCAATTTCATGCAGGATAATTTATGAAATAATATTTTTAGAAAAACAAATTGTTTAAGAGCGGCGAATTATTTCTCCCCTTTTAAATAAGATATAAAAAAAAAATTAAGATCAATCAAAATTAAATTAAATTTTTTTGAATGAATGAAAATAACTTAAAAATACGACAACAGCTACGAGATCATGATATAGTTTCTTAAAATTATTCTCGAATCAATTTTTCAAATTAAGTTGTTTCGTAATGATTTTTAAAAAAATAATTTTCAAACTTTAAAGTAAAAAAAAAAGTTAGTGTTTATGTTAAAACTATTTAGTTTTTTTACATTAAATGTCGTGAAGTTTAAAAAAAATCAAAAATAGCTATAGTTGTTTTATTATATTCGATAGAGATGCGCATCTGGATTACCTTTTAACACGTGGAACAAAAACGATTTTGAAAATTCCTCAGTTACCTTTTTTGTACTTAAAGTTAATCCAGATCAATACCCGAATCCCGACAGAAGATAATTTAACCCACCTAATATCTACTTTAATGCTTCTAAAGTGAAAATTGAGAGTTTAGTGGAATTTAAACAACAAATTGAAGTTCCGGGTGTCAAATTGCAGAAAAACAATTTTTTTATTTCGTATTTTCTTATTTCCTTAGAATATATCCAACAATAATTTTAAAATTATTCTGGATGAGGAAAGAGCCACCCTGTATAATATGCAAGATGCATTGAAGATGAACGGAAATCTGAGTGATTGAAAACAATTTATGGATTAATTTTTGTATTTTATTATAATTGTGGATGAATATTAACTATTAATTACAATTGTTTGTATACATTAAACAAATTCACAACGATATATTTGTTTTTAGCCGAAGAGTTCTCAAAACAATTTTCCAATTTTCAAAAGAAAAAAAAACTGAGCTATCAAAACAAATAAATCTCACCGCGTTACATTGTTGTTGCAATTCACATCTATTCATCGGCACGAAGTGAAATTACAAATACAACAATGTAAACAAATGGGTTTTGGAGGGTGAAAGGTACGAAAGATTGGCTTCTTGGTAATTGATATTCTCTGGTATGGAGTGTGCGAAGTTTCACAAGCGTCCACACGAAATACTCTTCCATAGATGCCAGATGCAAAACAATGTTGCCATACCTTCTTTTATTAAAATAACTTTTAGCATTAATCTCACAATATTTAATAAATAAATAAATAAATAATTAATTTATTGGCGCCCATCCAAAACCAACATCTAGTCGCATTACAATTGTTTATTTTATTCCTTTTTGAGTAAGTTCTTCCTGTTTTATTTCTATCGAATTTAATGCTTGGAATTGAATTTTGGTATGTATTTATATTTCCTTTTAACTATTTGTCTATCACGTTTATTTCCTAGTTCATCAGTAAAATAAGTTTGGTTTTTTGATTTTACTTTTTTATTATATATTTTGGTAAGCGTTTGTTGTTATAAAAGCCTAAATTTTTTACTAATTCTTGATCCTTAAAACCTTGTTGTTCTGTTCGGGATTCGTTTATTTTTCCTATTTGTTTTTCCTTAATCTTATTTAATCTTAATTTTAGGTCGTCCCACTGCTTTTTATTTAAGGTTGAATGCAAAAGTTTGATTGGTTTAAAATTTGTAGATGAATGAATTGTATTATTATACATTTCGACTGCTTTAAACACCATATCATTATCGTTTAAAATTTCTTTTCCTGCATTACTAAGTTTAAGTCATCGTATGTGCTCATTAAGTGTTAAATGAAACCTTTCTATAATGGCGTTTCATGTGTGTGTACAGTTATTTATGAACTTCTGTATTTCTAGTCTTAAATTCGGAAAATAGATTTCATTTTTTAGCTCCGAATATGTTTCCTCTATTCCTGTATGATTTTTACTAACATGAGTTTTTTCTATCAGTTCAAGAAGATGTTCTTTGTTTGTAATGCCAGTAATAAAATTCATACATCTTAAAATTTTTTTCGGAATTTGAGAAATACTTTACAATAGTGCTCTGAAATTTAATAAACATATCGTCATCTTTGCAAAAAAACACCTAAAGTTCCTTTAATTGGTAATAAACCTTGAAAAATGTTTAGTATATTAGTTTCATTGTATTCTTTTTGTGGAATAACAGATCTTCTCTTTTCTTTGAATAAAATTTTAGTTTTAAAAGAAGTCGTATCTGTTTTTTCCAAAATTATTTGATGCTTATACAGATTCAATGGGTTTTCTGTATTAAAAATGTGATCATTCAAATTTTCAATAACGCTAAGAATTGTTGCGTCATCAGATCGAACGTCGTCGCAAATATCATTTGTATACATATGATTTGCTTGCATACGACTTAGAAAATCAGCTACGCAATTTTCCTTGCCTTTAATGTACTCAATGTCAAAATCGAAGTCGTTAAGCTTAATTTTCCAGCGTTGTAATTTTATATTTGGTTCTTTAAGAGTATTTAACCATACTAGATGTCGATGGTCTGTTTGTATCTTAAATTTGCGTCCAAATAAGTAGGGTCTAAAATATTTAGTTGCCCATACTATGGACAAAAGCTCTTTTTCTATTGTGCTGTAGTGTAATTCATGTTTATTTAATGTCCTAGATGCAAAAGCGATAGGATGTTGGTTTTGAGATAAAACGGCTCCTAATGCTGCGCTACTAGCATCAGTAGTTAAGGTAGACAGTTTTCTTAAAATCGGGATATGTCAATATAGGACAAGTACATATGAGCTCTTTAATCTTGTTAAAAGAGTCTATATACTGTTTGTCATTTTGACATGACAATGAAGTCATGTAAGACTTCATTCATCATCCGTTGAAAGGATGCTGGTCCATTTTTGACACAGAATGGCATACGAGTAAACTCGTAATGTCTATCTGATGTTGAGAACGCTGTTTTGTGTCTATCTTTATGTCTATGGGAATTTGGTGAAATCCCTTTGCCAAATCTAATGTTGAGAAATACTGTGCGTTTCCAGGCTTTGAAAGTATTTCAGTTATATCAGGCATTGGGAATATTACATCAACTGTATTTGCGTTAAGCTTCCTATAGTCGATTACAATGCCCCATTTTCTTAAACCTGAATTTTCAGATTTTTTTGGAACAATCCAAATTGGGGCGTTGTATGGACTATTTGAAGAGGAGCTCAACGAAACCGTGGTGGGGGCGGATCTGAAGAAACGTAGCGATGATGCTGCAACTACTTCAGATCAAATTCCAGCACTCAAAACAGGCTTCAGCCTCCCTTCTTCTCCGCATTAAGAAAAATGGGGAAGATGTCGTCCTGATCCAAGAACCTTAGATTTACAAATCCACAATTCAAGGACTCAGGACTTCTGATTACTACTTGCTGCATGTAACGGACAAAGGTGATCCTAGATCCTGCATATTGGTAAGAAGTACCACTAATGTATATTTACTCCCTGATTACAGCGATAAAGACGTAACCGCAGTCAGACTCCAGACCGAGAAAGCTACCTACTGGCTTGCGTCTGCGTACCTCAGCCACGACCACCTGGGCCCTCTCCCTGGCGACACGCTAAAGAGGTTAATCGCTGACGCCGAACGGCAAAAAATCTGCCTCATCATTGGATGTGATGCCAACGCCCGCCATACAGTATGGGGGAGCTCTGATATAAACAATCGAGGTGAGTCACTTTTTGATTTTATTCTCAGTACTAACCTCATTGTAAGCAATATTGGTAATGAACCAACATTCATAACCAGAAACCAGCAAGAAGTATTAGACATTACTCTTGTCTCCGACTCGATTCAAGAAAAGATCACGAATTGGATAGTATCAGAAGAGCACTCTTTCTCTGATCACAGGTATATACAATTCAATCTAAACGATGAAACTACGAAACAGATAGCTTTCCGGAATCATCGGAAAACTAACTGGGTAAAATATAGAGATACTCCAAGCTGATTAATTAAACCTAACCTATTAAGTATCCCCTTAGACAGAATCGATCTTGACAATAAAGTCAATGATCTCACCTCAGCTCTCAACAAATCAATGGACATATCCTGTCCTCTTATCCAAATAAGAGGAAAGAAAAAACCTCATTGGTCGAACTTAGGGCTAGAATCGCTCAGGAAGGAATGTAGAAAACTTTTCAACCGAGCTAAATATTCCAAAGAAATCTCTGACTGGGACTTATATAAAGAATCCCTTAAGAAGTATAAAAAACAATTGAGGAAAAATAAAAGAACTTCCTGGAGAAACTTCTGTAACAAAATAGAAGATTCTTCAAAAGCTTCAAGATTGAGAAAAATCCTCTCGTCAAATCCCATTATGCCAAGCGCCCTGAAAACTATCAACGGCTCTTGGACTAAATCTTGTTGGGAATCACTTGACTTGCTACTAGATACTCACTTCCCAGGTAGCTCCCAAAATATATGCAGTGATGACTCAATAGAGTCTAACAAAATAACAACAAATAAACTAGGTCTGATTACTAGAGAAAAACTCAAATGGGCAATCGACAGCTTCGATCCATATAAATCAGCTGGACCTGACGGTATAATACCAGCTGAGCTGCAAATGGCTTCAGACATCATCATCCCTATCTTTGAGATAATTTTGGAAGGGTGTATGAACCTTGCACACATACCATCCTTATGGAGAGAAGTTAAAGTGGTTTTCATACCCAAAGCGGGTAAAAGCTCCCATGTAAATCCGAAGGATCTCAGACCTATCAGCCTATCATCATTCCTTCTCAAAATTTAGAACGACTGATTGATATCCATCTGCGCAGTTCCATAGAACCCAATCTTTTCTCTATGGCACAACACGCTTACCGCAAAGGGAAATCGGTAGAAACGGCCTTGCATAGCTTGGTACGCACTATTGAATATTCCCTTCATCATAGAGAGTACACTCTGGTTGCATTCTTAAATATCGAAGGTGCTTTCAACAACGTCAGCAATATGGCAATAACAACCACGCTTAAGAGCTTGAATGTAGATAGCTCACTTAGGGAGTTGATCAGCCTAATGCTAAGAAGCAGAATAATTAACTCAACATTAGGTGAATGTTCTGTTAGAAGATCTGTTAGCAGAGGAACACCGCAAGGTGGAGTCCTATCGCCAATCTTATGGAACATCGTAATTGATGACCTATTAGTCAATCTAGAAGTGGATGGTTTCAAAGTTATTGCATATGCTGATGACGTTGCCATTGCAATATCGGGAAAGCATCTTCAAATCATAACAGAATTAATGCAAACCGCTCTCAACAAACTACTTGAATGGACAGACAAATGTGGACTAGGTGTAAGCCCCCACAAAACTGAACTTGTCCTCTTTACAAGGAAATATAAAATTCCGAACATAGACCCTCCATCAATAAATGGTATTCCACTTAACTTCTCAGATCAAGCTAAATATCTGGGTCTGATTTTAGACAAAAAGTTGAGCTGGAAACCAAACATACAAGAAAGAATTAGAAAAGCCACAGTGGCACTTTTCTCCTGTAAAAAAGCTATTGGAAACAAATGGGGCTTGTCGCCACATATCACCCACTGGCTATACACAGCGATCATCAGACCGATACTCACAGTATGGTGGACTGCTTTAGATAAAATAACTTATCGTGATAAGCTAAGCAAAGTACAGAGATCGGCTTGCTTGTGTATCAGCGGAGCTCTCCGTTCGACACCTTCCGCTGCGTTAGACATACTGCTTAACATCACACCCCTCGATATATACACTAAACAAGTGGCGGCGAACACAGCTATTCGTCTCAGAGCCATTTTTCAATGGTCCAATAACTCTATTGGACACACTATCATTCTGAACAAATTCGAATCAATCCCTAAACACTCCGACTACCCCATCCCTCAGCCGGTTTTTGGCAAAAATTTTTAAATTACAATTCCAACAAGATCCACTTGGGAAGATAATGAATTCTTGAGAGATGAAGCAATTCACTTCTACACGGACGGCTCAAAAACCGAAGAGAGGGTAGGTGGTGGCGTGTACTCAGAACGACTAAACATTAGTCTCTCCTTCCGTCTCCCTGATCATTGTAGCGTGTTCCAAGCGGAAATCCTGGCGATAAAAGAAGTTTTATCTTGGCTCAAAGAAAACGTAATATCTACTTTGAATATCCGTATCTTCTCAGATAGCCAAGCTGCCCTTAAATCAACTGCCCGAAATTGTCAATCGTCTCTAATGGAGATGGCAGAACAGTTCAACATTCACCTTTTCTGGGTGCCGGGACACAGAGATATTCTAGGAAACTGTAAAGCCGATGAACTCGCCAGGATAGGAACTAGTACACCAATATCACCTTGCAAGATGAACATTGGAATACCGATCGCTACATGTAAACTTATGCTTAAGCAAGATTCTATGATGATGACAAACAGCAGATGGACAGGTATCACTACTTGTCTGGCGACAAAACAGATCTGGCCAACACTGGATCCGAAGCGATCGAAATGTTTGTTATCTCTGAGTAGATTGCATATTAGCTCCACAATTGGTGTCATTACTGGATACTGCCTCATAGGTAAACACGCCAATAGACTTGGTGTCTTTTCAAATGATTTCTGCAGAAGCTGCATGGACGAGGAGGAGGAAGAAACTATCCCACACCTTCTTTGCTCATGTCCTGCTCTTTCTCAAAGACGCAAAACACACTTAGGAAATTTTTTCTTCAATGATCCCAGTGACTTAAATAAAATCGACATTCACAGTCTCCATCGCTTTATTAAAAGCTCCAACTGGTTTAATTAACGAGGATTACCTCGCATTCCTTATGTGGTATCACAATGGGCCTATTCTGGCCTAAGTGTGTCAGCAGTTTTCCTGACAGCCACCGTAACCTAACCTAACCTATGGACTATTTGATTTAGTGATAATTCCCGAACGAAGCATTTCTGCTATTTGTTTATTTACTTCCTCTTTGTGTGCCTTAGGATATATAAATGCTTTGGAAAATATAGGAATATCGTTTTTAGTTGGTATCTTATGCGAATATCCAACCATTGGAGACAGTTGATCATCTTCATTATGAAACACACTTTGGAATTTTTGTATAGTTTTTATCAAGCAACAAATTTCTTCATCATTTAAATCGTCAAGTATAAGATTTTGAGTAATTTTATCTTTGTTCGGGCTTTCCAAAGCTATATCTTTTGTTTTTTCCGCTAAAATGTTTATTTCTTCTACTGAAGGATAATATGGAGTATCGAAAATCAAGGCAAGATTGCATTGTTTGTTACAATTTTTGAATTCTTAAAATTGATTTTTGCCTGCAAATGCTTTAATACATTGCAACCCAAAATACCATCGAAATCAGAATTTAAATTTGTTTCTAGCAATTCTATCATACTGGATGCGGATGGGCTACAAAATTCCTTAAAAAGAGGAATCTTTATTTTCGAATCAATTGTTATATTTGAATTCAAAGTTTTTAATGATAATGGTTTATCTAATGAGTTCTAAAAGAATTGTGAAACAGTCCTTTTTGTATTACAGAAGTACCTGCTCCAGAATCTATCAATAATGTAATTGGCGAAGATTTAGTTTCAATTACTATACAGGGTAGAGATCTGAGGTGGATGTCTGATTCGATCGTATTCCTATTTCTTGAATTCTTCGAAAATCCTGAATTTCCAGATATATTTGTACTATTTTCACTACTAAACTGTCTGTTATTATTATTATTATTATTATTGTATGTATTACGCAGCGTTAATTGGTTTGTATTGCTTTGATTTTGTTGCTGTGGATTGTAAATATTTTGACGTGTTGTTCTTGTTTGATTACTTTGCGTATAAGGGTTGTATTGGTTACTATTGTGTGAATTATTATTTTTTGCATTGTTATAGTTTGTATTATTATAATTTCTAAAGTTCGAATAATTGTTTCTATAATTATTATTGTTTCTTAAATTTAAATTATTGGTCTGGCTATTATTTCTGCTACTATAAGTTTGATTATAATTATTATTATTGTCCTGTCTGAAAAAGTTTTGATTTTGCTGAGGTTTTGAAAATAATTTTGGTGTCCTAAATGTTGGTGACCGATTTCTAGGATCACTTTTTAAGCGTCGTTCAGTGTTTTTGAATTTCGACTGAGCACGATAGATTTAGTGGGTTCAGGTTAATTATTCTTGAAAGATTCGAGGGAAATTCTATTGTTAGAAGCAATTATTAATTAATTTTGATTATTTAATAAAAGTTTATTATTAATTCTGCTAGCTTTTCCGACTATTTTATCTCTGAGAGACCCTGAAATGACTTTCAAGGAACCTTCATCAAATGTTGACAAAATAGGTGCTAACGAATCTACTCTGTCTAAGAAATGTATAAGACAACTTTTGTTTCCATCAAACTCCGGAATTGTATTTATTTAGTCTAAAACTACTTTTAACTTATCTACAGCATTAAAAGTTTCCATTGTGATTTGTTGTTACTCACTTGAAGTTGGCAGATTCTTTTTTTTTTGTTGTCTTCTCTTCTCATAGATTTTTGTAATTTACTGTCTGTATTGTTTTTGTTTATTTATTTATAACTAGCAGACGTTTTGAAACGTTCTGCCCTCTTCGATACGTTTTGAATTGGTAATTTTATCTTATAACATTTTGCTCATTCGCTATACTTTATTTCTTGTTTCCCACAATTCACATAATGAAGTTCGAAAAATATGTTTCCTTTTATTTTTAAAGTCTAAAATTACGTATAAAATTTGAAGACTTTGAAGTTTAAATTAAATATCTATAAAACTTAAAAGTTTGGTATTAATTTTCCGTTTTTAGTTAATTGCACTCTTTTAAAGAAAAACATTTAAAAAAAACTGTGTATTTTTCATTTCAAGCTATTACAACTTATCAATGTTCAAGTTTTAGCACACTTTGAGTAACAGATAAAATGTATTAGTTCTTTCCGACTGCGCCAGTTAAGTTAATGCAGTTGTGGTGTGGCAATAAGTCTTTATTATTTTTTTAATAATTACTGTATACCTTTGTATCTCGATCAAAAGACAAATCATGATAGTGAAAACAAACACCGACAGCATAAATGCTGACGTAGTGTCTCTTCCCACAAATGCATGCTACGATGATCGGATACAAACACTGATCTCTATATACACTGGATAGTGTATTCCTTATAATGTATAACAGTTTTTTTGCTTCCATTTGAAGATGACAATTAGGTGGTCGGCTTCATAATTTGACGTCTAGATTAACACAAAAAAAAAACATGTTTCCAAAATGTTTCCAAGAAAGAGAAACAGATCAATGATATGAAAGGGAAAAACTTTGTGGGACTTTATTTTATATTTTTTTTTTTTTTATTAAGTTATTCATTGTGTACATTTTGTTTGTGCTATTATTTTCCAATGGCACTAGAATTATATCAATAGAAAGGTGTTTAAATAGGTAATAGTAAATATGTAGACGGGATATGGGAACCATCGACTTCGTTCATTATTTCAGTTTGCAAACAAGTTGAACAAAACAGCTGATAAGTGTGATGAGGAGAGTGCCATTACATAGTCTGTGTTTTTTAAGATTTTACCTCCTTGTCACACTCTTTACATTTGTAATTCCGTTTCATTTAACCATTTGTGAATGAAATAAAATTACAAACAACATTTTTAGCAAAGAGATTTTGGGGGGGAAGCAACGAACGGAAATTTGACGTCTTCATAGTGGATTATTTTGTTTAAATTGTTATACAGTCATATTGTTATACAAAAAAGTGGTCAGCTTCATAATATAACAATTCTTCAAATGGAGGCAACTTTCTTATGTCGATACGCTATCCAGTGTATTATAGAGATCAGTGGATACAAAGCATCACGTTCATAAATTTAATTACATTGAATAATTTTATATACTTATAGATTAAAGATCTTGCATTCTAAGAATGCAAGATTGAACTTTCATGAATTTAATAACATTGAATACTTTTATATACATACTTATAGATTAAAGAATACTTTTATATACTTATAGATTAAAGATCTTGCATTCTAAGAATGCAAGATTGAACATTGTTTTATTTGAAACTAAAAGGTGGGAAGGAGCTTCCTGTTACTCGTTACGTTTGTGCGTTTTGCGTTCATTAGGCTATACGCTAGATGCTAAAAGAATTAAGCAACTTGCTTCAAATTCAAATTGTTGCCGCACAAAAATTTTTTCCAACCGAGAAGTTTTTTCTCAAAAAAAAAAAAATGTCAGTGAACGTAACCAGCGATTCAGTCAAAATGTTTGCTAGATTAGGTATATGAAATACAATTTTTAATTCTGCCTTACCTAATTCCAACGCTGCCCTACTTTAAATTCGACTCTAGCTACGGCCCTGTTTATCACTGAATATCTTCTTAACGATAACTCCTATCTAATTTTTGACTTAAATCTTTTTTTCGGACATTAAATTTTCTATTCACCGAATTTCTTCCAGGTTCAATTCTTGAGAAGTTATAAGCTTTCAAAGTTTCTCCCAATATTTTTCCATACGATTTGTATGGAAAAAAACAAAATGTCGATGAGGGACTTCAAAACATTAAAATTTTGAGCTCATTTTTTTAGAAAATTTTTTGTGATCTTGGTGATCACAATTTTTCGTGGTATCAAGAAAATCAAAGCAAGTTAGTTAAATTTAAATTTTAACAAAATCTATATAGCCATTGAGCAGTCTGAAAAACAACGAGTTGTATCTCCACAGGATGATGTATATGCATTCGTTTTCCTTTCGTTTTTCTTTATCTTTCTTAATTCTTAAAAGTAAAAAAGCAGTCTGAAAAACAATATGTCAACTTCTGTGGTAGGATATAGTTTGCTTCAATTTGTTTTTTTCATTTTCAAACTACATGTGATGTAAGCACAGATCAGTCTGTGATAGAGCATACAGTTTACTTTTCAATTGTGTTAAATTAATTGAGCAGGAAATATTTCAACACAGACTATGTTCGTTTGTGCTGATATACAATTTGGCAATATCTACGCAACCGGTCTCAATCTTCCCAATCCCAACAGAGTCTTAAATATTGCAAGGCTACAACGTAAGTGTTTTTTTTTTTTAAATTGCGTGCATTCTTTTTTTGCTGTTAACTATTTGTGCGTATGTTTTAAGGTCAATTGGGGTATAATATAAAAAGGAAAAAAATATAAATATGTATTGCAAAGAAAGCTTCTCCACTTTTTTTTATGTTTTTCATTTATTTCCCTATCGTTTTTCTAAACACGAGAGTATATTATATTATATATATTATAAATATTAACAACACTGTCACCATAAGGTAAAATACCAAAGCCACGTCGTCGACAGCAGTAAAGTATAGATGCGCCTTTCACATTGCTTTCATAACAGGGTGGATGTGTTTTTTAGACATTCAATGAAATGACTTCGACACGTGCCGACTGCATACGGCACACTTCATAAATTTAGCCACAGTAGCAATTATTATCTCAGCCATGCGAAGATTCATTTGCCCAAATCTTGTTAAGGTGTAAGAGGATTTACATTTCTGTTTTTTGTTGTGCTTTATTAATTTTTTGGTGGTAGCCATACCCATATTTAAGCAGTGTTAAACGATTTGATTTCAAATTCAAAAATTCAAGGGAACTTAGCAAGGCAACTCTTTAATAAATACTGGTTACTACGCATCAACAATACAATTTCATGAGAATTCTACTCACCAGAAAATAGAAAATCATTATCGGATAAAGGGGTTATTATGAACAATTTTTCGTTATCCTTTTTTTTGATAATTAAAAATATGTCTTCTAGCTGAATTATGGAATATTTTAAACAAAATTGTGCCTAAGCTAGTATTTGCAATGTTTAAACAATTAAAGAATTAAGGCTTTAGGGTGGGTCTACTGCAGAAACAAGCGAGAACTTATGTAAATTCATTTTGTGTATTAGTGAAGAAGAATTGCAATCATCATGCAATGTTGAACAAATTGAAGAAAGTATCACAAGAGTTATTTATGCCTCAGGGCAGTCGACGAACAACAGAATCTCGTTCTCACCTAAAAACAAATGGTTTGATATGGATTGTATCAATCTTCGCAAACTTTCCTTCAAATACTTGAAGCTATTCCAATCGACTAACTCCATAACTTTCAAAGAATTGTATCTCAAAGCAACCAGAAACTTTAAAGAACTATGTGCCACGAAAAAAGTGCTTAATCTTAAAAACACAGCCGTTAAACTACTGGATTGTAAGAACTCTAAGGAATTCTGGAGCAGTGTACGGGAATCGGGTGGACAACATCGTAGTACAAGGACTTCTCTCGAAGCCGAGGCCTTAGCGACTCATTTTAAAACGTTACTGTCAGCGGAGGAGAATCTTCAAAGCCTTAGCTACGCAATGCAGGACAATTGTGTTCCGGAATTGGACTCCGTTATATCACTGAGCGAACTCGAAGCTACATTATTAAAAATGAAGAATAACAAAGCCCCAGGAAGTGATGGCATTCCAGTGGAATTTTTAAAAAATGGAACTGTTCAACTCAAAAATTACATTGTAGAGTTCTTCAACCGTATTTACAACACTAACTGTATTCCTTCTAGTTTCACTAAATCACTCATTTTTGCGATTTTTAAAAAAGGAGACTCTAGCTGTCCTGATAACTATAGAAGGATTTCTATCCTCACATCACTAAGAAAAATATTCGCTACGATTCTCTACAACTGAATTTCAAAGTGGGTAGAAGTTAATAATCGTCTCAATATATTTCAAGCGGGTTTTCATTCAGGCTTTTCAGCAACAGACCATATCTTTGCGCTGACTAGCATTGCTAGAAGGTACATCAATCTAAACAAAAAACTGTATGTGTGTTTTGTTGATTTCAAATCTGCCTTTGATAAAGTGAATAGGCAAGCTTTGATATATAAATTAGCTTTGCTTGGAGTTTCTAGAAAATTTCTTTAACTCTATCAAAATTTTCTATCTTCATCTAGAGCAACCGTATGGGATGGAGTTAAACTGTCCGATTGGTTTGAAACATCTGCTGGAGTCCCACAAGGATGCATCTTATGCCCGATTTTATTTGCTTTATTCATCGATGATATTTGCGAAATTCTGCCAGGAGGAGTATCGTTTGCTTGAAATCTCATTAAAGTCCTTCTCTACGCTGATGATTTAGTTTTGATAGCTGATAATCCTTTCACACTTCAATTACAAATCAATAAATTATAGGCCCAAGTAACAATTTTCCTCTCATAAGAGTTTCCTAGAGGCTTTTGAGACTTTATTCCGGGAGTTATTCTCACTCTAGAAGAGTACTCCTACATCCTTATGAAAATCTTAAAAGCCTTAAATGGCCCGCTTATAGGAGTTAATTTCCTCTTATAGAAACATTTTTAATGTTCCTATGGGATGACAAATGCTCCATTAATCTTGTTAGGAGAATGCGTCACTTCTTGTGGGAGTTGATGAAAAGAGAAGGAGTATGCGTATGTTTAAAAAAAAAACAGATACTTATCTTTCATATTTGTATACTTCTCTCGCAAACTTGGTACGAAGTATTTATGTCTGTATGTGTCATCGTCATTGTCTCATGTTGAAAAATGAATGTGTGAATTTATATTTTCATTTCATGGTGACGTTAGTATAATTATAGTTTGTCACATATGTGGAGTTAAATCTTAGTGCGATTGAAACTTTTTGTACTAACTTACACATTTTACTTCGAAAAATAACGAAGCGCTTTCAAAATAATTGATATTTAAATTATTTTAATTTTATTTTGAATTGCAAAAAGGGTTACTTTGATGTTTGCTTTTAGTAAGAATAGTACTTTTTATGCTGACATTATTTATGGTATTTATTCATGTTATATGACGAAAAAGATATAATAGCAGATTATATGTCGAATTGATAATCTTATTGTTGTATGCCTGTTTGTGTAATCTAAGAATTTACAAGAGGTTAAGAGACGTTTTAATGAAAAAATATTAAGTCAGAACTAATATTTTTAGACATTTGTTATTAGAACAAATACTTCTTTTGCATTTAATGTTGAACCAAATAATCATCAATATCAATACACGTATATACGTAAGTATACGTTAAATAGATTCATCATAATGGAAAACCAAATAAATTATTTCAAAATTTAATATCATATCATGGTAACCCTCAAACTATACAAAAAACACTTCGTTCAAATTTAAATATGGCTGCTGTCGTATCGATACTTTTAACTCTTAAAAAGACATTTTTATGAGAGTGTTGTCCATTTATGTTGGTATGTAAATAAACACTTTTTATGAAAAGTCTGATGCTTTTATGGGACTTTATTTTGACATTTATCAAACGAACCAAGAACAAATCGGTGATGCGTTCCCTTTTTTCTTAAGGATGTGAATTATTGTTGATGTTTAAAAAAAGATGAAATCTCAAAGTTTGAAATATTAAATTTTATGCATTACCTTTTCTGAACAATAAATCTTCATTATAACGTCATAATTTTTGGAATAAATGAACAAAGAATATCAAAAAATTAACATTCCGCAACAAAACTATAGACGTAGTAAAATTTTAAGCTTCGTAAATTTTTCTAATTTTCCACACAAATTGTGACAGACTTACGAAGCTCCTGTTAAGAGATTTTAAAGACTTAAAAATGACGTTTAGAGTTTAAATTTGAAAACAAAATTATTATAAGACTTTCAATTTACATACAGGAGTAATAATTGTTCTAGGTATAAGATTAGAGTGATTTGATGCAAAAAAATGCTTAAATCATTTAATGAAAACACTATGAGACAAATTTATGTTTCATTATGAAAGATCCAGTCTTAAGTTTGGCAATAAGATCTAAAAAAGTACTATGAGCGTTTTTTTGAGAAAATGGGAGCTTAGCTCTCGAGAGTATGTTAGTTGGGAGGCTTATTGTGACTCCTGGGATCTTGCCATCAACATAAGTTAAACGAAGATTATGATTTTTGAGAACCGACAGAGGAGAACGCAACCGGAAGAATGCTGGTGTCTGAATAATGAGGGGATTGAAGTAGTTCGTGTTTTTAAGTATCTTGGTGTATTATTGACATCCAACTTGAGCTTCAATAAGCATGCCAAGGAAAAAAGCTGGCACTCAATCTGATGTGGCCAAGATTTTTCGCCAATCAAAAAATTGACCTCAGGTCTAAGTACAAAGTTTTTAATGCTACTGTGAACACCTGTCTTTGTTATGGAGTGCAGGCATTTGGAGTTTACCCTTTTGAAGAATTTGAAGCTGTACAAAGCTATTTCTTCAAGCTACTGTTCCGACTACCCAACTCAACACCGACATATACAATACATGTGGAGTCTGGTCTGCCTCCCATCTACATACAAAACTTAAAAACTAATTCTGATTATTTATTAAGAGTTATGAAAAAAAGTTGGAATAGTCTCCATAAATCAATTATGGTTAGATTATTGAATTCCAATTCTTCTCCCTTTAGAGAAAGGAATCAGTTGGCACTATCCCACCACATTTCTGAAAGGCTTTTAGAAACTAATGTAAGTGATTGGAAGGATATATTCGCAAGGATTATCTCTAAAGTCGATGAAGAAACATACGATCAACATTTAACAAGGACTTTGACGTCAAGTTCCAGGCTTATCTATAAAAACTTAAACCACCAATTGTGTACAGATGAAAACTATTTCAACGCCAAATATTCTGCTGTGGCAATAAGCACTATATTCAAAGCAAGGGTTGAAATTTTAAAGCTCAATTTCATACCTCATAGACGCGACTTACAGCACACTTGTAATTTTTTTAATAGAAGAGAATCCG
Source organism: Dasysyrphus albostriatus (assembly GCA_946251815.1). Classification (NCBI taxonomy): domain Eukaryota; kingdom Metazoa; phylum Arthropoda; class Insecta; order Diptera; family Syrphidae; genus Dasysyrphus; species Dasysyrphus albostriatus. Next base: position 159,557,448 of record OX276335.1, on the reverse strand, counting down.
AAGATGTCTACCACTTCATAGCCGTAAGCCCTATTTTGCAAGAAATAAGAAGATTGTACTTCCAAGAAAGTTTCTTTTCATTAAATAATGTATATGAAATACTAAACGACCAGTGAGGTTGGCTTAATTTATACCAATTTTGCAACCATGCAATGGCGTACCGAAATAGCTCTTAATCAGCCATCAAAATTTCTACCAGTTATTGCGTTCACATTACCTTTTTATCTTTCAAATCATCTAAAATTGCTCTTTTATGTTTTAAATCATCCAAAATTAATACCTTTTTTGCTGCAAATAAGTTATAATTTTTTAATATCTTCGCTCATCCATTTTATTCAAAATCAATAACGATAATATCTTTTGTTTCCTTAACTTTTTAAAATATTTCTTATATTCTTATTATAATCAAATTATACATATTACATTTCTTTTTACTACTTATTCTTTTTGCTAACGAAATGTCATATCCGGCAGACGGCAGTATGGCCATGTCCGTATTCTATACCAACAAAAACTTGTATCATTTCTTATAAGAAATAAAGAAGAAGTATCTATCTATCTATCTATCTATTAGTGAAGAAGAAATATTGTTGTATTCTATCAAACTCAGAATTTGAGAATTGCAATACGAATCGCAAATTTCTTTTATGCTCTTTTTTTCTCAGAGTCAGAAACAGATTTTGATCCACTTAGTATATTCCTGAATAGTCTGACGGCAAATTCTTCTATGGAATACTCCTTATGGAAAGCAGCTAAGCGCCTAAAAAGACAACAGACACAAAATCCGCCAATAGAATCTGAAGATGGTAAATGGATCGGAAACCCGAAACAAAAGGCTGATCTCTTCGCTGAACATCTCGCAAATGTTTTTAAGCCTTTCCCAGCAAGAACGGCTACAGATCCCTAACAGTTTGTTGATATAAACGACGAATGTTAAATTTCTTTTGTCACGCTCCAAGAAGTAAAAAGCACTTGTCAACATAAGTTGTCTAACAAAAATCACCAGGGTACCACCTTATAACTGCTCAGGTTTTGAAAGAAATGCCTTCAATAGCCTTCCAAAAACTCCAATTTATAATAAATTCATGCCTTGAACTAAGAAATGGCCACATCATTGGAAAATTGCAGAAGTCATTGTTATACCTAAACAAGGTAAGCCACCAACAGAAGTAACATCTCACATACCTATATCGCTTTTACCAATCATGGTAAAAGTTAAACAAAAAACTGCTTCAGAAACGACTAAGCAAAATAATAGAAGAAAGAAAACTAATTCCGAGCCATCAGTTTGGATTTAGAAATAAACATTCCACGATAGACCAAGTGCATCGGATTACGAATGGTGTGGAAAAGGCACTTGAAGAAAAACAAGTATGCTCAGCAATATTCTTAGATGTCGCTCAAGCCTTTGACAAAGTTTGGCACTGGGAACTTGAGTTCAAACTGCATAGTACTACGAAATACTGAAATCCTACGTTACGAACCGACTCTTTAAAGTACGGTACGACCAACATTTCTCGGAGCTAAAGAAAATTGAAGCCGGTGTATTACAAGGAAGTGTCCAAGGACCAACCTTCTATATGTTATATACAAGGGATATTCCAATTCTTATAAACAGTACAGCAGTAACTTACTTCAGTACTGGTAAATACCTTGGAATGACTTTGGTTGCAAAACTTAAATGGAAAGAGCACATCAAAAAGAAAAGAACTAAACTTGAAGTACAGACAAATTTACTGGTTACTAGGAAATAGCTCTGACCTATCTATACAGAACAAACTAATGTTATATAAGCAAGTATTGAAACCCGTTTGGACATATGGCATTCAACTTTGGGGCTGTACAAAGAAAACAAATGCTGAACCCATCCAAAAATTTCAAAGCAAAGTCCTCCGTGGAATAATAAATGCTCGTTGGTATATTCGAAATAGCGATCTACATCGTGACCTTCAAATTTAAATATTTAAAATACACGCTGTATCACACAATCAGCGACTGTAAAGTCATACCATCTCCGAAATGGAGACCGTCTTAAATGTATGAGACAATTATCGGAGACAAAGAAGAACCAAGCCTCATGAGCTGATGGTCTAAAAGCTATGGGAAAGTGTCATAACTTATAACCTTAAACTTCCTACAATGTAATTTATAAATTAAGAAAGTAAAACCATTTACCGATTTTTCATAGATTGGTCCTGATTCACCGGTGGTTTTAGTGGGGTAAGAGCCCCAAACAACTCAATTCTTACCAAGTATCTTTTGAAGTTTTTCATCGGATAAAAAAAAACTGATTTAACCACAAGTAGTAAAGTAAACTGTCCAACAGTGAAACACTAATAGTTTAACTTGATGTAATTTTCAAACTATTGTTTTAAGCTTTTAGGGGTTTTAAGAAACGTCATACCTGTTTTACTAGTAGTGTACCAAAATGGAAACAAAAAGGGTCAGGGGAAATAGTAAGGGTATTCATGCAACGGCGTAAGTTAACAAATTGTGTTAAATGATAAGTTTACGCAAAGTTTGTAGATATAAACGACCTTTTTTAATCATTTGATTAAATGCTATGTAATTCAATCACAGTAAGAGTCACAATGACTTTTGTATTTTTCGATAGTTTGTTAAATGGGTGATTCTACAAAAAATGGAAACAGGTGTTCGAGGAACTGTACATTTTTCAACTTTTTTTTATTTGATGCCAATCTTTGAGAAAATCGTACTCTTTGAATTAATGGAGAGACGTACATCCCCTCCCACACAATTTCTTTTTCTTGTTTAGACCGAACCTGTGCCCGTTGGTGCTTTTATATAATCTATACAAAACGCCCTGTGTAAATTATCTTTTAATTTCTAAGCCACTTGAAAATCAGATTAAGTTCGTGTGACCGAGTCGTACTATTTATTTTACAAGTATTTAAGAAGAAAAGCAGCATTTACTGAGCGTTTTTGAGGTCACAAGAGATAAAATCAGTAATTTAAGGTCAGTGGACTGGGGCCTGAGTTTTTTCATATTTTTTGCCACTAAAATATATTATAGCATTGTACAAAATAAAAAAAAATATTAAATTAAGGTTTTATTAAGCCTATTTTAAAATGCTTAAATATCTATATGCCTGCTTAAATAGAATTATTTTCTGTAAATACTCGTCAGGGGACTGAGAAACTGAACGGACAATCCATGATCTCTCTCCCAAATGCTTTCTTAGAAAATTAAATAGCAAACAGGCGTAAGATACAAATATGATTCTATTGTCACCAAACTTAATGCTTCAAGCTGCTAGATCTGAAAGTTTGATAGTTTCTAAAGTTAAGGATATTTTTGACAGTTTCAATCTGTCAGGGGACTAATAAGAAATCCGAGGGACAAAGTTCAACGATTTTTTGTAATAAAATATAATGGTAGTAAATATTCATTAACAGTATTCCTCGCTAAATTACACTGGCATTTTCATTAGATTTTTCAGTCAATTATCCAGGCGGTTCAATTAACGGAAACCGGGTAAAATGACCAACATGATCAATTGGGCGTAACCCGTTTATTTACACCAAGATAAAATAGGTATTCTTTTGAAAGATTTTACTATCAAATTAAAAAAAAAATGCAAACACAAAAATATGAATTAAAAATATTGTATTTAACAACAAAAAAACACAAATTTATAATTATAAAACAAAAATATCACTTTAAAATCAGAGAAGAGTAAAAGAAACTCATAATAAATATGTTTGTTCGCGGAAATCCCAAAACTACGAATTTCTACTAATTTTGCCCAAGGTTCTGCCAAAATTCATATACAAAAATCGTAATTTTTGGAAGTACACCAACAGACATATTTATGCTTATGACTTTTGGATTTTGTTTGATTGTTAAGTTGTGTTTACATGGATTAGCATGCTCGACAACATCGCTTAATGGAAAAATCTTTTAAAAACTAACCAAAATTGGCTGACAAGTGGTTGTTTCTTCCATTTAAATGATTAAACTATGAGCATGTCCAGAATTTTGGACAATAATTTTTGTTTAAAAAAATAGGTTGTAAAAACAAAAGAACGCGATGTTGTTTCACCGGTAGAAAACATTGAAATATCAAATGACAAAAAGCAGATTATTCGGAGGCATCGTATTTCCAAAGCTATACGAACAGAAAATTTGCAAAAGTCGCAAATATTTGCGAGTATGATTTACGAGCCCCAAGTCGCAAATGTATTTGTGATTTTTCCTCAAATCGTGTGCAGATGCAGACTCACAAAAATAATTTCTGACAATTTGCGATTATTTGCGACCCTCACAACCATTTGCGACTAGGGCGGATCCAGACTTTGCCCCTGGGAGAGGTCACGTTTTTTAAAATTTTCATAAAGAATTGCATCCCAAATTAATTTTAACTTGCGATATAGGGCAAGTTTTGTATCTGCGCAGATACAAGCTTTCGATATAACAATCAAACATGACATTACGATGAAACAACACAAAAAAAGTGGTTGGCACAATTCTGTCTGGTTGTCTGTCTTACTATTCTTTGATATTCCTTAACCAACAGCCTAAGCCACTGAAGCGTGTTTCTTCAAATTTTGAATTAAAGTTTTTCTTAATTCTTCAGAATAACAACTTAAATGCCTTTGTTTTATACATTTTATACTGACATATTTTAAAAGTTCTTAACTCTAAGCAACTTCAACATCAGAGCAAGTAAATGCAATACAGTCGTGCGTTTAATTTCCATTACCAATATTTTTTGAAAATAAATTAATTAATCAATGAATTGAAGCCAGACCTTCGGCATGACCAGTCCAACGCACAAACTATTATGTCATGAGGTACTAAAAATATTGTTTAGGAAAAGTTTATTTTTGCCCTTAAAATCCCAACTCTTTCACAATAAGTTCGTATTTACTCTACAAAATCTATTTTGCCTGGCAACTAGAAGCAACCTTTGTTGCTTACAACTTTCCTTAATGACATCCCCCGAACAAAAGAAGTTCATGAAACGTCAAAATTACCAAACAAAAAACTGTGTATTCCCAAAATTTGCAGCCAAGCTAGTAGGAAAATGTAAACAATTATAGTCTCGATTAATAGCTTGCTACCATTGCTTCGGGTTGCTTTTAGCTCAATGTTGCTTCCTAGCGCTAGCAACTAAAAGTTGATCGCAATTCAAAATTTATGCCTAGTGGTTGCTAGACCTTGATTCTGAGATAAAGCAAGCGATATGTCATTTAGGATATTTGCAAAAAATGGATGGTGATCAGTCCCACCTGGAAAAAAATCTTGTTTTTAACGGGACACTAAAAAGTATAACCTTGACGCTAACATGGGCCTAGCAAGTGTAACTCTCGAATTTGTATCGGGCCTCACCCGCTAAGTATCCTTTTGCCTAGACAGACAAAAAAAACTAAAAGTTGTCTTTGTTGGGATTCCATCCTACGATATTCTGGTTACCAGTCCAATACTTTAACTAGTGAGCTATTTCGCAATACTGTTGTGCGTTGTTGAAAATTTAAAGGTATATAGGTACTTTAATTTTTCTTACTATGTATGATGGGTATAAAATATTTTTATTTTTTTTTGTTATATATTAGATATTTGTGACGGGATAAAAGGACTTATCCAACAAGTTTTTGTCTAGCAAGGGCCTCGCTAGTATTTGACAAGTTTTCCTGGTCTAGACTGACAAAAACTTGGCATTTTTAAAGGCGGGGTAATAAGTTCAAAAAATGTAATTTTATAAATTTGTTGAGTTGGACTAAGCGACAACATCGCTTAATGGAAAAGTCTTAAAAACTATACAAAATTGGCTGACAAGTGGTTGTTTCTTCCATTTAAATGATTAAGCTATGAGCATGTCCAAAATTTTGGACAATAATTTTTGTTTAAAAAATAGTTTGTCAAAACAATAGAACACGATGTTGTTTCACCGGTAGAAAACATTGAAATATCAAATGACAAAAAGCAGATTATTCGGAGGCATCGTATTTCCAAAGCTATACGAACAGAAAATTTGCAAAAGTCGCAAATATTTGCGAGTATGATTTACGAGCCCCAAGTCGCAAATGCATTTGTGATTTTTCCTCAAATCGTGTGCAGATGCAGACTCACAAAAATAATTTCTGACAATTTGCGATTATTTGCGACCCTCACAACCATTTGCGACTAGGGCGGATCCAGACTTTGCCCCTGGGAGAGGTCACGTTTTTTTAAAATCTCCATAAAGAATTGCATCCCAAATTAATTTTTACTTGCGATATAGGGCAAGCTTTGTATCTGTGCAGATACAAGCTTTCGATATAACAATCAAACATGACATTACGATGAGACAACACAAAAAAAGTAGTTGGCACAGTTCTGTCTGGTTGTCTGACTTACTATTCTTTGATTTTCCTTAACCAACAGCCTAAACCACTGAAGCGATTTTCTTAAAATTTTGAATTAAAGTTTTTCTTAATTCTTCAGAGCGGAAATCGATATTTTCTTAGCTCCAAAATAACGGTACTTGCTATACAACCGTTAAGGAAAAGCTATAATGGTATACTTGGTTTTAAGCCTTAAGCTATTTGACAAGTTGATTAAACAATTAAAGAAAAACAATTTAAATGCCTTTGTTTTATACATTTTATACTGACATATTTTAAAAGTTCTTAACTCTAAGCAACTTCAACATCAGAGCAAGTAAATGCAATACAGTCGTGCATTTAATTTCCATTGCAAATATTTTTTGAAAATAAATTAATTAATCAATGAATTGAAGCCAGACCTTCGGCATGACCAGTCCAACGCACAAACCATTATGTCATGAGGTACTAAAAATATTGTTTAGGAAAAGTTTATTTTTGCCCTTAAAATCCCAACTCTTTCACAATAAGTTCGTATTTACTCTACAAAATCTATTTTGCCTGGCAACTAGAAGCAACCTTTGTTGCTTACAACTTTCCTTAATGACATCCCCCGAACAAAAGAAGTTCATGAAACGTCAAAATTACCAAACAAAAAACTGTGTATTCCCAAAATTTGCAGCCAAGCTAGTGCGAAAATGTAAGCAATTACAGTCTCGATTAATAGCTTGCTACTCTCGCTTCGGGTTGCTTTTAGCTCAATGTTGCTTCCTAGTGCTAGCAACTAAAAGTTGATCGCAATTCAAAATTTAGTTGCCTAGTGGTTGCTAGACCTTGATTCTGAGATAAAGCAAGCGATATGTCATTTAGGATATTTGCAAAAAATGTATGCGATCAGTCCCACCTGGAAAAAAATCTTGTTTTTAACGAGACACTAAAAAGTATAACCTTGACGCTAACATGGGCCTAGCAAGTGTAACACTCGAATTTGTATCGGGCCTCACCCGCTAAGTATCCTTTTGCCTAGACAGACAAAAAAAACTAAAAGTTGTCTTTGTTGGGATTCCATCCTACGATATTCTGGTTACCAGTCCAATACTTTAACTAGGGAGCTATTTCGCAATACTGTTGTGCGTTGTTGAAAATTTAAAGGTATATAGGTACTTTAATTTTTCTTACTATGTATGATGGGTATAAAATATTTTTATTTTTTTTTGTTATATATTAGATATTTGTGACGGGATAAAAGGACTTATCCAACAAGTTTTTGTCTAGCAAGGGCCTCGCTAGTATTTGACAAGTTTTCCTGGTCTAGACTGACAAAAACTTGGCATTTTTAAAGGCGGGGTAATAAGTTCAAAAAATGTAATTTTATAAATTTGTTGAGTTGGACTAAGCGACAACATCGCTTAATGGAAAAGTCTTAAAAACTATACAAAATTGGCTGACAAGTGGTTGTTTCTTCCATTTAAATGATTAAGCTATGAGCATGTCCAAAATTTTGGACAATAATTTTTGTTTAAAAAAATAGTTTGTAAAATCAATAGAACGCGATGTTGTTTCACCGGTAGAAAACATTGAAATATCAAATGACAAAAAGCAGATTATTCGGAGGCATCGTATTTCCAAAGCTATACGAACAGAAAATTTGCAAAAGTCGTAAATATGTACGATTATGATTTACGAGCCCCAAGTCGCAAATGCATTTGTGATTTTTCCTCAAATCGTGTGCAGATGCAGACTCACAAAAATAATTTCTGACAATTTGCGATTATTTGCGACCCTCACAACCATTTGCGACTAGGGCGGATCCAGACTTTGCCCCTGGGAGAGGTCACGTTTTTTAAAATCTCCATAAAGGATTGCATCCCAAATTAATTTTTACTTGCGATATAAGGCAAGTTTTGTGTCTGTGCAGATACAAGCTTTCGATATAACAATCAAACATGACATTACGATGAAACAACACAAAAAAGTGGTTGGCACAATTCTGTCTGGTTGTCTGTCTTACTATTTGATATTCCTTAACCAACAGCCTAAACCACTGAAGCGATTTTCTTCAAATTTTGAATTAAAGTTTTTCTTAATTCTTCAGAAAAACAAATGCCTTTGTTTTATACATTTTATACTGACATATTTTAAAAGTTCTTAACTCTAAGCAACTTCAACATCAGAGCAAGTAAATGCAATACAGTCGTGCATTTAATTTCCATTGCAAATATTTTTTGAAAATAAATTAATTAATCAATGAATTGAAGCCAGACCTTCGGCATGACCAGTCCAACGCACAAACCATTATGTCATGAGGTACTAAAAATATTGTTTAGGAAAAGTTTATTTTTGCCCTTAAAATCCCAACTCTTTCACAATAAGTTCGTATTTACTCTTCAAAATCTATTTTGCCTGGCAACTAGAAGCAACCTTTGTTGCTTACAATTTTCCTTAATGACATCCCCCGAACAAAACATGTTCATGAAACGTCAAAATTACCAAACAAAAAACTGTGTATTCCCAAAATTTGCAGCCAAGCTAGTGGGAAAATGTAAGCAATTATAGTCTCGATTAATAGCTTGCTACCATTGCTTCGGGTTGCTTTTAGCTCAATGTTGCTTCCTAGTGCTAGCAACTAAAAGTTGATCGCATTTCAAAATTTAGTTGCCTAGTGGTTGCTAGACCTTGATTCTGAGATAAAGCAAGCGATATATCATTTAGGATATTTGCAAAAAATTTATGCGATCAGTCCCACCTGGAAAAAAATCTTGTTTTTAACGGGGCACTAAAAAGTAGAACCTTGACTCTAACATGGGCCTAGCAAGTGTAACACTCGAATTTGTATCGGGCCTCACCCGCTAAGTATCCTTTTGCCTATCCATCCTACGATATTCTGGTTACCAGTCCAATACTTTAACTAGGGAGCTATTTCGCAATACTGTTGTGCGTTATTGAAAATTTAAAGGTATATAGGTACTTTAATTTTTCTTACTATGTATGATGGGTATAAAATATTTTTATTTTTTTTTGTTATATATTAGATATTTGTGACGGGATAAAAGGACTTATCCAACAAGTTTTTGTCTAGCAAGGGCCTCGCTAGTATTTGACAAGTTTTCCTGGTCTAGACTGACAAAAACTTGGCATTTTTACAGGCGGGGTAATAAGTTCAAAAAATGTAATTTTATAAATTTGTTGAGTTGGATTAAGAACATTTTAAATCAATTGTAAAAGTTTTTCCAAGTACCGCCCGATTTTTCGCATTTCATCTCTTGGAAATTAGCAAGAAACCAAAATCTAAAATATCGAAACGGCATTACTTTTTACATCTTAAAAAATGATATCTCACAAATAAGTAATAATATAACATCGCAATTTCAAAACTTCACCTTACAATTTTGCAAATATCAACCAAAATCTCGAAAATTAAAATCTCGAATATCAAAATCTTGAACTCCTCCTCACAATTGAATAATTGGGTGGCCACATTATTAGCAGGATTTTTATTTGCGAGATCTCGAATGCGAGTTTTTCATTTGCATGGTTTTGTAAGTTGTACCCAATTCAAAAGGCCGCTTATAAAAGGTCAACTAGCTACAGTTATTGGTTGTGGATTCTTTCTTTTAATGAGATTTTAAATTTTTTTAAAAATTAATTCTAGGTCAGTGAACAAAATCTTAAGGTACCTTAATTTGGTTATCTTAAGAAACAAATATGCTTTTTCAAAGGTCACTTAATTGTTATTATATATATGGCATCCCATATGTGTGCTTTTCGAAAGGTTACTAAGTTGCCATAAAAGGTCAGGAAGTAACAGTAGATAATTTGGCAGACATAAAATTTTCAAAAATTTATGCTGAATCATGAAAAAATCTGACCTAACCTTATAGATTCAATGATGACATACATTTTTTTAAATTATTTTCATAAATTTTTCATGATTCAGTATAAATTTTTGAAAATTTTATGTCTGCCTAGTTATCAACTAGTACTTTTACTCTACTAGACCTTTTGTGACTACTTAGTAACCTTTCACCTCCTACGAGTTGACCTTGAGTCAGAGCCACACAACCAACATAACTCAATCAAAAACCTCAATGTTAGAAAACTTGAACAAATATGGACAAAGGTAAAAATAAAAGAAAGCAAAATTGAACGGGGATATACGTTCAAATGTCGGTTGGTGATAAATACAAAATTGTCCATCCACAGAGAAGTGAAGAGCGGTAGGACTGTTGAGCCGACCATCGTCCCAGGCACTCCTAGGAATAATGGAACGATTCACAGTCTAGACGCTATTACTAGTAATGGAAGAGGTGTACCTCCTGCTAGTACTATATCCCATCCGTACTCGGTGGGTTTGCCCAGCGTTAGTAGCGGTGAGACTGAAAGATGAATTAAAGAGGTATTCATCTTTTCAATTGGATGAGTCGATACAACACTTAGTATGGTGTCGACCTACTGGCTACGGATCGGCCATCGTTTCCAAGAAGCGGTGCCTATCTGGATCTATTGCTAATAGACGCAAGACTGACAATTACTGACACTGTGGGTCAAAGACCAAGAAACTGTTTACGAACGATCGAGTACGACAGTGACCACTGCGGACTCGCCACCGTAATACAGCTTCCGAACGAGCTCGTGGAGTTGGATGATTATGTACCTGTGCACACTTACAATTACAGTAAGGTGCGCTGGCCACGCTTTACCAACGCCTTATCGAGCGAAATCAGTTCGAACAACATATCCCCACCAAATGACAGGAATTTGACAAATAACGAAAAAGACCAATACTTAGAACAAATGGACGAGACAATCAAACGAACAATGAACAGAACAATACCGAAATACAAGCAACGGGACGCAACCGACATGTACCGGAACGCGACCATTGACGCATTACACAGACAAAAAAGCGGACTGCTGACAAGACTCAAACTTTTGTACCGACGGTTTACTGACCCTGGAGATTGGGACACTGAAGTCGTCGATCAAGAACATCAACCAACTTATAAAGGAAAACTATCAGTTGTCCATTAATTTGTATTGGGATAACAAAATTCGGGCCGTAAATTCTAGCGACCTGAGTATGTTTAGAAGGAATGATCAGAACGACCTTCCTTGTGTCAAGCTTCAGAGAACGACAGACAACAGAGACGTACTTCTGACAGCAGGAATTAATCCAGAGGACGCCGTCTTGGACGATGACCTCTTTATTGTCGAAGATCCGCAGGAGAAAGTGGAGGCTGTGGGGGCTGCTTTCCAGCAAGTGTATAAGGTGAATACTTGCATTCGCCTGAATCATGACCTGGAAAACAGAGTCCTGCTCCATCACTCTTACCTTCGGAATGACACTACGCAATGGCGATCAGAGAACCTCGGTTTCAACGGGTTCAATGAAGATCATTTGGCAAACGCCATAATCGCCAAGCGAAATGGGCCCAGTTCCCTGTTACTCTTAATTACGAAGATGGAGCTCCAGCTCATCTTCGATTCATTAAAGAAGAAGAAGTCAGCAGGAGTCGATGGCATATCCAACGTTGTACTTCGACATTTACCTCAAGAAGCAGTAGACATTTATACCACTCTGTTTAACAATGCTCTGAATAATGCATATTATCCAGTGCGTTGGAAGACAGCTGTGGTGCATCCTCTCCCAAAAAAGGGAAAGGACAACTCCAATCCGGCAAATCTCCGGTCGATAAATCTTCTTCCGAGTATAGGTAAGGTATTCGAAAAACTTATCAATAGAGCTCTGTCTAAGTGGGCAGAGGACAATAATATCATACCGGACAATAAGTTCGGTTTTAAGGCGGGATATGACACCATTCATGCCGCGTCGAAACTCGTTTCTGATGTCCAATGGAACAAATCTAAGAAGCAGTGTACGGGTGCCTGTCTGGTTGATTTGGAGAAGGCCTTCGACACCATATGGTTAGAGGGTCTTTATCTAAAGCTGACCAGACTTGGCATTAGTAAACCACTATTATATATGCTTTATGATATGCTCAATGGCAGAAAGTTTGTTGTCAAAAGTGGCAATGTAACTTCTGCCACAACCTTTAATATTAAAAATGGTCTTCAGCAAGGAGCGGACAACTCGCCGATTCTATTCAGCATTTACACCAGCGATCTGATAAGTAGTCTAACTCAGGCAATTGCGTATGCCAATGACCTGATTGCGTACAGAACAGCTGCAAAAATCGAGGACATCAGGATTCTCTTACAGAGTGACTTCGATGAGATTCAACGATATTGTGATGACTGGAAGTTGAAATTCAACTTTCAGAAATCATAAACCATCTTGTTTAAGACTCCGTTGCGTGGAGCCACAAGGGATACGAGAAAGAACTGGCGCAAGCTGGTGATCGTTGGGCCACATGGACATCCACTGGCGAGTAAAACTGTAGTAAAGTACCTTGGCATCTGGATGGATCAGTATTTGTATTTCGACAGACATATAAATGCTGCTCTGGCCAGGGCTAGGGGAGCTTTTGCCCTGACGAAACGGTTGTTTTATAGCAGCCGGTTTGACAGCAGGGTGAAGGTGTTTTGCTACATGGCCCTTATCCGGCCGATGATTGCCTATGGATGCCCGGTTTGGTTCAACGTTGCCCCATCTCAAATGGAAAAGATTCGGGTGTTTGAGAGGCAGTGTCTACGACGCTGCCTTGGATTGCACAGAACACCAGAGTCGGAGTACAAACACTACTATTCCAACCTGTCTCTATACAACGGGGCCAACATAAATAGGATAGATAATTTCTTGCTGAAGCTTATTCGAGGTCACATTGCAAGAGCGATGTTCTCGTCTAACAGCTTAATTTTCGGGGCTTATTACTCAAAATACGAATACTATGAGAGTGTGCGTCTATGAGGCTTTATTCCGCCCGATGCATTCCTCCACCTAGACAGTCGAGCGCTGATCCAGGATAGAGCGGCGGTTCCGCTAATCTACCACGTCGGCCGTAGAACTGTAGATCGGCGGCTCCTTTACAGTCGAGACGTCCTCGCATAAGACGAAGCTGAGCACATTCGGTTCAGTAGGACTGTGTCCGAACGGGACCGAAGAGATAGGGTACAGCAGGAGAGCCAGTTCTGGTGGTTGAAAAACGAAGATGAAGTTCCTTCAGACATTTAATAGTTCACCTTGCTATTTTCTTTTGTATGGCCGACTTGCATAGGTTTAGGTAGTTAGTTTTAAGTAGGGACAGTCAGGGTGGCACAAAAAAAAAAAAATTATAAATTATAAAACATACAAAAAAAAAAAAATTATAAAATCCACAAAAATACAAAAAAATTATAAAACCGGAAAATGCTTGCTGTGGCTGTTCTAGTATGTAAGTAGTCTGTAAGTAGCTTATAAGTAGGTTGTTACTAGTTTATAATTAGTTGTAAATAGTTTTAAGTTGCTTTATGTAGTTTTAATTAGTCTTAATTAGTTTTAATTAGCTTTAATTTAGTTTTATGTAGCTTGTAAGTTTTATATAAAACCAAAAAAAAATAAAGACACTGATACCGAGTTTTTTGTAAATAATTCTCGGTAAAAAATAAAACCGACCTGGATTTAGTATTAAGATAGTTCTTAGGCCGAAAAGCATTAGCATTAAGTTATTATAGTGTAACTTAGAGCGCCCGACTGGGGCCAGTAAGTTAGTTTTAAGATAATGATAAGTAGGCTAGTTTTTATGAATTTTTGTCTAGCTTTAAGATAGTTTTAAGAAAATTGAAAAATAAAAAAAAAAAAATAAAAAAAAAAGTGGTGAGACTGCGACTGTCAGCCTCTCTTCTGCTGACGATGGTCAAGTCCCAAAGAGTACGGAAATAAAAACACTCTTTACACAAAATCGTGGGAATATTGCCATGACGCTTGGCTTTAAACCCACTCCTAGACCTCACACGATCTGCGGCGCGCGATATTATCGCTGGTGAGAGCAGACCCCGTCCGAATACGATGGAGGGTTCCCTCCCTGATGGCAGAACTGTGACAAACAGCTCATCTTCCACCAGCGAGAGAAACGAAAACGCATCACGCAGCGAAAGACGGGCCGCAGAGAGAATAGTGAAAGTCATTGGAAGTATGCCACCGACCGATCTAGACTCAAAGCAATCCGCTAAACTCGCTTGGGCCAGGAGCATTCTTGCTAAACCTACGACTAGCAAAGACTTCTCGTCGAAGCGACAATAGTCTGTAGAGGGAGGCACTCCGGACCCCAAAAAACCAAAGGTGCATAACACCTCCTATGCCAAAAAAGACTTGTCCTTTAGTGACGTGCTAAAGGGCAAGACTATTGTAGCTGTTATCGACAGAAGCAATGTGGATGGTATGATCTCTTCTGATCAGTGGACGACGGTCTCAAATAAACTTCAGGAATCGTACTGGACTCTTATAATGGAGAATCCAGGAGAGCCTGTTGTCTTTGAAAATGCAGGGTGGCACCAGAGTCGGGCCAAACTCGTCGACTTTGATGACTAGAGATCATATGATCTATATAAACTTGCTGTTAGTAGGTTAAAGGGGCTATAGCCTGGTACTAAGCTCGAAGTCGTGGCTAAGGAAGACATTCCTTGCAGACCTAGAGCTCGCATCAGAATCCCAGCAAATCTATCCTGCAAGAATACAATCCTAAAGATGATCAGGTACGGTAATCCAACTCTCCTTACTCACGACTGGAAGGTTGCGGAGCTAGAAGATCCAGTTGGTCCTTATAGATCTGCCATCATGGTACTCAATAAGGAATCTCTGGCTCCCCTAGTGTCAACTCATGATGTTATTAGGTTTGGTTGGAATACCGCTATCCTGAAAGTCTACAAAAAAGATGAGGAAATACCTCCACCTCTACTGTCACAGGTCATATCCTCCATCTGTGGAGGAAAATACTTGTTGCATCGACCAACCAGCAATGGAAGTAGATGCAACGGGTACTTCCAACATGAGAATATGCCCTACAGCTTCTCTGACATGGAGACTGATCGCATGCCCGAAATTCTGCTCAGTGAGGATGATCTCCTACGGTCACCTTCTCAGTCAGAATCTGAAGAGGAGCTCAACGAAACCATGGTGGGGGCGGATCTGAAGAATCGTAGCGATGATGCTGCAACTACTTCAGATTAAAATCCAGCACTCAAAAAATGGGGAAGATGTCGTCCTGATCCAGGAACCTTAGATTTACAAATCCACAATTCAAGGACTCAGGACTTCTGATTACTACTTGCTGCATGTAACGGACAAAGGTGATCCTAGATCCTGCATATTGGTAAGAAGTACCACTAATGTATATTAACTCCCTGATTACAGCAATAAAGACGTAACTGCAGTCAGACTCCAGACCGAGAAAGGTACCTACTGGCTTGCGTCTGCGTACCTCGGCCACGACCACCTTGGCCCTCTCCCTGGCGACACGCTAAAGAGGTTAATCGCTGATGCTGAACGGCAAAAATCTGCCTCATCATTGGATGTGATGCCAACGCCCGCCATACAGTATGGGGGAGCTCTGATATAAACGATCGAGGTGAGTCACTTTTTGATTTTATTCTCAGTACTAATGATTCAGATTAAACTAATTATCAATAAAATTCGAATTTGTTAAGTTATAAGAATTCATTTAATAATGCTTTAATTGACCAAGACAATAATTAATATTTCTCAGGCAGAAGGCCAAGCTAATCCCGATGTTGTTCTGGTGGTGGTTGCAATCAAAAAGGAAAGAACAAAAGTTAAAATCCACCAGCAAGCCCCGTATGAATAGCAAAGCAACAAAAAACACCTGCAACTGCAATACATAAAGTAGAGAGAGAACCCGCTAGCTCATGTATTACAATTGATGTGCTATGTTGTGATGCTATTTGTATAGGGTAAATTATACAATTTTAATGCTAAGGAACATATAAAACAATTTCATCAAAATATTAATTTAGTTGAATTAATTTAAGTTTAATTTACAAAAAGATTTTAGATTTAAGGATTTCATTTCAAAACACACCGCCACCCCTGAAGGGCACTTCAGGAAATTGGTAATAGAGCCAGTTTGGTAATGGGTCTCAGAAATTGCCCGTTCTTGGTGCGAAGTGTTACCACACGAACATGTCCATCCTTTCCAGGGTGTAGCTCCTCGATACGACCCAAAGCCCATTGAGAAGGAGGCAAATTAGGTTCTTTTACAACAACCAGGTCACCCACTTCGTAGTTTCTCTCAGCTTGCCTCCATTTAAGCCGTTGTTGAAGCGAAGTTAGGTAATCAGACTGCCATCTTTGCCAAAATCCTTGTAGCATATTTTGGACTAGCTCCCATCGCCCCAATCGATTTTCGGGAATCTCCAAATAGTTAGGATCCAATATTGCGTTGTACGGACGACCTATAACGAAATGAGAAGGGGTTAACGGGTTCAAATCGGTATCTGAGATAGCACATAGAGGGCGAGAATTTAACAAGGCTTCTATTTGGGCAAGCAAAGTGCCCATTTCTTCAAAGGTTAGAATGTTGTTTCCAATAACTCGACGAAGATGCTGCTTTACGCATTTGACACCCGCCTCCCAAAGCCCTCCAAAATGAGGAGCATGTGGTGGAATGAATTCCCATCGGATGTTCTCTGCTGCTAAGGTGGTAGACACTAGCTCGTTGTGTTTAGAAGAGCGAATTAACTCATACACTTCCGATAGTTTTCGAGCAGCCCCTCGGAAGTTAGTGCCATTGTCCGAATGGATTACACTACATTTTCCTCGCCGAGCGATGAATCTCCTCAGGGCAGCAATGAAGGCTTCGGTGGATAGATCGCTAACAACCTCCAAATGGATGGCCTTAGTCGCCATACATACAAATATAGCAAAATACCCCTTTGTTAACTTAGCTCTCCGAAGTTTTGACGCTCGAAGTGTAAAGGGACCAGCATAATCGCAACCTGTCTGAGCGAATGGAAATGATGGTGAGAGACGAGTCGAAGGTAGATTTCCCATCATTTGCGAGGAAGTGGATGTACGCAAGTGGAAGCAATCAAGACACTGGTGAACCACCGTACGAATCATGTTTCTTGCTCCAATTATCCAGAACTCTTGACGAACCAAGGAAAACATCTCTGACACACCGGGATGAAGAAACTTCTTGTGAGCATCTGAAAGTATAAGCTGCGAAACACGATGATTTTTCGGTAAGATTATTGGGTGTTTTATGCTAAAAGAAATGTGTGGTGCATTAGAAATTCGTCCCCCAACTCGTAACAAGCCTACTTCATCAATGAAAGGGGATAACGACGCTAATTTTGACTGTGGTGAAACGTGTTTTTGCTTTTCCAACAACAGAATCTCGACCCTGAACTCCCTTTGACAAAAACGAAGACAGGTTTCCTTAGAACTACGAAGTTCAGAAAAGGTCAAAAAGTCAAAAAGAGGCTCTTCATCTTGAGAACGCCGACATTTTCGCACAAAGCGCAAGATATAGGCAACAACGCGAACTATCTTTTGCCACGAAGATAACTTGTAAGCCAATGCTTCCAAAAAATGGTCTTCTGGCAGCGTTATTAGGGCCAGAGCACGACTTTTCCTTTCTTCTGGTGCATTATCCATTTCGTTGATGACTACTGCTGGCCATTGATTGTATTCAGATGAGATCCATGCCGGGCCATTCCACCATAACGCCAAATCCATTAATTTGCTTGGTTCTACTCCTCTAGAAGCACTATCAGCTGGATTTTCCTCGGAACGCACATGATTCCAGACCGAGCGAGGTAAAGTATCCAAAATTTCCGCTGTACGATTAGCTACGAAGGTATTCCATTTGCGAGGAAGAGAAGAAAGCCACGCCAAAACAATTGTGGAATCAGTGAAAGCAAAGATTTTTCCGGGTAAAGAATCTAACGATGAGCAAACAGCTTTCATAACACGACTCAGAAGAAGAGCTCCACATAGCTCAAGGCGAGGAATCGAAACTTGTTTTACAGGAGCTACACGGGTTCTTGCAGCTACAAGACGAACCTCTACAACACCACCTGCAGAAACACTTCGTGCATAGACAACCGCAGAATAAGCCCTTTCAGAGGCATCAGAAAATCCAATCAGATCAAACTCCTTTGCATTCAGCGTATATCTGCGAGGAATCCTAAAATGTTCAAAATGTGTCAAATCCTGGCGGTATGAAATCCATTTTTGAGCTATTTCTGTGGGTAAAGGGTCATCCCAATCAACCCTATTCTTATCCAGCCAAAGCTCTTGAAACAAAATCTTAAAGAGAATGGTGGAAGGTGCCAAAAACCCCATAGGATCAAATATTTTCGAAACTTCAGAGAGCAGATTCCTTTTCGTAGGTGTTGACAAATCTTCCAACTCTATTTTAAAGGTGAACATGTCCTGATATGGATTCCAGACTAGCCCAAGTACCTTTTTCCATTCCTTATCAAGATCTAGTGAAACGGTCTCACCTTCCTCGGTAGTGCTGGGAATTTCCCAACAATTTGATACCCATTTGCTCAGTTCTAAGCCACCACAAGAAAGAATTCCTATCAGCTGTTCCTTCAAATCTAAAACTTCAGACAAAGAATCTGAACCAGCCGCAAAATCATCAACGTAAGAATTATGCAGAATTGCGTATGAAGCCTTGGGAAATTGTTGTTTGTAGTCCTTAGCCAATTGCCTTAAAACCCTTATTGCCAGAAACGGTGCCGGGGCAGTACCATAGGTGACTGTACTTAGACGAAAATGTGCGATGGGATCAGTTGGAGACTCTCTCCAAACAATGCGTTGGAAATCACGATCCTTAGGGGTGACCCAAATTTGTCTGAACATTTTTACAATATCCGCGCAAAAGACATACCGATATAATCGAAATTGCATGTAAACATTGAATAGATTTTTCTGAAGAGGAACCCCGATATGAAGAGTTTCATTCAAACTGACCCCTGCCGAATCCTTGTGAGAGCCATCGAAGACTACCCTCATTTTATTTGTTACGACGGCATGGTGTGGCAAGTAAAACGTTTTTCCTGACGTTGGCTCAATTTCACCATCTGGAATGCGCTGCATATGGCTTAGCTCTTGGTAGACCTTCATAAATTTGCAGTACTCGACCCGAAGTTTTTCATCCCGAGCAAAACGCCGCTCTAAGCTAAACAACCTGGATAAGGCACCAGAAATAGTGTTTCTAAACCTAACGTCATCCTGGCGAAATGGCAGTTCAACAATAAACTTGTTATCTGGGGCTCGAGAAAAGGTTTTTTCAAAATGAGAATCAGCGAAATCTTCACATCCGATGAGGGGTTGTACGGAGGCAACCTCTTCTATCTCCCAAAATGATTTTAAAAGAACATCTACATCAAGTCCTACATGCAACGAAACCACTTGATCTTTGGGGATGCTTCCAGCCATCACCCAACCAAACACTGTGTTGTGGGCAATAATATTACCATTACTGTCGGATCGGTGACCATCTCGCAAGCTTCTCCATACCATGTCTGATCCAAGTAAAATATCGATAGGAGCAGAGTTGTTATATCCAGGATCCGCTAATTGCAAATTTCTCAAAGTAAAGGGATCCTCCAATGCGAATGAGACTGGGGGTGTTAATGAAGTAATGGTTTTTAACACAAAGGCTTCCACATTCATTGGGAATGTATCAAAACGAGAACTCAGTTGAAGAGTTACGACTCCTTGCGTAACGCCAGCATCTACTGCAGAAATCCCAGATATAGGCAAGCGAGAATGGAAACGAGAAAGTCCTAGCATTCTAACTACCCGATCAGTAACAAATGAAACCTGAGAACCTGTGTCTAGTAGTGCACGAAGCAATTGATATTTTCCTGCAGCATCCAACACTTTCACAACAGCAGTCGGTAGAAGCACAGATGTTGGATTACCGGATTTAATATGATTGCTAACAATCGACGGCAAAGGGGGAGCAGCAAGCGGGGCTCCATTCGGAGATTCATGACCCTTACTAGGGTTTGCGTAAGCCGCAGTATCTAGATGCACCAACGTATGGTGGCGCGCACGACAGTGAGAGCATCGACTCTTTACACGACAGCGGGACGACGAATGTTGTGTTCCTAGGCAGTTATAACAAAGTTTTTGGTCTCGAGCGAAACGACGACGCTCTTCAATGGACAAAGCGAGAAACTGAGAACACTGATATAGAGGATGGTTATCTTGACACTTAGGGCATAATAATTTCCCAACGGCTAAGCTTCTAACCTTTCCCGAAGAGTTTGACGAACGCGAGCTAGGTTTAGTTGCTTTGATTTTCAATTCACTTGTCTCTAAAGCACTACACCTATCCTCTAAAAAGTCAATCAATTGTTGAATGATGGAGTCTTCAGAATTTTTATTTTTCAAAGCCCAAGCCTTACGAGTATCACTGTCTGTTTTGTTTATTAGGAGGTAGATCAACCACGGATCTCTACCCTCCGCTTCCATAGCAGCTAAGCCGCGAATAACCTCATCTGCATTGTCAATTAATTTGCGTAACTGATTAGGATCTGCACTGTTCAACGATGGAATATTCAAAAATGTTTCAATAAATTGATTGATTATATATAACGGCCTATCATATCTTCTTTCAAGCTTATCCCAAGCTTGCATATAATTTGCATCAGATATATAGATACCGTTTAATAAACTAGCGGGTTCATCGCGCAAAAAAGATTTAAGATACCGAAATTTTTGTGAACTAGATAAGTTTTTTCTACAGTCTATGCTACCTAGGAACATATCGCGGAAACACGGCCACTCACGATAATCACCACCAAACGGTGTTATTTTGAACGCTGGCAGCTCGATTTCTGAAGAGAATTTCGAAACGTCTGGAACGACCTGTTCTGGAGCCGTTGTATCACGAGCAGGAGTTTTATCATTTGTATTTTCAGAAAACGGATTTTCAGACGAAGATTCATTGATTCCAATATTAGGAATACGCGAAGAAGTTTTCCTCCCGAAAGATTCACGGGTGGAACTTTTCCCGTTTAGGGCCTTTAGGAGAAACGATTTAGCGGTGATAAATTTGTCTTCATATTCCTCGAACTCTGATTCTGGATCTACAAAACCCTGCTCTGCATGATATTGGTAGAGATCATAGTTATTCCCAACAAAATCCTTCCACGCATCTTCCAAGCAATCTAGTCTAACCTCAATTGCCTCGACCAATGTGTCCTGAGGAATTGACTGGCTGAAGCTTAACACACGATTAATGGAGGCCTTAATATGATCTCTCGACTTCAATAATATTTCCATTATAAGGAACTAAAATTCAGGTGCAATTTACTAAATCCTTATTTTCACACACAGCTAAATGCCTGAGAAATCCCGCTAGCAATTATCTTACAACAGCAATCTAACAGCAACAGCGAACCGTAAACCAAATAGCCAACAACAACGAACAACAGCAGAAAAGTACAGCAACCAGCAATTATTTACCCAATCAAATTACCTATCCTCAAATGCAATGAGGATTTTATATATATGGACTGTATCCAAAGCCGATAGCAACCACCCGATTAACGAGCGAACAAACAAAAAAAAATACTTTTAGCTTTAAATATCCGACAGCTTGAAGGACCAACTTTGATTCAGATTAAACTAATTATCAATAAAATTCGAATTTGTTAAGTTATAAGAATTCATTTAATAATGCTTTAATTGACCAAGACAATAATTAATATTTCTCAGGCAGAAGGCCAATCTAATCCCGATGTTGTTCTGGTGGTGGTTGCAATCAAAAAGGAAAGAACAAAAGTTAAAATCCACCAGCAAGCCCCGTATGAATAGCAAAGCAACAAAAAACACCTGCAACTGCAATACATAAAGTAGAGAGAGAACCCGCTAGCTCATGTATTACAATTGATGTGCTATGTTGTGATGCTATTTGTATAGGGTAAATTATACAATTTTAATGCTAAGGAACATATAAAACAATTTCATCAAAATATTAATTTAGTTGAATTAATTTAAGTTTAATTTACAAAAAGATTTTAGATTTAAGGATTTCATTTCAAAACAACTAACCTCATTGTAAGCAATATTGGTAATGAACCAACGTTCATAACCAGAAACCAGCAGGAAGTATTAGAAATGAATCTTGTTTCCGACTCGATTCACCAAAAGATCACGAATTGGATAGTATCAGAAGAGCACTCTTTCTGTGATCACAGGTATATACAATTCAATCTAAACGATGAAACTACGAAACAGATAGCTTTCCGGAATCATCGGAAAACTAACTGGGTAAAATATAGAGATACTCCAAGCAGATTAATTAAACCTAACCTATTAAGTATCCCCTTAGACAGAATTGATCTTGACAATAAAGTCAATGATTTCACCTCAGCTCTCAACAAATCAATGGACATATCTTGTCCTCTTATCCAAATAAGAGGAAAGAAAAAACCTCATTGGTCGAACTTAGGGCTAGAATCGCTCAGGAAGGAATGTAGAAAACTTTTCAACCGAGCTAAATATTTCAAAGAAATCTCCGACTGGGACTTATATAAAGAATCCCTTAAGACGTATAAAAACAATTGAGGAACAATAAAAGAACTTCCTGGAGAAACTTCTGTAATAAAATAGAAGATTCTTCAGAAGCTTCAAGATTGAGAAAAATCCTATCGTCAAATCCCATAATGCCAAGCACCATGAAAACTATCAACGGCTCTTGAACTAACTCTTGTGGGGAATCACTTGACTTGCTACTAGATACTCACTTCCCAGGTAGCTCCCAAAATATATGCAGTGATGACTCAATAGAGTCTAACAATATAACAATAAATAAACTAGGTCTGATTACTAGAGAAAAACTCAAATGGGCAATCGACAGCTTCGATCCATATAAATCAGCTGGACCTGACGGTATAATACCCGCTGAACTGCAAATGGCTTCAGACATCATCATCCCTATCCTTGAGATAATTTTGGAAGGGTGTATGAACCTAGCACACATACCATCCTTATGAAGAGAAGTGAAAGTGGTTTTCATACTCAAAGCGGGTAAAAGCTCCCATGTAAATCCGAAGGATCTCAGACCTATCAGCCAATCATCATTCGTTTTCAAAACTCTAGAACGACTGATTGATATCCATCTGCGCAGTTCCATAGAACCCAATCTTTTCTCTATGGCACAACACGCTTACCGCAAAGGGAAATCGGTAGAAACGGCCTTGCATAACTTGGTACGCACTATTGAATATTCCCTTCATCATAGAGAGTACACTCTGGTTGCATTCTTAAATATCGAAGGTGCTTTCAACAACGTCAGCAATATGGCAATAACAACCGCGCCTAAGAGCTTGAATGTTGATAGCTCACTTATTGAGTTGATCAGCCTAATGCTAAGAAGCAGAATATTTAGCTCAACATTAGGTGAATGTTCTGTTAGAAGATCTGTTAGCAGAGGAACACCGCAAGGTGGAGTCCTATCGCCAATCTTATGGAACATCATAATTGATGACCTATTAGTCAATCTAGAAGTGGATGGTTTCAAAGTTATTGCATATGCTGATGACGTTGCCATTGCAATATCGGGAAAGCATCTTCAAATCATAACAGAATTAATGCAAACCGCTCTCAACAAACTACTTGAATGGACAGACAAATGTGGACTAGGTGTAAATCCCCACAAAACTGAACTCGTCCTCTTTACAAGGAAGTATAAAATTCCGAACATAGACCCTCCATCAATAAATGGTATTCCACTTAACTTCTTAGATCAAGCTAAATATCTGGGTCTGATTTTAGACAAAAAGTTGAGCTGGAAACCAAACATACAAGAAAGAATTAGAAAAGCCACAGTGGCACTTTTCTCCTGTAAAAAAGCTATTGGAAACAAATGGGGCTTGTCGCCACATATCACCCACTGGCTATACACAGCGGTCATCAGACCGATACTCACTTATGGGGTGGCAGTATGGTGGACTGCTTTAGATAAAATAACTTATCGTGATAAGCTAAGCAAAGTACAGAGATCGGCTTGCTTGTGTATCAGCGGAGATCTCCGTTCGACACCTTCCGCTGCGTTAGACATACTGCTTAACATCACACCCCTCGATATATACACTAAACAAGTGGCGGCGAACACAGCTATTCGTCTCAGAGCCATTTCTCAATGGTCCAATAACTCTATTGGACACACTATCATTCTGAACAAATTCGAATCAATCCCTAAACACTCCGACTACACCATCCCTCAGCCGGTTTTTGGCAAAAATGTTCTAGTAACAATTCCAACAAGATCCACTTGGGAAGATAATGAATTCTTGAGAGATGAAGCAATTCAAATGGCCAACACTGGATCAGAAGCGATCGAAAAGTTTGTTATCTCTGAGTAGATTGCATATTAGCTCCACAATTGGTGTCATTACTAGACACTGCCTCATAGGTAAACACGCCAATAGGCTCGGTGTTTTTTCAAATGATTTCTGCAGAAGCTGCATGGACGAGGAGGAGAAAGAAACTATCCCACACCTTCTTTGCTCATGTCCTGCTCTTTCCCAAAGCCGCAAAACACACTTAGGAAATTTTTTCTTTAATGATCCCAGTGACTTAAATAAAATCGACATTCACAGTCTCCATCGCTTTATTAAAAGCTCCAACTGGTTTAATTAACTCGCATTCCTTATGTGGTATCACAATGGGCCTATTCTGGCCTAAGTGTGTCAGCAGTTTTCCATACAGCTACCCTAACCTAACCTAACCTAACCTAGTAACCTTTCGAAGAACATATATGAGATGCCATGGAGTTTATAATGTGAGTGGGTTTATGGTGTCAGAAATATTCACAAAATCATCAAATCAATTTCAAAATTATTTTTACGGTAAAACTATAGTAAACGAAAAATTAAATTGTATATAATTCTTGAAATGAATTATTGTATTCTGGCTGAAGAATTATTTTTACGACTTTTCACGAACGATGTACATAGCCATGCCATACATGTCAAAACCTAGCAAGCCCTTAAATGACATTTTAATGTACTTTTGGTCAACAAGAATTACTGAATTCGAATACCATATCTAGTTACTGTATCATGGTCTCTTTTGGCTCTATCAACCAGATTTAAAACCTTTTATCATCTAAAAGTTTTATTTATTACCTTTTAAATCGGCGTTTTGTGTCTTCTAAGCAATTTTTCAATTTGACTTACTAGGTTTTAACAGAAAATTGACGATATGTATTTTTTAATTTTCTTATAATTATTAAATTCATTTGTCTAATATTTTTATATCTGGGAAAAGTCCCAGGGGGGGGGGTCATGACCCCCCCTTATATTCCCCAATGATTTGTGAACACACGAAAATGGAACACTGCAAATGCGGACATTTGCGATGAATTTAGTTATATTACTTGAAGTAATTGTTTGTGGTTTTTAGAATATAGTTACCTTTATATTTATTATTATTTTTTATAGCTTAAATTTGTTTTTTTTTTCTTTGTTTTTCTGAAAATAAACTTTACGCAGTTTAAGAAAAAAAAAATAAACTGACCTACAGCCCATAAAACAGCACCAAAGTATACATAATAAAATACATACCCGTGTGTGTTTTTATGTACATATGTATAGATTTAGGTAGAGTAAACTGTCAAACAGTTAACCACTTTTTGTTTGTCTAGACATAGTTTTCAAACTACTGGCTTAAACTTTTAGGGGCTAAGGGGTGCTTTAAACTTGGTTTATTAACTTTAAATTGAATTAGAAATATATTTAAAGTCATGGAAAATAATAGGTTTTAATTTTATTCGAAAAGAATATCAATTGGTTCACTGTGTAACAGGGGTGGCCGCTGCGTGTTATACAATGAACCACTGATATTTGCTTATTGTAATGATAAGAACAAAATTATCAAAAGTTGTTAAAAATAAAGGATTATTCTTATCAAATCTAAATGCAAATTATTCATATAAGAAAAAGAAATTTTATTATTTTCATGAAAATAAAAAATAAGCAATAAAAAGTAATGAAAAAACTATCTTAGACTTTGCATGTCTTTGTTTCTTGCTAAGTGAAAATCTAAACGAATTATGTAATAGAAATTATAAATAAAAAATGAAACCTAAACCAAAGTTAATATTTCCTCGGTTGGACCATGGTCCACTGTGTAATTTTTGTTTGGTTGGTTCACTGTTAGACATATTGTCTTTTTGGAAGAAAATATTTTAATAACAAAAAGTAATGGGCCTATTTTACTAAATCACTGTTTTAAGTTTATAATAATGTAAGCAATTTCAAAGTATATTCACCAAATCCCTGGACTAGACACATGACTTTTCCTTCAAGAACACAAACAAAAAGTACGCTTCTTCATTTCCATATTAGTAGTTTCACAGATTCCTGCTCTGCACAAACCCATAGGCTAACAGCCTCAACTTTTTGTTATGTTCAAAGGGTACTTAAACGCGGTACTTTCTAGATTTTCAATTTTTTTCTAATGTACAGGAAAGCAGAAAGCTTTAATGGTTCACTGTTTAACGTGGCTCACTCTTGAAAAATGAACAGTCTACCCTACCTATACAATATTATGAGACTATAATTATGACAAAACTCAACAAATAAACAAATTTATCAATAGAGAAATGCCAAACTACCAAATCTGCAAATGAGTAAAAATATGATATCTACAAATCGTCGTCCTAGTATTAAAGTGCGGTATACGCCAAATCGCATTTCGCGCTCCTTTCAAATCTGTTATTCGTTGGTGAGATATTCAGAATGGTTTTAACGTATTTCCATATATATCTATATATATAAATTTTAGTGTTGAATTAAATAAAACACTTTTTAAAAAAAGGAATTTAGAGACGGAGCTCTAGATTCTTGAGGTTATCTTTATTGTTGCAAAGTTACTTAAAGTCTGACCAGAATGTCGCAGACAACTGGTATTTATAATCTTATTTTCTAAAGACATACATGGCTCATTTCATATACGACTTGTGTTAGTGTATCTTTTGGAAGTCTAAATATGATATGTGGTTTGCGTCTTTCTTTGTTATTAATTCTTATGGTTTTGTTTAGTCTAATATTTGTTTATTGGAGTATTGCATTATTACTTTTGAACGGATATGCATTCGTACGCAAAAGTGTTTAGCTTTTCGTTTGGATTATAATGTGTTCTTTGTTTCAATATGAAGTTATCTTAAAAAATGCTTGTATCGTCATTCTTGGTTATAACACCTCCCTCTTTCGAGTGTTCTAACGGTTGGAAAGCGACCGTTGGAAGGCTTATATTTGTAACAGTTTTTTAATTCTTTAATTTCATTTTTAAATACATGATTGCAAAAAGTATTATTGATATTATTATTACGATAGTTATTACATTATATGTTACATGTTTTGTATGTATTTTTGATTCTAATATTTCAATATTATTTATAGGTTGGAAATGTAATTCCTTAAAGTAATTGTCTGAAAAGTTATAGTTTATTAATGGTATTATTTTATAGTTATTTTGATATAGTTTTCTATTGTATGTTACATTTTTTATTTTTATTTTACAATTTTCGAATTCTAAATTATAGTTTCCTTGTAAAGTATAATCTAAGTTATTACAATGTTGTTCTAACTTTTCATTCTTTATGTTTTTACTATTAAATATTTTTCTTTATTGATAATAATATTTTCCTCTTTGTAATCTTTAATATTACAGTCTAGTTTAGAATTATTTTTAAATATGTTTTCAATACAATTGTCTTCAATTTTTATTAGATTTTTTATTTCTTTGTTTATATAATACATAGTTTTATTAAGTTCTATAAATTCGTTGTAAGGTATTGTTATAATTTTATCTTTTACCGGGAGGGTATGTATAGATATTTTGTTATATAAGTTTTCATTAAATCTTGGTATGCTTAGGATAATTAGTAAGTTTTCGTTATAAGTAGCCAATGTCAACTTTATCTCTTTTAGTTTTTCTATGTTAATATCGAAGTCATAAATTTCTTTTATAGTTAGTATATCTTGGGTTAATATTCCTGTCCTGCTGGTCATTATGATATTGTCAATTTTTTCTATTATTTGTTGTACTTCTATTAAGTTTCTATTGAATTCTAGTTCCATACGTAAAGTATTTATTTCAGATTTGATTTCTTTGTATTTAGTTAATGTTTTTGAACCTTGCTCAAGTATGTCTTGTAATTGAAAGAATTGTTCATTAAATTGTTTGTTAATGGTTACTTGTTTGTTATTGTTTGCTAAAAGTTATCTGTTACTATCTTCTAAGTTTTGTAACTTTTCTTCTATGGTTTGTCTATCGTCGTCGTCCATGGTTCCATATATGTATTTCATTCCTTTACCTACAATGTTAATTAGTCCTCGTTTATGAATAATATGGTGTGGGATAATTGTTTGAAGTCTTATTTCTAGTATATTTATCTTTTGTTATTGCAAATTGTTAGGATTTGCTAGTAAATGGTATTGATCTTTTAACTGGTCTATCAATGATTGGCATTCTGTAAGGTTAATTACATGTAATAGAATGTCATAGTTATTTATAAGTTTAATTTGTCCTTCTTGTATGACTAAAAATTCTCTATCTATCTTTGTTATTTTTGTATCACTAGTTTTTACTCAACGGCGTATACAAGAGGGGGGTCACGGGGTCATGACCCCCCCCGAGAACTCAAAGATATACGCACAAAATAATAAGAAAAGCAAAAATATTTGCAATCGGAAAATATAATTTGAAAAAAAATATTTTTGTATAGCTTTGGAATAGGCTACCTATTCATTATTGGTAAAGTTTATTTACCTTCTCTTATCAACATTTACAAGCCATTGCCCGAATAATACTATTGGGGTTTTATTGTCGAAATTAAACAATTTTTTTTGTTGGTTAAGATGTATCAAATAGACGATTTTAACCACTTGCATTCAGAAAATTTTAGCATTGATGTATTTTTTGATTCAAAATCAATTTGGTAGATCTACGTTTTTGGCAGATATACACTCTTTAATTCTAAAAGTATTTTCAATATTGTTTTTGATCGGTTTAACTTACTTATATTGTGAGAATTTTGTTCAACAAGGAAATCATCTTCGATAAAAAAAAATAAATGAATGAATGGATAAAAAAAGCTAACAGACGATATTATACGAATATTACAATGAAAAACAAACATTTTACTTTAAACCGTATTCGATACACCAGGGCCGTTCCGACTCAAACCCAGTACCAACATGTTTCAGAATAGGTTACGTACGAATTACCATCAAAAAAGGCGATTTAACTAGTTGAAATGTCGGTTTATATCGACTTTTTGCATGTAAGAATACCTATTTTGGTTACTAGTTCATAAAATTTTTAGCTTCGAACTTAGACAAAAAGTCAGCAGCCTAAAAAGAAAGTCGAAAAAAGGGTCGACTTTTATCGAATTTTTGATTTTTCTTCCCATTATGTAGTACATAGAAAAAAAGTTGATATAAATTGATTTTTTAACCTGTCGACATTTTTATTTTTAGTTCGATATTTTTTCTATCGTTAATAATTTCATTCCAACGCAACGTAACATAAAATACATCGCTCTGCTTGGAATGTTTGAATGAAATCAACAAAAACTCTAATCATACATTCTTGTCTGACTTTTAAACACGAATTTAACAGTTACTATTAATTTTGGATTATGTTTAAAATACATTCTCTTTTGATCGTATCGATCGTATATTCGATTGATGACAATCCAACGCGAGGTTAAGCGTGCTTTTAAGCATTATTCCCTAAACTATGAATTGATCATAGAATCAGTCAGTCAAAGTCAATTTGTTCGTGAAATGATCGTCGTTTTTTTGACGCAGAAAGCGTCATGACAAATAATATGTAACCGTCCTGTTTGTTGAAAATTTGTTTTCATCAACGCCAGTCAATTTACTTGCTAAAGCTTTTGGCGTTTACAAACATGCTCTCTGCCTTTTCAACAATCATCAACTCGATTTTTGTACTGCTGAGTTGCACCGTAGATGATGTATTCAAATTCGTGACTTTAGCGAACTTGACTATTGAACACAATACTAACGCAGTAAAATTTGTATTTGCATTTTTTAAGAGAAGACTTTTGCAGTTTGCGTTAACGAATATTCCGCAAACATATTTCATGGCACCATTCATGGAACGTGGCGAGCCATTCGCAGAACGGCATGGCCCCCTTTATAGGAAGGCACCTGGGGCATTTGCTCCAGTGCCACACCCCTAGACACAGCCCTGTCATACACCCTAAAAGCATTTTTTGATTGAGATCTGAATTTATTAAAGGATTTTTGGCTTATCTACGAATTAACTTTTAGGGATTCCAAAAATTTGATCAATTTATTTGTATGCAGATTTTTAAAAATAGGCAATCAATGCATCAATTTTATTCAAATGAATAAGACCATATTGGGTCTGCATTCAATTTTTTAATCTGCGGCCAATACTTCACATGTTCATTTTCAGGCTTCAATAAAAACAAATTGTGGAAGCTAAGAATTTTTGTCTTCAATAAAAGAGTGGTTCTAACTACCACAATTTTTGATTGATAAATGAGAAAATTATCCCCTCATTATTATCCCCTTATCAGATTAAAAAAAAAAATTAATGCAAACTGTCGCTTAAAACTGTCTTCAAATATTATATTTATTTTTATATTATTTTTATATTTATTTATTAATATTAAGTAAAATATTAAGATTAACATCTCCAAAGCCTACATATTTTTAGCGTGCACAAAAAATCCATACGAAATATTTTTGGTACACAACCTCAAGATCATATTAAAATTCGGGAGTGGATCAAAATTTGGTTTCCAAAACTCAGCTCAACAAAATTTGTGTTTTACCCAGAAAGTAATAAGGGTATTCATGCAACGTCGTAAGTTTACAAATTGTGTAAAAAGTATGCATGAACGACCTTTGTTATACATTTGATTAAATGCTAGGTAATTCAATCAGAGTAAGAGTCACAATGACGTTTGGATAAGTTTAACCAGTTTGGTTAATTTTACGAACAAAATCCCTTGATAACTTTAACAAAATTGTATGAATCATTTCCCATACAAAATTTGACAATTCATTAACCAAAAGATAAATTTAACAAATTTGTAAACTTATCTACGATTTTACGAAATTGCATGAATATCCTTAATATAAAAATGTATAAGCTTTGCCAGCAAATAATAATACAGTAGACGCTCGATTTAGTAAATCTAAAAAAATTAACTATATTGAACACACAAAATTATATATAAAAAACATATTTTTTGTTTTACAAAAATGTCCCGAAAGAATTTAACATTGCTTAAGGACACTAAACAAGTGTTTCTTTTTTTTAAACCTCATTGAAAGCTTGCGAAAAAGTAAACAATCTCGAAAGTGTGAACAGGCTGGTTTTATTACCTTACTATATCGAGCGTCTACTGTATTTTATTTTAAGATCATTAAAAAGTAATTGAAAAAAGAAGAAAAATTACGCCCTTTTTACAATTTCCAAACTTCTCTTTATTTTGCCAAAATTATGTAAACGGAATTTGGAGAATATTGAGAAACAACATTTCGAAAGAAAAGTTTTGCAAAACGAGTTTTGACCTTGCTAAAATTTCGACCCCAACTCTTTATAATTAAATAAAAAAAAAGGTAACATTTGTGGGACCAGCAAAAATTAATTCCAAAAAAAGTACAAAACGCGAAAAAAATGGAAACCGTGGATCAGTCTTTTAATTAATAAATTTATAAGAGCTGAATTGGGTTTTTGTTTTGGTATGACCCCCCCCAAGAAATGGAGCTGTATACGCCGCTGTTTTTACTGAAGTTATTAATAAGGGAATCACTATCATGATTGCTATGGTTTTGCTTGTCTTCATTTTGTGTTTTAGTAAATTTCTTTTTCTTTCTAAATTGGTCTTTGTGAAGGAGTTGTTTTCTTAAGTGGGGTTTGATTACTAATTTTTTATCAATTGTTTTCAGTTGTTTTACTTTCTTGTGTTTGGTTTTTAGTTTATTAAACCGTTCTGGGTTGTTTATCTTTGTAAAATTTGGATTGATTTCTAATCTAATCTAATCGATTTTTATTTATTTTGTCTAGAGTTTTGTTCTTATTTGTTTCTATTCTATCATATATTTTTGTATTATCTATTTTACCTAGATGTATCTCTAAGGGTCTCTCTTTTGTAGTGAGATGTATTGTTTTGTTATATGTATTTACTGCTTTTGTTACTACATCAAGAAGTTTTTCAGTTTTCTCTAGTAATCTAATATGTTCATTAAGGGTGCTGTGAAGGCGTTCCACATCCGAATTTCCGGTGTGTCTATAAGGGGTGGTAAAATGTGTTAGTATATTCTTTTCTTTTAGATAATTTTCTATAGAATAAGTTTTGAAAGTGGGGTCATTATCTAGAGTTAATTTTTTGGGTTCAGACATGTATGAGAACAGTTTTTCCATAGCATTTAAAATGTCTTTTTGGTTTTTTGTTTTAAGTTTTTCTACTCAAGCATACTTGCTGAATTTGTCGATACAACTTAAGTATTTGTTATTGTTGGGTAGGATCCATATGTCCATATGGTAATGAATGTGTGGTTCTAAGGGTGTTTCTGTTTTTTCGTATGGTAGTTTAATAGGGTTTCTTTCTATTTTCAAGTTGCAGATATCGCAATTATTTATGATTTTTGTTATTTGTGTTTTAAGATTTGGGTAATAATACTTTCTTTTTAGATCTAAATATAATTTTTCTATTCCTACGTGATTTAATTCATTATGTTTTTTGTGTATGATTTCTTCTAGATTGGTTATATCATAAACATCTTCTAAGAATGAATGAGCTCTGACTAAAGTTTGGTTGTTGTGGTGTGTTTTCCAATAAGTTTGGAATTCTAAAAATAGTTTATCGTTATTACAATATAAAACGTTCTTATGATCTATATCAATTTCTGATATGATTTTTTCGAAGTCTGATTCTTTGAAGTTTCTTCTAATTATTTTTATTCTTCTTTTGTTAAAAGGGAAGGTTATGATTTCATCATTTTGTTCTCCTATTTCTATGATAATTTGTCGAATAAATATATTTAAACTTTGTTCGGTGATGGGAATTAAGTTTGAACTATCTGCTTCATTTGAGTGTTGTGTAGAAACAAGTTCTAAAATGTTTAATACATTTTCGTAATTTGTGTCAATTTTTGTGTTGTCATGTGAATTGGTTTCATCTATTCTTATTCTTGATAGCGCATCGGCTACCTTATTTTCTTTTCCTGCAATATGTTCGATTTGAAAATCGTATTCCTCCAATTTTATCTTCCATCTCTGGAGTTTAGAGTTAGGTTCTTTGAGATTGTGCAACCATGCTAATGGTCGATGATCTGTTTGTATTCTGAAATGTCTACCGTAAAGGTAATGGCGGAATTTTTTGGTTGCCCAAACGATTGCTAAAAGTTCTTTTTCTATAGCCGAATAATTACATTCGTGTTTATTTAAAGTTCTGGATGCGAAGCATAGTGGTCCATGTGATTGGCTTAAGACTGCTCCAATTGCGAAATTGGATGCATCTGTTGTTAGTGTAAATTCTTTATTAAAATCAGGATGTCTGTTTAATAAATCGTCTGACATTGCTAATTTTAATTTCTCGAATGATTCTTTATATTCTGTGTTATCTATATTTATTTGTTTTTTTTTTTTTTTTAAGCACATAGTTAGTGGTCTTATGATCTTGGCGTAATCATGGATGAACTTTCTGTAGTATCCGGTATCCGGTATCCTAGGAAAGATCGAATTTCCTTAATCGTTTTTGGTATAGGAAAGTTTTTTATCGTGTTTATTTTGTTGGGATTACGTTTTATTCCATCTGGGATAATTATATGACCTAAGAACTCGCTCTCTTTTTTCATAAAATCGCATTTATTCAGGGATATCTTCAAGTTTACAGACTGTAATTTGGTGAAGATTTTATTTAGTGAGTTTATATGTTCTTCTAATGAAGTTGAGATTATTATTATGTCGTCGAGGTAGACGTAACAGATTTTCCCTACATATTCTTTTAGTACATTCATTCGTTGGAATGTGGCGGGGGCATTTTTAAGACCAAATGGCATTCTTAACCATTCGTAATGTCCTTATAGTGTTAAGAAGGCTGTTTTCTCTCTATCTTCGGGATTTACCTCGATTTGGTGAAATCCTTTCGTTAAATCTAGTGTGGAAAAGTAGTTAGCTTTTCCTAATTTGTCTTATATGTCGTCAATTAGTGGAATAGGGAATTTATCCTCTTTTGTTGCGTTATTCAACTTTCGATAGTCAATGACTATCCTCCACTCCTTATTTCCTACCTTGTCTCCTTTCTTTGGTACAATCCAGATTGGGGCATTGTAAGGTGAAGTACTTGGTTTGATAATTTTTTGATCTAATAGATCTTTGATATGTTTGTCCACTTCTTTTTTGTGGATTTCGGGATATCTATATATCCGTGTGAAGATTGGTTCTTCATTTATTGTGGGGATTTTATGTTTTACATGACTGGTAAAACTTAAATCATCTCCTTTTTGGTAAAATACCTTTTGGTGTTGTTTCAATAATTTAAATAAACTTTTATGTTCCTCATCGTTTAGATGTGAGACTCTTTGGCTTTCCAAATTTTCGAAAGTAAATGTGTCTTGTGGAATTAAATTGTTTAAATGATATATTTCTATTTGATATTCTCGTTCGTCTTCCAAAGAAAGGAACAGTGGAATAATCTGTTCGCTTAGTTTTAGTATTTTGTTTTTAAAATCAATGCTGGCATTATTTGGAAATAATATATTGTTTCCAATTAATCCATCAAAGTTGACATTAAAGTTGTTAATTTGAAAAATGCAATCCACGCGAGATTTGAGTGCAAACTTTTCTTTTGGTATAGCTAATTCTTTATCTATGAATATGGAAGTACCTACTGTTTTGATTTCTAATGGGTGTTCTCTTGTTTTAGTGTAATTTACTGGAGCTTTCTCTTTGTTTATTAGACTATTAGTGGCTCCCGTGTCAATTAATAGTCTTAACGTTACATTATTTTTTTCTAACCTAATAAAGGGGAGTTTGTTGTCTCGTTGAGTAGACAGGTTTCCGAGGCTACATTCGGAAAA
Source organism: Dasysyrphus albostriatus (assembly GCA_946251815.1). NCBI lineage: Eukaryota > Metazoa > Arthropoda > Insecta > Diptera > Syrphidae > Dasysyrphus > Dasysyrphus albostriatus. The sequence continues at coordinate 159,522,102 of OX276335.1, read as the reverse complement.
ACCGTATTGTTTTGATCACTTTCGTTGTAGTTGGTTTGGATCTTCTTTAATTGACTAGAAGTTGGGTCAACTTCCATGGGTTTATATTGTCTGCTAGGAGGTTTGTAATTTGGGTTATAATTATTACCTTTATAATTTGGATTAGGGTTGTTAGTGTTTTGGTGGTTAAATGGGGGTTTTATATACGTTGGATTTTTAGGTGCGAAATTATTATTTTGATTTGGATATTTTTTATAATTATTTTGGGGGTTTTGTGTAGTTGGAATTTTTGGTGCTTCCAGCAATTTCTTTGGGGTTTCTTTAGATTTTTCATTTACAAAGCCAGCTTGAGTTAACTCATGTAAGGCTGCTTGTAAGTTAGGGAGTTTCAATGCGAATAATATTGTTCGCATGTGAACTGGTAAACGTTCCTGAAAAATGTTTAATGCTGTTTGAGTGTTATGAGTAATTTCCTCATTCTTTCCCTCTTGTACTGTTTTTTGGTTTAATTCACAAAGATTCTTTTGTATTTCGTTATAAAATCCTATTACATTTCCTTTATATGGAGTTTGTCTCATATCATCATACAGTTGGAATGAGGATTTAAATCCTCCGAAATTTTCTACTAGTAATTCTTTTATTTCTTTCCAGGTGGATAAGTGAGCATGTATTTCAATGCAACGTTTAGCCCTACCTATAAGTTTTGACTTCAGTATATTTATACACATTGTCTGTGATTGATTATCGTATTTGTTAAGTGTGGGAGTTATCCCATCAACGTTTGTAATATACGTGTATAAATCTTCTCTTCGTCCATCGAAAGTGTTTAATTTTTCGATGTACTTGAGTGGGTCTAACGTGAGTGTAAGTGACATGTTGGCCTTACAATTTGAGTCTTGCTCTAATATAATATTTTTATTTATTTTTTCAGATATAGTAGGCTCTATATCTAATTTAATATATAATAAATCTGTTCCTAAAGTATCACTGGATTCACTTAATTTAAATTTAAAATTATTCTTACGATCGTTATTATTTTTGTTGCCTTTGGATCCTGTGTTTCTTCTTCTTCTGAGGATTCGTCTGCATACCGATAGGGATTTGGCTTCTTCTTTAAAAATCTTCTGCTGATAAAACTCATTTGTTGTTTTTTGGACAATACGTCTCCTCTACGGATTTCGTGACATTACCATATACGTTGGTTTGAGTCACTAACTAATTGATTAATTTGATTAAATTCACTGAAATAATCTCTGAAATAATCTTAAGAGTCTTTATTTTCGTTAAAGGTTTCTTAATTTTCACTGAATTATATTTGCAAGTACCGATTAAATTCACTGAAATAATCTTAAGAGTCTTTATTTTCGTTAAAGGTTTCTTAATTTTCACTGAATTATATTTGCACGTTAATATATATCGTCGTTAGTTATTCTTTATTTCGTACGCGTATTATTTTTTAAATATTTCTATTACCGATTCTGACTTTTCCCTTACGTGGGTTGACCGGTTTTGAAATACTTGGTAGGTTTTTATTTGCAAAGGATACTCATATGAAAAAGGGTATCCTACCGACTGCTCCAATTTTAGTGTTGAATTAAATAAAACACTTTTTAAAAAAAGGAATTTAGAGACGGAGCTCTAGATTCTTGAGGTTATCTTTATTGTTGCAAAGTTACTTAAAGTCTGACCAGAATGTCGCAGACAACTGGTATTTATAATCTTATTTTCTAAAGACATACATGGCTCATTTCATATACGACTTGTGTTAGTGTATCTTTTGGAAGTCTAAATATGATATGTGGTTTGCGTCTTTCTTTGTTATTAATTCTTATGGTTTTGTTTAGTCTTATATTTGTTTATTGGAGTATTGCATTATTACTTTTGAACGGATATGCATTCGTACGCAAAAGTGTTTAGCTTTTCGTCGATTATAATGTGTTCTTTGTTTCAATATGAAGTTATCTTAAAAAATGCTTGTATCGTCATTCTTGGTTATAACATATATAATATTCAAGCTCATGTATTGTTTTGACGTAAATACCAAATTTTGGCAATTACGCCCAATTTTTCATTCAATTCAGGAAAAAAATAGTTTGAGAATTGCTTAAACGTACGTCTTATTGTCTGTATGAAACAGTGGCTTTCCAAAACGTCAATTTCACAAGTCACCCATAGTGCACTTGAGTGGTTGATAGCGAACAAAAAGGTAAATGATTTTTTGTTGAATGTCAATTTTCTTATACCTTTTCACAGCATAGAGTGATAGGCTTTAAATAATTTGCTTTGCTAAACCATGAAAATTCAAGGTGGTATAATTGAATTAAAAGAAAATTTAAGATTTTATTTCACTCATACATCGAACAGAAAAAAAAGTTAAAAACTATGAAACAAGCGCATAATTCTTTTTAGTTTGCTTCTACAGTTTTTATTTTGCATATGTCCATGTATAAGACAGGACGGTCAGTGAGCTCCCTTACGTCCGACGGGAGAAGTTAACGAAAATTAAACGAAGAGTACCGCTACATGCTACAACTTCGCAATTATGTGCGAGTTCTATCAATTTCTTGTTTTCACTCGGTTTCGTTTCTAGTTCTATCTTAAGGACCATTCACACAAGAGCGAACAACGACGATAAATCTTTATTTAGTTCATTACTGTAATGCCGAATGGGTTTTTTTTTGACGTACGTGTATGAACAAAAGAAACTTTTTTTTTTATTCCTTGGCGTAAACGGCAAACTCATTTTGGACAAAAACTGAATATTTTGAAAACTAAAAGAGTTTCAGATGTCAGTTAACATGTATAGAAAAGAAAATTTTTAACTACATACCGTACTAACAAATCAAAAAATGCCAGCGCTTATTTTTTTGCATTTGATTTCCCAAAAATGTGAAAATGGCGTATATGGCACTTCAATACTAGGATCACGGAATGTTGCTGCAAATCGTGTTATCTCCTCGCAAATATGTATGCTGCAAAATTTGTGATCTTATTTCTGAGCATGTCATTTGCGAGCACCTTGATCGCAAATGTATTTGAGAACTTTGGGACAACAGTCGCAAATAGTCTGAACACGGTATTCACAGGTTCGCGAGCAATGTCAAGCGTAAGTCATTTGCGATGTATTTGCGAGTTTTTTCATGACGTCAGTGCTCGCATAGATTCGCGACTACCGCAAATTATGTGCACGTAGCTTTAAAACAGTGAACTGCCTGTCAAGTTCAGTGCTTCCAAGTTAAAATAATTTTCTCAGACTTATGTACAAAATTTCAATTTTTAATTAACTGAAAATTTTAACATTATATATATCATTGGGAAGGTAGTTTTATGCACTTTTAGAAAACTTGACACGACAGGCCCTAGCCTACCGAATTTATCTTTCATACCTGTTTGAATGAGGCAACCTCTGTTTTCTTATAAAATTCATTGTGCCCATGTACGTATGCTACTGATTTCGAAACCAATAAACCGATTGAGCTCAAATTTTCGGAGAATAGTTTGTATTTAACCATAATCGTTTGTGAAAAGTTTGGTTAAAATCAATTTAGTAGTTTTTCAAGGAGGGGCAGAAATTCACGCCGGATACAACGTAAAAATATAGCGTTCTTGCATTAAAGCTCTTTTATAGTCTTATTGTTTATTAAAGCGTGATTAAAAAAAATTAACTTTAACAGCCCTAGAATTTACAGAAATAAGTACTGCAAGAAAACCCCGAACTGATAGTACAGTTAAGCCCGCTTATTTTGAATCTATAAAATCATTTTGTTTTTTAATTTTATAACTAATAATAAATAAACTTCAATTATGAAAGCAAATAAAATGCGGGATTGGGTCGCACAAACTTGCTCTCATATGTCTAGAGAACGTTTAAAAATATGCCAGTAGTTCTAGAAATTTGTAGCGACTATGAAACTCGGTAAATCATGAAAACCAGTCAAGTTGTCAATTGAGCTCAAAAGTCAGAATGGCATTTGATTACTTGAAAAAATATGAATAAATGAAAAAAAATTAAATCGTTGAAGCGGTTTCATTAAAAAAATAATTTTGTTACAATTTTAAAAATGGTAAGCCAGTTTTGAATACTTTAGGTGCGTTTTATTGGTATTTATAGCTAGCGTGATATACCGTCCGATTTGAAATAAGAAACATTAAACTCTTTGTATGCGGAGCATCCTCTTTATTGTACGGTTAATTAAAAACTAAATCTAAAAATACCAAATCTTCTTTAAGAAATCACTTAGCTTTTTGCTGAATGTGCACAAATATTGATATATTGTGTGTGGGATGTACTATCGCGAATTGTGTTAATGATATTGAGCAATGGTAATAATGGGATAGTTTTTCTACAGATGGATGGATGACCACTGTTGGTGATCATTAAGATGATGTTTATATTGGATGGATGATGTTTATATTGGATGACGGATGTGACCATGGTGGTACTTAGTATTGAGGAAATATAATAGGATGAGGATATAAACAGGATAGAGACTGTAATGCAGCAATTATATACGATATTATACGATCGTATATAGATTCCTATTTTTAGTTGTATGACCCTATAACAAGCGCAGCAATGCACACACTAATAAAATAAGGCTACTCACTTTAATATTTAACCCAAGTCAGGCACCACATACGTATTAACTTAACGACATTTTATCTCAACTTTTATATCCACCTTTTCACTGACTTATTTATCGACACTTTTGGGTTTGTTGTTGTTTGGCAAGGGAAATTTTACTGTGCTAGTTTTAACTTTTCAATAAAACACGCCTATTAACATAGATTTGAAAAAAAATTAATGATATATCAACCCGTTTTTGAAATATTTATTTTTCAACAAAAAAAAAATAATATGTTTTAAAAATCCAAAATTTGTATTGACATAAAAAAGCTTTTGTAATAAATTATGACTCAAACTCATTTTGGACAAAAACTGAAATATTTTGAAAACTAAAAGAGTTTCTGATGTCAATTAACATGTATAGAAAAGAGAATTTTTAACTGCATACCGTACTAACAAATCAAAAAATTGCCAGCGCTTATTTTTTCGCAATATACTTAAGAAACTTTCAAACCCAAAAATGTGAAAATGGCGTATATGGCACTTCAATACTAGGATCACGGAATGTTGCCGCAAATCGTGTTATCTCCTCGCAAATATGTATGCTGCAATCTTATTTGTATTTGAGAACTTTGGGACAACAGTCGCAAATAGTCTGAACACGGTATTCACAGGTTTGCGAGCAATATCAAGCGTAAGTCATTTGCGATGTATTTGCGAGTTTTTTCGTGACGTCAGTGCTCGCATAGATTCGTGACTACCGCAAATTATGTGCACGTAGCCTTAAAACAGTGAACTGCCTGTCAAGTTCAGTGCTTCCAAGTTAAAATAATTTTCTCAGACTTATGTACAAAATTTCAATTTCTAATTAACTGAAAATTTTACTTGTGTTTACTATGCAAACTGCATTTTTTTAAGATCAATCAAGCGAGTAATTCAATTAAGCGGAGTTCAATAAACCGTATTAAAATAAAACACTGAGAAAAAAATTGAGCTCATTCATATTTAAATCAAACTCAAACACATATGATTTGGCATGGAATCGATTTCTATTTTATTTAAATCGTTGCAACGGTTGAACATGATTTTGTTTAAATTTACCATGCTTTTTATTTAACATTATGATAGCTATTTCTGTTTATTTAAATTTACTTCATTTGATGTTGTTTCAAATAGAATCATATTAATCTTCTTAAGTATTTTCGGGCTTGGCTCGAAGATGTTTTCTGTTTAAATCAAATGATTTCAATGTTAGTTTGTTTTCAAATAGATGCTAGCCCATTTTAAATAAATACAAATGTTTCCTATTTGTAATGATGGAAACGTTACTTATAATACATGTAGCATACATTAATATCGTCGGTTCAAAGTTTAAACTCACTTACAAACAAAATACACTTTTTTGTCACAGAAAAAGTGAAAAGTGAATGATGAATGAAGGATTTGGGGTATAAGTGCACTGCGACCATTAAGATCTATTGTGCCCCCGTCTCGAGCTGGATGAGGTTACTCATACTACTGCACGTTCTCCAAGTTTGTTTCCTTGAGGAACTTGAGTATTTGGAGTGTTTTTAGGGAGAGTAGTTTGCTCTCCTCTATCTGGTGATTTCCCAGATACCTGTATCTTTGATGCACGAGTGCATCACATCTTCCTAGTATATGGTCCGGTGTCTCCTCATGAGCATTGCAGAATCTGCACGCGGCGCTGTTCTCTAAGCCAAGAATGTGGAGGTGTCTCCTAAGCTTACAGTGGCCTGTGAGGAGACCCGTTATTATTCTAAGTTTGTTCCTGTTTAAGCTTATACAGGACTGGAATCGTTCTTTGTTGTGATGCCCAAGCAGAAGTTTGGCCTGTCTTAGCTTTGGGAGTTCGTTCCAGATTTTTGATCTTTTCACCTCCTCTTCTGTTTTGATTTTATGTTTTATCACGTTTTCTCCTATTCCGCAATAAGGCTCTGGTCCCGTAATGGGTGTTATTGCCCCTATTTTTGCTAAGGAGTCTGCCTCTTCATTGCCTTGTATGCCAACGTGGCCAAGGACCCAATAGAGGTTGACAGAGTTATGTTTGCCCAGTTCGTTTAGCCTGCCTACACACTCCCATACCAGTTTAGAGCTGATGCTATATGAGCTGAATGCTTTGAGTGCGGCCTGGCAATCCGACATGATTGCAATATTTTGGTTTTTATATTTTCTTTCGAGATTTCTTTCGGCACATATTCCTATGGCATTAATTTCTGCCTGAAAAATGCTAGTAGACTGTCCCATCGGTATTGAAAGTTTGGTTCTAGGCCCATAAATTCCAGCACCAGTCCCTTCCGAAGTTTTCGATCCATCAGTGTACCACTTGATGGCGTTTGCTTTAAGAGTGTAGTTTACGGTTTCATCCACCCACTCTTTTTTGCTACTTAATTCCACATGAATTTTTTTTGAAAGTTATACTTCTTAATCATACCATCTCTTGGGATATGAAGAAGGTTCGATTCTGTGGACTTACAAATCGAGTCGCTTTGCCTGAGACTAATGATTTTCCCTGTCCCAGTTCCCTCTTTTGCAAATCTCATGATGGCTCCCTTAGCAGCGCTTTCTAGGGCCACGTGTAGTGGGGTCAAGTGAAGAATGACTTCCATTGCTGCTGTAGGGCATGTTCTCATTGCTCCAGTAATGCAGATGCATGCTAGCCTCTGTACCTTTTCTAGTGATTTCATAGTTGTTGTAAGTTCGGTTCTTTTGTGCCATGCAACCGCCCCATAGGTAATGATGGGTCTTACCATCATGGTGTACATCCATCTAAGGATGTTTGGTTTACAGCCCCATGATTTACCTGCAAGTCTCTTGCATATCATGAGAGCTTTTGTGGCTTTCCCGACAGTTATTTCGACATGTTTGTTCCAGAGAAGTTTATAGTCTAATGTTATACCTAGATATTTAACTTCCTTCTGGATGTCGATTTCTTCGCCAGCCAACCGGATTGGTTTCATGCGTGGTAGAAGTTTTTTCTTAGTAAATAGAACTATCGTTGTTTTTGTGGGGTTTATGTTCAGTCCCACAGATAGACACCATTTCCTTGTTATATTAAGTCCTCTCTGGATAATATCACAGAGAGTTTCTTCGAACTTCCCTAAGGCTGTTATAACAATGTCGTCGGCGAAACCGATGCAACCTATGCCTTGGGAAGAAAGACTTTCCAATAATTCATCTACCACGAGACTCCACAATAAGGGTGATAAGACCCCTCCCTGAGGACAGCCTCTTGTTGTGATAACTTTCTGGACACTTTGTCCTGCATATGCTTCCGCAGTTCTTGTGCTCAGCATCCCACTTATCCATCTGATTATAGCGATGGGTACTCCCTTCCTTAACAAGGCCCTATTAATAGCTTCATGTGAGGTATTGTCGAAGGCGCCCTCAATGTCTAGGAACGCACATAAGGCCATTTCTTTAGAGTCTAAAGCTATTTGTACGGTGTTTGTGAGTTCATATAGGGCGGTTTCTGTAGATCTACCCGCCCTGTAAGCATGCTGGCGATGGTTCAAAGGCATTTTTATTAATACTTCTGATCTGATAAAGTTATCAATTACCTTTTCCAAAGTCTTCAGTAAGAAGGATGTTAAGCTTATTGGTCTGAAGGACTTTGGATGTGTTGTATCTTTCTTTCCGATTTTGGGAATGAAGATTACCTTAGCTCTTCTCCATAGACTTGGTGTATACCCAAGTGCGATACTACTTCGAAGTATATTAATAAGATAAGGCATTAGTTCATCTTTTCCTTTTTGTAAAAGGGCTGGAAAAATGCCATCTACACCCGGTGATTTAAAAGGTTGAAAGGAGCTTATAGCCCAATCTATCCTGTTAACTGTGCAGATAGCCTTGGCTATCTTCCAGTCCTACCGGTTTGTTCTGAGAGGTATTCTCTCCATTGTGTCTGCTGCCATTGGTATACTACCCGGAAAGTGAGTATTTAGCAAAAGGGTCGACCTTTGCTCCTCATTTTCTGTATAGCTACCATCAGGGTTTCTAAGTGCTAACGATGTTAGTGTTTTCTCTTTTGCTAGAGCTTTGTGTAGTCTTGTTGCTGCTGGAGTTGTAGAAATCCCCTCACAGAAATTTGCAAAACTACTTCTCTTGGCTTTCCTTATCTCCCCATTGTATTTGGTCATCTCTGCAGAGTAGTTATGCCACTCTCCAGTTCTCTTTGCCTTATTGAAAAGTTTTCTTACCTTGGATCTTAGTTTCGACAGATTATTGTTCCACCATGGAGCATCGGTCTGTCTTTTTATGGGTCTTAGGGGACAGCTTAGTACATATGCCTCGTTTATAGCACCACTTAACTCATTTACTGTATGATCCAGTTCCAGATAGCTGTTTGTCGTTTCTACTGGTCCTAACTGATCAAGATTTATCTTGAGAGTATCTTTATAAAGATTCCAGTTTGTTTTCTTGGGATTCCTTCCAGAGGTGTTCTCTGTCAAAAGGTTCTCCAGGGTAAACACTATGATTCTATGGTCAGACATTGATAGTTCGTTGGAAACTCTCCAATCCCTGACCAAGCTATTTAAGTTCGGAGTTCCGAAGGTTAAGTCTAAAACTTCTTTTCTTATTCTAGTTACAAAAGTAGGGGTATTCCCTACGTTAAATATATCTAGATTTTTTTCGATAATAAAGTCTAAAAGGTACTCACCTCTTTGGCTTATATCGGTACTTCCCCATGTTGTATGGTGGGCGTTTGCATCGCACCCGACCATAAGGGGTAGTCTTTTGCTATTGCAGTAGTCCACTAGTTTCCGAACTTCTGTTGGTGGTATATATCATCACCAGAAAAATATGCGGATGCTACAACCATCGTCTGAGGGCTGCCGTCAGTGTAAATTTGGGCCTGTATTGCAACTAGATCCCGCGTAATAAATTCTGAAAGACATATAAAATTTATATTATTTCATATTTTTATGCATGCTCTGGGCGAGTCGTGTCTCGTATCCCATATAACTTTAGAGTCCTTACTTGTTAGGCCTCTTATTTGGCCCCCGTAAATCCAGGGTTCTTGAATCAGCGCTAGTCCCAGGTTATCAACAGTAAATTTCCGCGCAATGACAGCTGATGCTGCCTTAGCGTGGTGTAAATTCACCTGGGCTAGCCTAGTGCTGATCCCGCGTCCAGTCATGTCGTTGCCTTCTAGAAGATGGGGGCGAATGCCCCTTCATCTTCGAGTAGCTTTTCTTCTTCCTCATTGGTAGGAAGCACTTCATCTGGATCGGATTCGCTAGGAGAGAGGTCTATGCCCTCCATCTCTTTGCTTATCCGACTTCCTGCATCCATTGCCAGTGGTGTTACCTGGCTCTGGATTGTAGTTATGGGACGGGTTGGGGTATGGGGTGTGATTTGGGTTTTTTTGTGAGGGTTCAGTTGGTTGGAGAGGTTGGGTTTGCTGGGAAGTTTGGATGGTGTTGGGTGTGTTGGGAATCTGGGCTGTGTCAGGATTTTTGGGGTGGGGTATCGAGGGACTGGAGAGGTAAGTGTCCTTGGTGTTTATGGCTGAGGTGATGGCAGAAGTTTTCTTCCTTGCGGCATCACGGTTGGGGACTGCTGCCTTACGGAGACCTGTGACGGCTATCTTCCCGAACTTGTAGTGGAGCTGGTGATCTGCCTTCACTATTGCCTCTGCTGACTGACCGTCAATGCCGATCACAAGCAGCTGACCCTTACCCTCGATCTTGCTTTTAAGGACTTTCCACGCTTTCACCGTCAGACCATCATTTTGGGCCTCTATGAGCGACAAGGATTTCTTATCGTCTTGCCCCGTGCTCCTAGGCAAGAACAGCGTGATTGTGTGCATTTTCGGGATGTTATCTCCCAAGCATGCCATCAATTCACTGCCTTTCCAGATTGCCAGTTTTGCGGCTTTCTCTTTTAGCCAATCTGCTGTGTTCTGGCCAGCACAATCGACTAGAAGTAGCCCAGTTCCAAAATGCAAGCCGTTGAATTTGAGCTTGTGCGTCCACCCAAGAGAGACCTCCTCAATTATGGCTTCTTCCAGTGCTGACAACTCATCAACACTAGGTGAAAAGTCACTTTTTCCTTCACTTTTAAAATTAAGTTTCCCGTGCATACCTTTCAATGTTTTATAAAACCGGGCAAAATTATAATTTTTAGATTTTAAATATATTTCAATCTCATTTGCTTAAACGTTTTTTCCACACTAAGCGAGTTTTACTTTGGAACGACGGTAATACGATGGCATTTGGGTACAAGTACCAAGTACTTAAGTACCAAAGTACTTGAGCAGTACTTTCAAGTGCTTGACCAGTACTTTCAGGTTCTTACAAGTACTTTCAAATATTTTCAAGTACTTTCAAGTACCTTCCAGTTCTTTAAGTAATATTTGCATCAATTTCAATTTAAAGAGGATTTTACTACTCGTTTCATCAGAAATAAGTGTTTTTACCAAAAGACAAGAAATCTTAAGTCCAAAATTATTGTCACCGAAAAAATGCATTTATTTACAAATTACAAGAAGTTATTCTCTTGTTCCTTATAGCCCGGTAGCCGGTGTCGTCAATAGTCAGTCGGAAATAGACATTATATATATCATTGGGAAGGTAATTTTATGCACTTTTAGAAAACTTGATACGACAGGCCCTAGCCTACCGAATGTATCTTTCATACCTGTTTGAATGAGGTAACCTCTGTTTTCTTATAAAATTCATTGTGCCCATGTTCGTATGCTACTGATTTCGAAACCAATAAACCGATTGAGCTCAAATTTTCGGAGAATAGTTTGTATTTAACCATAATCGTTTGTCAAAAGTTTGGTTAAAATCAATTTAGTAGTTTTTCAAGGAGAGGCAGAAATTCACGCCGGATACAACGTAAAAATATAGCGTTCTTGCATTAAGGCTCTTTTATAGTCTTATTGTTTATTGAAGCGTGATTAAAAAAAATTAACTTTAACAGCCCTAGAATTTACAGAAATAAGTACTGCAAGAAAACTCCGAGCTGATAGTACAGTCAAGCCCGCTTATTTTGAATCTATAAAATCATTTTGTTTTTTAATTTTATAACTAATAATAAATAAACTTCAATTATGAAAGCAAATAAAATGCGGGGTTAGGTCGCACAAACTTGCTCCCATATGTCTAGAGAACGTTTAAAAATATGCCAGTAATTCTAGAAATTTGTAGCGACTATGAAACTCGGTAAATCATGAAAACCAGTCAAGTTGTCAATTGAGCTCAAAAGTCAGAATGGCATTTGATTACTTGAAAAAATATGAATAAATTAAAAAACAATTAAATCGTTGGAGCGGTTTCATAAAAAAATAATTTTGTATACATATGTACATACATACAATTTTAAAAATGGTAAGCCAGTTTTGAATACTTTAGGTGCTTTTTATTGGTATTTCTAGCTAGCGTGATATACCGTCCGATTTGAAATAAGAAACATTAAACTCTTTGAATGAGGAGCATCCACTTTATTGTACGGTTAATTAAAAACTAAACCTAAAAATACCAAATCTTCTGTAAGAAACCACTTAGCTTTTTGCTGAATGTGCACAAATATTGATATATTGTGTGTGGTATCGCGAATTGTGTTAATGATATTGAACAATGATAATAATGGGATTGGGTTTCTACATGTGGATGGATGACCACTGTTTGTGATCATGTATGGATGATGTTTATATTGGATGGATGATGTTTATATTGGATGGCGGATGTGACCATGGTGGTACTTAGGATTGAGGATATATAATAGAATGAGGATATAAACAGGATGGAGACTGTAATGCAGCAATTATATACGATATTTTACGATCGTATATAGATTCCTATTTTTAGTTAAATGACCCTATAACAAGCGCAGGAATGCACACACTAATAAAATAAGGCTACTCACTTTAATATTTAACCCAAGTCAGGCACCACATAAGTATTAACTTAACGAAATTTTATCTCAACTTTTATATCCACCTTTTCACTGACTTATTTATCGACACTTTTGGGTTTGTTGTTGTTTGTCAAGGGAAATTTTACTGTGCTAGTTTTAACTTTTCAATAAAACACGCCTATTAACATAGATTTAAAAAAAATTAATAATATATCAACCCGTTTTTGAAATATTTATTTTTCAACAAAAAAAAATAATATGTTTTAAAAATCCAAAATTTTTATTGACATAAAAAAGCTTTTGTAATAAATTATGACTCAAACTCATTTTGGACAAAAACTGAAATATTTTGAAAACTAAAAGAGTTTCTGATGTCAATTAACATGTATAGAAAAGAGAATTTTTAACTGCATACCGTACTAACAAATCAAAAAATTGCCAGCGCTTATTTTTTCGGAATATACTTAAGAAACTTTTAAACTCGATTTCCCAAAAATGTGAAAATGGCGTATATGGCACTTCAATACTAGGGTCACTCCTCGCAAATATGTATGCTGCAAAATTTGTGATCTTATTTGTGAGCATGTCATTTGCGAGCTCCTTGATCGCAATTGTATTTGAGAACGTTGCGACAACAGTCGTAAATAGTCTGAACACAGGTATTCACAGGTTTGCAAGCAATGTCCAGCGTAATTCATTAGCGGTGTATTTGAGAGTTTTTTCGTGACGTCAGTGCTCGCAAAGATTTGCGACTACCGCAAATTATGTGCACGTAGCTTTAAAACAATGAGTGCTTCCACGTTAAAACAATTTTCTCAGACATTTCAACTAACTGAAAATTTTACTTGTGTTAAGTGCGCAATCTGCATTTTCTTAAGATCAATCAAGCGAGTAATTCAATTAAGCGGAGTTCAATAAACCGTATTAAAATAAAACACTGAGAAAAAAATTGAGCTCATTCATATTTAAATCAAACTCAAACACATATGATTTGGCATGGAATCGATTTCTATTTTATTTAAATCGTTGCAACGGTTTGAACATGATTTTGTTCAAATTTACCATGCTTTTTATTTAACGTTATGATAGCTATTTCTGTTTATTTAAATTTAGGTACTTCATTTGATGTTGTTTCAAATAGAATCATATTAATCTTCTTAAGTATTTTCGGGCTTGGCTCGAAGATGTTTTCTGTTTAAATCAAATGATTTCAACGTTAGTTTTTTTTCAAATAGATGCTAGCTCCTTTTAAATAAATACAAATGTTTCCTATTTGTAATAATGGTAACGTTACTTATAATACGAGTACATGAAGCATACATTAATATCGTCGGTTCAAAGTTTAAAGTCACTTACAAACAAAATACACTTTTTTGTCACTGAAAAAGGGAAAAGTCACTTTTTCCTTCACTTTTAAAATTAAGTTTCCCGTGCATACCTTTCAATGTTTTATAAAACCGGGCAAAATTATAATTTTTAGATTTTAAATATATTTCAATCTCATTTGCTTGAACGTTTTTTCCACACTAAGCGAGTTTTACTTTGGAACGACGGTAATACGATGGCATTTGGGTACAAGTACCAAGTACTTAAGTACCAAAGTACTTGAGCAGTACTTTCAAGTGCTTGACCAATACCTTTAGGTTCTTACAAGTACTTTCAAATATTTTCAAGTACTTTCAAGTACCTTCCAGTCTTTTAAGTAATATTTGCATCAATTTCAATTTAAAGAGGATTTTACTACTCGTTTCATCAGAAATAAGTGTTTTTTATCAAAAGACCAGAAATCTTAAGTCCAAAATTATTGTCACCGAAAAAATGCATTTATTTACAAATTACAAGAAATTATTCTCTTGTTCCTTATAGCCCGGTAGCCGGTGACATCAATAGTCAGTCGGAAATAGACATTATATATATCATTGGGAAGGTAATTTTATGCACTTTTAGAAAACTTGATACGACAGGCCCTAGCCTACTGAATGTATCTTTCATACCTGTTTGAATGAGGCAACCTCTGTTTCTTATAAAATTCATTGTGCCCATGTACGTATGCTACTGATTTCGAAACCAATAAACCGATTGAGCTCAAATTTTCGGAGAATAGTTTGTATTTAACCATAATCGTTTGTGAAAAGTTTGGTTAAAATCAATTTAGTAGTTTTTCAAGGAGGGGCAGAAATTCACGCCGGATACAACGTAAAAATATAGCGTTCTTGCATTAAAGCTCTTTTATAGTCTTATTGTTTATTGAAGCGTGATTAAAAAAAATTAACTTTAACAGCCCTAGAGTTTACAGAAATAAGTACTGCAAGAAAACCCCGAACTGATAGTACAGTCAAGCCCGCTTATTTTGAATCTATAAAATCATTTTGTTTTTTAATTTTATAACTAATAATAAATAAACTTCAATTATGAAAGCAAATAAAATGCGGTGTTGGGTCGCACAAACTTGCTCTCATATGTCTAGTTGCTTTTAACTTGAGAACTTTTAAAAATATGCCAGTAATTCTAGAAAATTGTAGCAACCAAGAAACTCGGTATATCATGAAAACCAGTCAAGTAGAATTGAGCTCAAAAGTCAGAATGGCATTTGATTACTTGAAAAAATATGAATAAATGAAAAAAAAATTAAATCGTTGAAGCGGTTTCATAAAAAAATAATTTTGTATACATATGTACATAAATACAATTTTAAAAATGGTAAGACAGTTTTGAATACTTTAGGTGCGCTTTATTGGTATTTATAGCTAGCGTGATATACCGTCCGATTTAAAATAAGAAACATTAAACTCTTTGAATGAGGAGCATCCTCTTTATTGTACGGTTGATTAAAAACTAAAACTAAAAATACCAAATCTTCTGTAAGAAACCACTTAGCTTTTTGCTGAATGTGCACAAATATTGATATATTGTGTGTGAGATGTACTATCGCGAATTGTGTTAATGATATTGAGCAATGGTAATAATGGGATAGTTTTTCTACAGATGGATGGATGACCACTGTTGGTGATCATTAAGATGATGTTTATATTGGATGGATGATGTTTATATTGGATGACGGATGTGACCATGGTGGTACTTAGGATTGAGGAAATATAATAGAATGAGGATATAAACAGGATGGAGACTGTAATGCAGCAATTATATACGATATTATACGATCGTATATAGATTCATATTTCTAGTTATATGACCCTATAACAAGCGCAGGAATGCATACACTAATAAAATAAGGCTACTCACTTTAATATTTAACCCCAGTCAGGCACCACATAAGTATTAACTTAACGAAATTTTATCTCAACTTTTATATCCACCTTTTCACTGACTTATTTATCAACACTTTTGGGTTTGTTGTTGTTTGCCAAGGGAAATTTTACTGTGCTAGCTTTAACTTTTCAATAAAACACGCATACTAATATAGATTTAAAAAAAATTAATAATATATCAACCCGTTTTTGAAATATTTATTTTTCAACAAAAAAAAATAATATGTTTTAAAAATCCAAAATTTTTATTGACATAAAAAAGCTTTTGTAATAAATTATGACTCAAACTCATTTTGGACAAAAACTGAAATATTTTGAAAACTAAAAGAGTTTCTGATGTCAATTAACATGTATAGAAAAGAGAATTTTTAACTGCATACCGTACTAACAAATCAAAAAATTGCCAGCGCTTATTTTTTCGGAATATACTTAAGAAACTTTTAAACTCGATTTCCCAAAAATGTGAAAATGGCGTATATGGCACTTCAATGCTCATCATCATCATCATCGGCTCGACAACCGGGGTCCGGTCCTAGCCTCTTTCAACAAGTCTCTCCACCTATCCCGGTCTCGAGCCGACGCCATCCAGTTGCACACCCCAAGGCTTCGGGCGTCCTGGTCTACGCCATCTCTCCAGCGCAAGCATGGTCTACTACGCTGCCGTCTACCATAGAATGTACCACAAAAGACTTTCCAAGCAGGTTCCTCTTCGCTCATTCGAGCTAGGTGCCCTGCCCACCGGAGTCTACCGAGCTTAATTTTTGTCACTATGTCTGCTTCAAGGTAGATTGCGTACAACTCATGTTTGTACCGTCTCCGGAATCGTCCTTCCTCACATATGGGGCCAACAATTCTCCGTAAGACTTTTCTCTCGAACGCGGCTAAGAGGTCACAGTGCCTTTTGCTAACCACCCAAGTCTCGGATCCATACATGAGTACTGGCAGGATCATGGTCCTGTACAGCAGCAGTTTTGAAGTTATGGTTAGATTTCTAGATTTGTATAGCTTTGACAGACTGTAGTAGGCTCTGTTGGATTTGAGAAGCCGCCCACGTATTTCTTCTTCTATATTGTTATCGGCTGCTACTGTTGACCCAAGGTTTTTAAAGGATTGCACCACTTCAAATTCGTGCTCCGCTACCTTGATTGTTTGACCTTCTTCTTGCATTCGACGCCACCATGTACTTTGTTTTACATTCACTAATGTGCAGCCCCAGATTTTGTGCCGCCTGCTCGATCTGGATGAAGGAATCGTGTACAGCTTATGGGTATATCATGAAAACCAGTCAAGTAGAATTGAGCTCAAAAGTCAGAATGGCATTTGATTACTTGAAAAAATATGAATAAATGAAAAAAAAATTAAATCGTTGAAGCGGTTTCATAAAAAAATAATTTTGTATACATATGTACATAAATACAATTTTAAAAATGGTAAGACAGTTTTGAATACTTTAGGTGCGCTTTATTGGTATTTATAGCTAGCGTGATATACCGTCCGATTTAAAATAAGAAACATTAAACTCTTTGAATGAGGAGCATCCTCTTTATTGTACGGTTGATTAAAAACTAAAACTAAAAATACCAAATCTTCTGTAAGAAACCACTTAGCTTTTTGCTGAATGTGCACAAATATTGATATATTGTGTGTGAGATGTACTATCGCGAATTGTGTTAATGATATTGAGCAATGGTAATAATGGGATAGTTTTTCTACAGATGGATGGATGACCACTGTTGGTGATCATTAAGATGATGTTTATATTGGATGGATGATGTTTATATTGGATGACGGATGTGACCATGGTGGTACTTAGGATTGAGGAAATATAATAGAATGAGGATATAAACAGGATGGAGACTGTAATGCAGCAATTATATACGATATTATACGATCGTATATAGATTCATATTTCTAGTTATATGACCCTATAACAAGCGCAGGAATGCATACACTAATAAAATAAGGCTACTCACTTTAATATTTAACCCCAGTCAGGCACCACATAAGTATTAACTTAACGAAATTTTATCTCAACTTTTATATCCACCTTTTCACTGACTTATTTATCAACACTTTTGGGTTTGTTGTTGTTTGCCAAGGGAAATTTTACTGTGCTAGCTTTAACTTTTCAATAAAACACGCATACTAATATAGATTTAAAAAAAATTAATAATATATCAACCCGTTTTTGAAATATTTATTTTTCAACAAAAAAAAATAATATGTTTTAAAAATCCAAAATTTTTATTGACATAAAAAAGCTTTTGTAATAAATTATGACTCAAACTCATTTTGGACAAAAACTGAAATATTTTGAAAACTAAAAGAGTTTCTGATGTCAATTAACATGTATAGAAAAGAGAATTTTTAACTGCATACCGTACTAACAAATCAAAAAATTGCCAGCGCTTATTTTTTCGGAATATACTTAAGAAACTTTTAAACTCGATTTCCCAAAAATGTGAAAATGGCGTATATGGCACTTCAATGCTCATCATCATCATCATCGGCTCGACAACCGGGGTCCGGTCCTAGCCTCTTTCAACAAGTCTCTCCACCTATCCCGGTCTCGAGCCGACGCCATCCAGTTGCACACCCCAAGGCTTCGGGCGTCCTGGTCTACGCCATCTCTCCAGCGCAAGCATGGTCTACTACGCTGCCGTCTACCATAGAATGTACCACAAAAGACTTTCCAAGCAGGTTCCTCTTCGCTCATTCGAGCTAGGTGCCCTGCCCACCGGAGTCTACCGAGCTTAATTTTTGTCACTATGTCTGCTTCAAGGTAGATTGCGTACAACTCATGTTTGTACCGTCTCCGGAATCGTCCTTCCTCACATATGGGGCCAACAATTCTCCGTAAGACTTTTCTCTCGAACGCGGCTAAGAGGTCACAGTGCCTTTTGCTAACCACCCAAGTCTCGGATCCATACATGAGTACTGGCAGGATCATGGTCCTGTACAGCAGCAGTTTTGAAGTTATGGTTAGATTTCTAGATTTGTATAGCTTTGACAGACTGTAGTAGGCTCTGTTGGATTTGAGAAGCCGCCCACGTATTTCTTCTTCTATATTGTTATCGGCTGCTACTGTTGACCCAAGGTTTTTAAAGGATTGCACCACTTCAAATTCGTGCTCCGCTACCTTGATTGTTTGACCTTCTTCTTGCATTCGACGCCACCATGTACTTTGTTTTACATTCACTAATGTGCAGCCCCAGATTTTGTGCCGCCTGCTCGATCTGGATGAAGGAATCGTGTACAGCTTGTTCGGTTCTTCCGATGATGTCGATGTCGTCTGCGTAAGCCAGTATCTGGCTGGATCTGTTGACGATGGTCCCTCTTGTTGCCGTGCCAGAGTGACGGATTGCTTTCTCCAACGCCAGGTTGAAGAGGAGGCAGGCCAAACCATCCCCTTGTCGGAGTCCATTAAAGATGTTGATTGGTCTGGATAGAAATCCAGCTATTTTTACTTGGCTTGTTACGTTGGTCATGGTCAACCTACATAGTCGTGTCAATTTATTTGGGAAGCCGAATTCTCTCATGGCTTTGTAAAGTTCTACCCTGACTATGCTATCATAGGCAGCCTTAAAGTCTATAAACAGATGGTATGTTGGAATGTTGAATTCAAGACATTTTTCCATCGCCTGCCTATGGGTAAAGATCTGATCAGTTGTTGATTTGCCTGGAATGAAACCACACTGATATTGGCCGATGATTGTTTTAGCGTATGGGGTTATCCAGTCTTGTAGGATAGAGGAGAGTATCTTATAGGTGGTATTCAACAACGTGATACCTCTATAATTGCTGCACTTTGTGACATCTCCCTTCTTATGTATGGGGCATATGATACCTTTTCGCCAGTATTCTGGCATTTCTTTATGCTCCCATACGTGCACTATGATATCATGAATTGCTTGACGTAAGGCTGGCCCACCGTGGTGGAATAATTCGGCTGGTATGCCATCGGCTCCCGGGGCTTTGTTTTATTTGAGCCGTTTTATAGCCGTGTAGCTTCTATGTGGAATCAAAGAAGAAATTTTTAGTTTAAACGTTTTATTTAACATAGAACTATTACGATTTGAAATAATGATTATTATATTAACCTTCGGTTCGATCGCAAATTCTAAGTTTGAAATAAAATGCTAACTTGTTGAAAATTATAAAAGTTTATTCCCCGAAATCACAATACGTCTATTCACTTCAATGGTAGAAATTCCAATGATCAGAGTCTATGGCTTGGGAAGTATATAGTTTTTGAGTGTCGATAATTGTATACCATCTCTTTCTTCTTGCGGTTATGTTTATTCCTTCTTATTCGTTTCAGTTCGACCATCCTGACAATCTTCGTCGTCCTCGTCGAAGTCAAGATCTAGCTGGATCCACTGTTTCATTCGATCTGCAGCCCATGTAGCTGAATACGGCTTCTGAGTTCTCGGAGCACCCGGCATGTCAGCAACCTGGTACCTGTCGTGGGGCAGGACGGCGATCACCAAATAGGGTCCTCGATATCTAGCTTCAAGCTTACGCGAAGTACCGGTTGCGGCGACTCCTTCGTTTATCAGCATCACCAAATCTCCTACCTTATAGGTCCTTGCTTTCCTATGTTTTTGGTCATGATGTCTTTTCTGGGATTCCTGGGTTTTCGTCGTGGATTCCGCACCTTCCTTCCGGATATCGTCGATATGGGTAACTGTTTGGTTTAAATTCACACATTCAGCTAGGACATCTCGAAGTGGATCACGAGGGATGTAACCCATCAACAACTGATGAGCTGTCTTTCCTGTTGTTTCGTTGTTGGTATTATTAATTCCCCACTGTACCATTTTTACTTTTTGGTCCCATTTAGTTTCATCTTCGACGGTAGCCAAGAGTGCATGTAAAATAGTTCGGTTATACCGTTCAACCTGCCCATTCGCTCTGGGTGTTTTCGTTGCATTTTGTATGTGTTGGATAGAGTGACTTTTCGTAAATTCTTGGAAAGCGTTGGATGTAAAAGCGGTTCCTTTATCTGATATTATTCGCCGAGGTGATCCAAAAGTAAAGAATAAATCGGTTAGGAAATTCAGTACTGGCTTCGTTTGTGTGTTGGATAGCGCTTTTATATTAATATATTTGGTGAATGCATCAACTAACACGATAAGGTATGTGTTGCCTCTCGTTGATTTTACAAATGGACCAAGGTGGTCAATGTGGACGGTATCAAAGGGGACGCTTCCTTTCTCAATAGGGAATAATTCCCCTCTCGGTTGTATTTCCTTCTTGTTGTAGGCACACTCGACGCAGGCTTTCAGATACTTTTTTACGAATTGAGTCATCCTTGGAAACCAATATCGGGCTCGCAGGTGCGTCATGGTCTTTTTTTCGGAAAAATGTCCCATCAGGTCGTGGCTATTGCGTAGAACTCTATTTCTGACTCCTTTTGGTACAAAGAGTCTAAACTCTCCATCTACCTTTCGGTACAGTCTTCCGTTTTGTAGTGCGTAGTCTTGGTGCGTTTGCTTGTCTGTTCCGTTTTTTGGAACGTTCTGCAAAGTTTTAGCTATTTCGGAGATTTCTTTGTCTTGAAGCTGTAGCGAATATAGCCAGTCCGTTTCTTCGATATTTACTTTTAGGATGTTCATATCCACAACTTCAGATGGCTGTGCGGGTTCACAAGGGTTCCTCGAAAGAGAATCTACGTGAGTCATTTGCTTGCCGGGTTTGTGAATTACTTCATAGTCGTATTCTTGCATGCGCAGCCACCAGCGAGCAATCCTTGGAATCATTTCCTTTTTTTTGGTTGTACTTCTTAGGGCTTCGCAGTCAGTGACAATAAGAAAATGCTTACCGAGCAGATATTGTCGGAATCGATCGGTGGCTTCAACCACCGCAAGAGCTTCCAACTCGTAACTGTGGTAGACAGATTCTTCTTTGGTGGTTTTCCGACTGTAATAGGCAACGGGACGAAGATTTCCATTTTCCCTTTGCAGGAGAACTCCTGCAATTCCTCTGCAACTGGCATCTGTATGTAACTCGTGTTCGGCAATTGGGTTGTACAGTACGAGCACTGGTTTTCCTACTAGACTATCTTTCAATTGATCAAACGCGGCTTGTTCTCTCTCTGTCCACACGAACTTTTGATTCTTCTTTGTTAGGTCGGTGAGTGGTGTTGCGATCAATGCATATTCTTTGATAAATTTTCTAAAGTAGTTAGTAAGCCCTATAAATTGTCTCACTTGGTGCTCGCAAGCAGGTTTCTCGAATTCCTCCACGGCTAGAGTTTTTGCCTTACCGGGTTGAATTGTACCGTCTTTGACGATGTGCCCAAGGAACTCAATCTCTCGTTTGAAGAACTCGCATTTCCTTAAATTCAAGGTCAGGTTTGCTTTTTCAAGGTTCGTTAAGAATTTTTCCAGTTTCTTCATTCCGTCCTCGAGTGATTTTGCGGGTATAACAAAGTCATCCATGTAGCTTACTATCTTTTCCGGTAGCATTCCTTGTTTGACAATCCTCATCAATTTTTTAAAATAAGCTGGTGCATTTACTAGTCCGAATGGCATGACTTTGAACTCGAATAATCCATCCGGAGTGATGAAAGCCGTGAGGTGCATGTGGTCTTTTTTAATTGGTATCTGATAATACCCTGATGCCAGATCGAGTACAATGTAGTAGTCATAACCTACTAAATTATTAAGCTCTTCTTCCACCAACGGCGCTGGGGATTTAACCTTTTTTGTGACCAGGTTAAGCTTGCGATAATCCACGCACATACGTTCCTCTCCGTTCTTCTTCTTAACCAGCACTACGGGCGCAGCGAACTCTGATTCGGATTCCTGTATAACGTCGCTATCCAGCAAGTCTGTTATCATTGCCGTGAGCACTTCTTTTTTTGCATAAGGTACTTTATATGGATGTTGCGATATCGGCTCAGCTTTGTTCAACTCGATGTCCATTTCGACCAAGCTTGTGCGTCCCAGTTCTTTTCGGTCCATTGCTATGCATTTACGGAATTTATTCAGCAGGGCCACTAAGTCCTGGGAGTCGAACTCGTCGTTCATGCAAACGTCAGCTGCGGTGATTTTTGAAAAAGTGGTCCTTGCGGTTGGGCTCGAACTAGCTTTCTGCAAGGTAAGAACATCTCCCTCCTTAGTC
The DNA here is from genome assembly GCA_946251815.1 of Dasysyrphus albostriatus. Taxonomy (NCBI): domain Eukaryota; kingdom Metazoa; phylum Arthropoda; class Insecta; order Diptera; family Syrphidae; genus Dasysyrphus; species Dasysyrphus albostriatus. The sequence continues at coordinate 159,499,275 of OX276335.1, read as the reverse complement.
ATCGTGCAGTTCGGATCGTTTAGTACGTCTTTGCCAACCAGGATAGATGTTGAGAGGTTATCATCCGGTACCACTACGGCATCAACCACAAAATACCCATCATCGATCCCTATGCCGCAGTTCATTTGACCGATAGCCTGGCAAGTTCCACCTCCGAATCCATGTAATGTAATGCTGCATGGCTTAACTGCTACTCCTGTTTCGTTAGCAACAGTTTCAGATACTACAGTCTGCTCGCTACCAGAGTCGAGTATCGCTGAATATTCATTCCCACAAACAATTACCTTTTTGTAATAGCAGTCTGGTTTTCTTTGACTTTGTATAACGTTGATCCTGATATTTTTATCTGCCGGTTTCTCGGTTTTATTTGGAATTCTGTAATTATTTTCTTTTCCAGCAACCCAAGGTCTTTTCCGGGTTTGTGTACATTGTCTCGAAATGTGTCCGATTTCATTGCAGTTATAGCAAGTAGTCGGAGTCCTCGATGGTAGCGAGGGACGACTAAGCCAGCCGGAGCGCTCATTATTTGGTGATCGTCGGGGCAGAATTGTCTGTCTGTTAGTTGTTGGTCTTAGTGGTCCGCCACTGAAAGATGAGGTAGCTCGAATGTTGCCACGAATATTCTCGCACCATTTAATTTTTTCGATGAGCTCAGCGATACTGGAGAAATTCCCTGCGGCTAGACTTGAGCTCAGTTGCGGATCGTTTAAGCCGGTGAGGATATACTGGATGATGGTCTTGTCCGCAAGTTGAATCTTCTTTCCCAGCATATTCATTTCGAAACAAAAGCTTTCGATGGATTCGTTTGGCCGTCTTGTCTTCCTCACTAGCTGTTGGTGGATTTCAACTTCGTTATCTCGGTGTGGGAAATTTGTCTTGAGTCCCCTTGCTAGCTGAGTCCAGGATACGGATACTTCTTGAGTAGTATCCCACCAATATCGTGCCGGGCCATGCATCCTAGAAGCTGCTGCCATTAAGAGCGCTCTCTCATCCCAATCGTAAATGTTCGATAGGGCCTCCACCCGACTCACCCAGCTTTCTGCAGACATTGATGATACCTCACCCGGTGAGAATATCGGTATTGCATCTGCAATCTCCTTAATGCTGAAATTTATTTTTCTTGCTTGTACTGCGTTTTGAATCTGTGCCCCATTGCCTTCTAGTCGTCTCAATTTGTCTGCAATTTCTCGTTCCTTTAACAGGAGGCTCCTTTCATTTTCCAGAAGCGCTTTCTCCCGTCTGATAATGTCCCATTCTCTTGCTCTGAGTGTCTGGTCGTTCACCGTACCTGTGTCAGACGGCGTTACTGCTTCGCTTTCTTCAGTGATACAATTCGTATCAGGATCGATTATGTTGCTTTCAATCGATTCTGGTTCTGATTGGTGTGAGAGCTGCTCTCCCTTCTTTTTATCATGTCCCAGGATTCGGCTTATTAGGACTCTCTTGGTCCCTGTTGTCGCCAGTCCTCTATTTCTGAGCTCGCTTTGTAACTGCTTTATCTTAAGCTTGTCCATAGTGACCTGCGAGAGATTAAAACATTTTAATTAAGCGACAAAATAAACTTCTGTGTATAAATGAGTCCTCATTATCCAATCATTCAAAGCTGAATGCAGCTTGGAGAATTCCTGGGTCTCAAAGATTTCTATTCCTATCTAATACTTAGGGCATACAAGTAAATTCTTTGTCTGTTTTTGTTGTTTTTATTGTTTTTTTTTTTTCTGCATAAATTCAAACGATATTTTTATTTTGTGTCTATCACGAAATCGGTATAATTGCTAACAAATACATTAGTCATTATATATCTAGCCACTATATGCTAGGGGTAGTATAGTTGTGTGTTTCTCTTACTCTCTCAATCTCCCAGTATATATATACAATTACCTTGTTTTCTCTATTATATTAATTTTTATTCGTTTTCATTCTCTTTCTCCTTATAATTTCAAAGCAAAATAGTACAACCACCCTTTCTCCTTTTGTATACCAAAAGTGTACGGAATCTGTACTCATCAACGATCATTTCCCCATTATCAGATTCGTCGAGAATTTTCATTTCTTCACTACTTATCGTGAACAATACTATGTCCTTAAATCATCTTTCTCCTTCATGGACAACTTACTTGCCAGTGTAATGGAAGCAAATATATACAGTGGGATACCACATTTTCGTTCGCCGAAAAGCGTCATCTCCCTCATGTACATTACTCCCTCACATACAGGCCGACTCTATGGAAGCATACGCATACAATCTGATACCGCATTTCGTTCACCGAAAAGCGCCATCTCCCTCATACACATTACTCTCTCATATACGAACTATGTTCTTCAATACAACTAAACGTTTCCCCTGCACATATAGCGCCAAAATGACGGTGGCGTCTGCTGGACTTCTATATATTACTTCTCGTTACAATTTTCAACGATTCAAAGTACAGTCCACGAGATTCCAAAACATTTCCGAAATAAACGCAGATCGTCACTTTTCTGTGAACCAAAATCGTAAACGAAAAGCGTTGTTTTCGATACTCGTTACCCTTTTTAATTAAGAAATACTGCTATTCTACTTCTATAACTTTCTCTACACTTTTTCAAAATAAGCGCAATTCGTCTTCTATTCTGTGAGCCAAAATCGTAAACGTAAAGCGAATGCATTAGTCGTTAAAATTTTTAATTAATAAATACTTCTATTCAATTTCTATGCCTAACTTTCTGTACACATTTCGAAGTAATCGCAGTTCATCTACTATTCTGTGAGCCAAAATCGTAAATGTAAGGCGTTGAATCGAAAAAAGTCGTTACACATTTTATTTAAACGAACTGTTATACAGCTTCTAGTGTTAATATAAATTTTATATACTTAACTTCAATAAGCACGGTTCCGATCCCTCTTCTGATTCTATTACGATTTGAAATAATGATTATTATATTAACCTTCGGTTCGATCGCAAATTCTAAGTTTGAAATAAAATGCTAACTTGTTGAAAATTATAAAAGTTTATTCCCCGAAATCACAATACGTCTATTCACTTCAATGGTAGAAATTCCAATGATCAGAGTCTATGGCTTGGGAAGTATATACTTTTTGAGTGTCGATAATTGTATACCATCTCTTTCTTCTTGCGGTTATGTTTATTCCTTCTTATTCGTTTCAGAACTAAACTTAATTTAACTTCTACAACTAATTAAGAAAGAAATATAATTGATTTGGCAGGCACCCACTGCAACCGGACTCCGTGACGACTTGTTGAAAAAAAGGAAGTTGTTCCATTTCGCGATGACAGCTGCAAAGGTGATGGCAATGGGTGCGTTCGTTTTGTAGCGTTCTTTTTTGTGGTCGATTGGAACATTGCCGCTACAGGGCTCCCCCCTATGTGGGAAGAAAACGTAAAGGTGGTTGGATCGTCCTCCCAGACCTTGACGTTATGCTTGAGCTTTTTTCGTTTGTTGATTTTAATCCAGATGAATTAGTTGGGCCTTCATGACACCGGGTGCTTGCTGATTTGGAAGCCGGTTTGAGTCGCTGTATGGAAATGAAAACTTGTTTGTTCGGCATGGCGATTTTGAAAGCGTGTGGTTTGCGATCCAGCACAGCATAAGGTCCGGAATAAGCCGGTTGCAATGGACGCTGAACATGATCATTGCGAACGTAGACGTGTGACGAAGTTTGTATGTCCCTTGGGATGAAAACTGGTTTCGAATTCCGGCTGGAGAGCGAGGGTGAAAGTCGTTGGAGTGTCTCTCTCAAATCTTGTACGAAACTGATGGGTTCCTTTGGAGCAGTTGATTCAAAAAAATCTCCTGGAAGTCGTAACTCTGTCCCAAACAAAAGCTGTGCTGGTGCTGTGCCGGAGTCATTGACCATTGATCGAAGTCCCAGGAGAACGGCAGGTAGTGCAGTCACCCAACTTCCAGGAAGATGTGCGGTAAGAGCAGTTTTTAGTGCGCGGTGCCAGCGCTCCACCACCCCGTTAGCCTGCGGATGGTAAGCCGTAGTGTGGATGCGTTTGTATCCCAGAACTTGGGAAAAACGCTGAAACAAAGCTGATTCAAACTGGCGACCTTGATCTGTGGTTAGGCGCAGAGGACAACCAAATCGAGCCACCCAGTTGAGAAGAAAAGCATCGGCAACAGATGTAGCTGTAGTGTCTTCAATTGGAATGGCTTCGGGCCAGCGCGTTGCTCGATCGATGCACGTGAGTAGGTAACTAAACCCGTCGCAGGTCGGCAATGGACCGACGATGTCAATGTGAACGTGCTCAAACCTTTCGGCTGCTGCGAATGTACCCAACGGTGGATTGGTATGCCTGTGAACTTTGCTTCGTTGGCAGTCATGACAGCTTCGAGCCCACTTTCCTATGTCGATGTTCATGGATGGCCAGAAGAAACGAAGTGCGATGGTTTTGCGAGAGGCTCTTATTCCTGGATGGCTGAGATTGTGGACCGATTCGAATGCGGTACGTCTGAAAGCTTTAGGTATAAAAGGTCGAGCTCGTCCAGAAGTTGTTTCGCATACCACCTCTGCTTCTGTACCAGGGAGAACAAAGTTAGAGAAATTAAGTTTTTGGCTTACCAATTTCAATTTTTCCAGTTCAGTGTCCTTCTTTTGTGCTACGGCTATGGCATTGAAGTCCATGTTAACCGGATTATCTATGGCTGCAATACGTGAAAGTGCATCTGCTGCAGCATTCTCAGATCCACTGACATGGCAAATATTGGTGGAGAACTGAGAGATGTATTCCAAATACCTTTGTTGCTGAGGTGTCTCTGATGTCGATGGCGTGTTACGAAGAGCAAACGTCAGATGCTTATGGTCGGTAAGTATAACACAAGACCGTCCTTCGATGAAACGTCGAAAGTGCTCGATGGCCAGCTTGATTGCCAATAACTCTCGATCGAAAGTGCTGTATTTCTGCTACCTCTCGGATAAAGCTTTTGAAAAAAATCCAAGGGGTTTGGATTTACCGTCAACAACCTGGAGAAGTACTGCCCCGACGGCTGTGTTTGAAGCGTCAGTCATGAGGCGTAACTCGGAATCCGGTAGAGGGTGTGCTAACGAGGTGACATCTGTTAGAGCTTGGCGACAGCGAAGAAAAGCCGTTTCAGTAGCTGGTGTCCAGTTTAGTGGTGTGTTGTCCTTTTTCTTTGAGCCATGAAGCATTTTACAGAGTGGTGCTTGGTCTGAGGCAGCGTGTGGCATGCTGAGTCTAAAGAAGTTTAGTGCTCCCAGAAAGCGACGTAGCTCGGTAACTGTTGTTGGCTTCGGAAATTCTGCGATTGATTTAATGGAGTCCTGTGGTGGTCTAATACCAGTTGCATCAACTTGATACCCGAGGAATGTTAGTGTGTGCTTTCCAAACTCGCACTTGTCTGTGTTCAGAGTGATGCCATTTTGTTCGAGACGCCTAAAAATTTCCTCCAAATGGGCCAGGTGTTCTGCTTGAGAGTTGGATGCTATGAGCATGTCGTCTATATAGGTGAAAACAAAATCCAGGTCTCCAAATATAGAGTCGACGAACCGTTGTTGGGTTTGGGCCGCGTTGCGTAGGCCGAAAGTCATCCGCATGAACTCATATAACCCAAATGGGGTTATAATTGCAGTTTTTGGTACATCTTCTGGTGCCATGGGTATTTGGTGGTACGCAAGTTATGTATAAGACACATTCCTCCCCATCATTATTGGATATCCGGTTAGCGGATACCTTTAATTCTCTATATGGGAAATCTTCTCCCACACTATAATTCATAGTTTGCACATTCCTTCACGGAGCAGACTGTAATATGAATATCTTTTTAATGTTTGGTCATTTTTGCTGACCTAACATAATAACAAATGCATCTGCTAAGGTATCTTGAAAATTGTCTCGGAGAGTTGATTTGAAGCCGCAGAACGGTGAAGACGTGTTTCGATTTCGATAATAAACAAAGGTTAAGTAAACTAATTTGTGTTTGTGTTTTCATTTTTTTTAAAAAAACTAATCGGTACGTAAAAACACATTAATGGCGCAGTCGGTAGGATAATTAAATAATTATAATTATCCAGTGATACGAACCGTACCTACCACAAGTGACACAAATACGAAAAAAAAGATTGAATTGTGAGTGTAGTGAAAATTGTAAAGTAAAGCAGTGAACCCAATAATAAAATCGTGCAAGATTAAGTTGTGGTTGCTTATAAAGGGTGATTTTTTAGCTGGTTTGGTTTTGGCAACACTGGTTTTGACAGCTGACGTGTGTTTAGTACCTTGTGTCACTGTCAAACAGCTTCAGTTTGGTTCGCAATTTAACCATGGATCGTCTTACAAATGAACAACGCTTGCAAATTATTGAATTTTACTATCAAAATTCATGCTTGGTTCGAAATGTTCATCGCGCGCTGCTTCCATTTTATGGTCGGCATTCTCGACCTTCTGAGCAGTCTATTCGGAAGATTGTGACCAAATTTCGCACCAAATTTACTTTGTTGGACATTAAACCACCAACACGTTTACGTACTGTGCGTAGTGAAGAAAATATTGTGGCCTAATCAGCTAGTGTTACAGAAGACCGCGAAATGTCGATTCGGCGCCGTTCCCAGCAGTTAGGCCTTTGTTACAGCACTACGTGGAAAATTTTGCGGAAGGATTTGGGCGTAAAGCCTTTTAAGATACAGCTGGTGCAAGAACTAAAGCCAGCCGACCTACCACAACGCTGAATTTTTGGTGAATGGGCTCTTGGAAAGCTGGCCGAGGATCCGCTTTTTTATCGAAAAATTGTGTTCAGCGATGAGGCTCATTTTTGGTTGAATGGGTACGTAAATAAGCATAATTGCCGCATTTGGAGTGAAGATCAGCCAGAAGCATTGCAACAGCTACCAATGCATCCCGAAAAAGCCACTGTTTGGTGCGGTTTATGGGCCGGCGGCATTATTGGGCCATATTTCTTCAAAGATGATGCGAATCGCAGCGTTACTGTCAATGGTGAACGCTACCGAGCGATGATAACAAACTTTTTTTTGCCCGAAATGGAAGTTCTTGACTTGCATGATATGTGGTTTCAACAAGACGGTGCCACATGCCACACAGCACGCGAAACAATGGCGCAATTGCGAGGCGAGTTTGGTGAACAGTTAATTTCACGTTTCGGGCCGGTCAATTGGCCGCCTAGATCGTGCGATTTGACACCATTAGATTATTTTTTGTGAGGGTATGTCAAGGCTAATGTCTATAGGGACAAGCCCGCTTCGATTGACGCACTGGAAGCCAACATCCATGCATTCATTCGTGAGATACCGGCCGATATGTGTGAAAGAGTATGCCAAAATTGGACTCAGCGGATGGGCTACCTGAGACGCAGCCGCGGCCAACATTTGCATGAAATTATCTTTAAACATTAAATTGCAAGGTTCAAACTATCGATTCAAATAAATATTTCATTCATTTTTTCGAATTTTTTGTGTGTTTTTTTTTTTAAAGTTCTAAACCTCTTAAAAAATCACCCGTTATTTACTAAAAATATTGATAAACACGAAAAGTGTAGAACAATAAACAAAAAAATATTGATAAACACGAAAAGTGTAGAACAATAATTAAAAACAATTAATGTTGACAAGGAGTCAATCAAAAACTAAACAATTTGACGAAAATCGTAACCTAGAAGAAGTCGAAATGGAACAACTCCAAGAACAGCTGAGGCAAAAAGAGGAACAGATTTTGTTGAGAGAACAACAATTGGAACAGCTTAACACAGCTTTCCAAAACCTCCAAGCCAGAGAAACAGCCAGACTCGACAAGGAAAGAGTATCAAGAGAAGTAAGCATATGACTACGTTCACCGGGACAGGTGACGTAACTGTGAATAGTTTTATCAAAAATGTTGAATATTACATTGGGGATACAACAAGCCTAACGTTAAGAAGATACATGGTGAGGACAATCTACAATGAGAAAATACAAGGACGAGCGAAGGAGATACTAATCAACCTACCAGATGCAGGGAATTGGGACGAAATTAAAAGGCAGTTGAAGTTGCACTATAAGCCGGACGTAGAACCCAGCCAGATTTACAGGATGGTAAACAGCCTCAAAGTAAATACAGTAAGTGAACTTTTATCAGAAACTCAAAAAATTAAATTCAAAACAGACGAGTTAAAAGAATATTATAAAGGCGATAACGCCATAGACTTAAGTACTGTAAATTCGATGCTGGTTAATATGATTAAAGAGATGAGTCAAGGTGTTTTATTAGACAAAATCTATGAAGAGAAGAATCTAGATACAATATTTGAGGTAATGATAAGGAGAAGATATGAAGATAGCTGTATTAGGGATGAATTTAAGAAAAATAATAATGCCAATAAAATATATAGTAGACAAATTAAAAATCAGAACAAGATAGGATTTGCTAGAAATCAAAATAATTATTACAATAACAGTCAACAAAATAATGGAAATTCAGGAAATTTTAGGCAGTTTAATCAGAGCAATAATTATCCTAATAATAGAAATACTAGTAATTTTAACACTACAAACACTAGTAATAATACAAATAACAGAATTGCAAGTAACTACAATAACTATAATAGAAGAAATTCAGGTAATTTTAATGGTTATAGAAATTCAGGAAATTATTATGGCTCAAATAATAATGGACATTCAAGTCAAAATCGCCCGCAAAACCAAAATTATCAAAGACATGAAGAACCCATGTCTATAGGCAATATAGAGGCAAATAATTCACAAAATAACAGTGAGATAAATAATGTAGAGTTTTTTATCAACTACCCTCGGATGAATTACCTACGATAGAAATTACCATAGAAAATAAAAAATATTTAGCTTTAATAGATACGGGGTCTACCCTTAGTATTATGGACGATAGGATTGGTGATTTTAAGATGGTAAAAATAAAACCAATGCATTTTACAACCATAAATGGTAAGGATGCAATTGAATTTAAACGCATACACCAGCGCCCGAAGAACTTCAGTTTCCTAAAGGAACTTTTATTAGGTGGAAAGTTAAAAACTTACCTAATAGACGATACCAATTTATAATTGGTATCGACATTCTTAATAAACTGAACACCCTAATCGATTTAGAGTCAGGAACAATAGTTCTCAACGAACAACGAATAAAAATACTAGGGAAACCATATATCTATGAAGAAATTCATACATTAGAAACAATAAACGATAGTGAAATAACTAATCGACTTAAACTTGACTATTTAAATAAAGAAGAGCATGAAGCTATAACCAAAATAATACAAAGATTTAAAAATTTATTTTTTAAAGAAGGAGACAAGCTAACGAGCACTCCAATAATTAAGCATGAGATAAAGACAACTACAGATTGTCAAATCAATGCGAAACTATATAGGTATCCTCCTAAACACGAGGAAGAAGTGAAAAGGCAGATAGCAGAAATGGAAGAGCAGGGAATTATACGAAAAAGTAGATCTAAATACTCTAGTCCGTTAATTGTCGTTCCGAAAAAAAATGATAGTTCTGGAGTTCAAAAATTTCGTATAGTCATAGACTATAGGAAATTGAACGAAATTACAATAGATGACAAACAACCACTTCCTAATATGGACGCCATATTAGACAAGATGGGAAGGTCAAACTATTTTACAACATTAGATTTAGCAAAAGGCTATTATCAAATCTTAGTAAAAGAGGAAGACATTCCAAAGACGGCCTTTGTAACACCCCAAGGTTTATATGAGTTTGTTAGAATGCCGTTTGGCTTAAAGAATGCCCCAGCGACATTCCAAAGGCTTATGAATGACATTTTAAGAGATTTCATAAACATTTCATGTGTAGTATATCTTGACGATATACTTATATTCAGTACATCACTTGAGGAACACATACGATCTATAACTGCAATATTTAAAGTACTTGAAAATACGGGATTGAAAATTCAGATTGATAAATGCAGCTTTATGAAAAAAGAAACTTAGTTCCTGGGTCACGTTCTTACAGAAGATGGTTTTAAACCAAATCCTGATAAGATTAAAGTAATTGAAAACTTAGAATTACCTCAAACCCAAAAACAAATAAAAAGTTTCTTAGGTCTTAGTGGATTTTATAGAAAGTTCATAAAAGACTACGCAAAAATTGCGCAGCCTATGACAAAGTATCTTAAGAAAGATACTAAACTTAGGACTACCGATCCAAACTATATAGTTGCTTTTGAGAAACTTAAAAGCCTTATTTGTTCACATCCTATTTTAAGATTCCCAGATTTTAAAAAACAGTTTCAATTAACAACGGATGCATCAAAATATGCATTAGGGGCAGTTCTGTCGCAAGAAGGACACCCAGTGTGTTTTGCTTCTAGAACACTAAATAAGCATGAAATTAATTATTCCGCAACGGACAAAAAATTTCTGGCTATAATGTGGTCAGTCAGTTATTTTCGACCGTATCTGTACGGTAATAAATTTAAAATCTATACGGATCATCAACCAATAAAATACTTACATGCTAAATACAAGGGAAAAGATATGTCAGCCAGACATCAAAGGTGGCTTCTAAAATTAGGAGAATATAATTTTGAAATAGAGTATCTGCAGGGAAAAGACAATAAAGTCGCAGACTTTCTTAGTAGAATTGAAATTAACGAGGACGTTAAGTCTGAAAATGGAGGGTTGAGTATGTGTAACAACTTTTCAAATATATATGAAGACGATGTTTCAGAAATAGGTTTACTATTTAACTTAGAAGATGATGAAAATGAAACCACTATGGCAACAATTCATTCCGCAGAAGAGGAATTGTTAGATCATATTCCGATAAAGGAGGAAATCGTAAACAAATATAGAACTCAAATAATTTTGACGAATAATAAAGTCCAAGAAATAGAAATAATTCATGAGAAAAGAATAATATATATTGCAGAATGCGATTTTCAAAATCTAAATGATATCTTAAGAAGATTTATTAAAAAAGGATTAACGGGTATATATTCAGAACTAAGCGATAATAAGTACAACATAGTACAAGAAAAATTAAGAGAATTATTCTCAAACGATAGTCAGATAAAATTTATAAAGTGTTCATTCAGAGCACAAGATTTAAAAATAGAAACAGAAGCAATTAAACAAATTTCGATTTACCATGTCAAGGAAAGCTTACCTTCAGGTATTCAAGAAACTTTCAATCAAATTAAAAACAAAATATACTATCCCAATTTACTAGAATTAATTCAGATTGTAATTAATCAATGTGAAGTCTGCCAACAGGTGAAATATGATCGCAGACCAATTAAGCCAAAACTTAATTTGACAGAAACACCATCGGAACTAAATGAATGTATTCACATTGATACATTCGTAATTTTAAAATGTAGTTTTTTAACAGTAATTGATAAATTTTCAAAATTTGGTTTTGCATACTATTTAAATGATAGAAACCATTTGACTTTGGTTGAAGAACTTGAAAGTCATTTTGCTAAGGCAGGAAAGCCACGCAAAATAATTGCAGATAATGAATTCAATTCAATTCACATAAAGGAATTTCTCCAAACTGAAGGTATAAATATCCATTTTACGAAATCAAATTCCCACACAGGAAACTCAGACGTGGAAAGATTTCATAGTACTTTGTTAGAGAAGTGTAGAATTTTAAAATTAAATACAGTAAACGTATCAGTTAAAAGACTAGTTCAAAAGGCAATTAGAAATTATAATGAGAGAATTCATTCAACTATTAAAACAGGTCCTTCTGATGTACAATTCCATAAAGTAGAATTTGATAAGATAAGAAATAATTTATTAACTATTAAGAGAAACAGCATTGCAAAAGCAAACAAAAGAAGAGAAAATTATGAAGAAACAAGATCCACAGGATTTATAAAAAACTACAAGGCAGTTAGGCATAAGCATCAGCCTAGATTTAGGAAGAGTAAACTTTCTAATATACATGTTACTAACATAAAAAGACAACCCAAATTTTCAGCTATTCATGATAATATCCCTATCTCTGGTGCTAACACTAGCTGAAGGAAGACTTACAATCAACGACATAAAGGAACAGAACGGTTTTACTGAAATAAAAATAAACAATGCAGACATAATTACAAAAACAGACATCATTGTTCACGTAGTGAGCCCACAGGAAATCTTAAACATTTTAGACAACATTTCAACAAATTTACAAGGACTGGACATAGAACACATGGAACTTATACAAACGGAACTAAAACATTTAAAAAACAGAGTACAAACTTTATTACCAAAGGACAAAAGACATAAAAGAGGACTGGCTAATATTGTAGGCAGTGCATCTAAATGGTTGTTTGGAACCATGGATGAAGAGGACAGAATTAATATAGAAAAACATTTTATTGATATAGAAATAAACAATCATAATGCTATAGGTAATATTAATCAACAGGTAGTTATAAACGATCATTTTAATAGAACTTTTCAGCAATTAAAAACAGTTTTAGAAAAAGATAGAGTAGTCATATTAGGACAATTAAATAGTGTATCAAGTAATATTATTAAGAGAAATTTATTTTATGACCAGTACTTTAAACTTCAAATTGTAAAAGAAAAAATTGATCATATTCAAAGTAATATAGCGGCGGCTAAATATGGGCACATAAATCCAAATATGTTAACTGATATTGAAATACAAAAATATGAAATTGATTTGAATAAAATGAAAAATATTAAAATTGGTGTAATTAAATTTAAAGAAAATTTATTGTTATTTGCCATAAAAATTCCCAAAGACTTTGAACAAATTCAACCTAAAATTATTTTACCAATTCCAAATTTAAATAAAGAAGAAATTGATAGCCCAAAAGAAATCATATTTAAATATAATAATGTAACATATAAATATGAAGAAAATAAATATTTGAATGAACTACAAATAAGTAAACGTTGTGTATATGAAGAAAACTGTAAACTCATAAAAAATAATCAAACTGATATTTTAACTATTGATGATGAAACCATAATTATAAAGAATGCTAAAAATATGAATATAACACAAAATTGTGATGACAGAAATTTAAATGTAACAGGAAATCTGTTAATCAATTTTAATAATTGTGAAATAAAAATTTTAGACCATTACTGGACAAATGTAAGAGACATTTTTCAAGATCGATTCTACTATCCAACGAATAAAAGTTTTACCAATTTTAGCAGCAAAATAACTCTAGAAGACATAATATTTGAAAACGAAAATAACATTGAAAAAATTGAAGAATTACAGTATCATAAGAATATATCTTATGGAATTAACTTCACGTTAATTATTTTATTAATTGTTATAGTTATTTTCAGTTTTATTTTTCAAAAGAAAATCAAAGTAAAAATTAATAATAAAATTCAGGAGAATTTTAAACTAAAGGGGGGAGAAGTTATGTATAAGACACATTCCTCCCCATCATTATTGGATATCCGGTTAGCGTTATATGGGAAATCTTCTCCCACACTATAATTCATAGTTTGCACATTCCTTCACGGAGCAGACTGTAATATGAATATCTTTTTAATGTTTGGTCATTTTTGCTGACCTAACATAATCACAAATGCATCTGCTAAGGTATCTTGAAAATTGTCTCGGAGAGTTGATTTGAAGCCGCAGAACGGTGAAGACGTGTTTCGATTTCGATAATAAACAAAGGTTAAGTAAACTAATTTGTGTTTGTGGTTTCATTTTTTTTAAAAAACTAATCGGTACGTAAAAACACATTATTCGCACGGGCAAGATCGAGGCGAGTAAAAATTGACTTACTTGGGAGTATTAGTTGGAAATCCGTTAGGCGTGACAGAGGATACCTGTCGGGGAGCGTAACAGCATTGAGGCGCCGATAATCGCCGCATGGTCGAATAGAGCCATCCTTCTTTGTAACGATGTGAAGGGGACTGGCCCACGGACTTCTTGAAGGTCGACAAATGCCCTCACTCACCATACGCTGGAATTCTGCCTTTGCCAGATTGTAGAACTTGGGTGGTATTGGTCTTGCTCGACAGTAAACGGGTGCACCAGTTGTTTCCAGGTGATGTTGTACTGAATGCTGTGGTGCTCGGAGAGCACTGAGTGGAAGAGTGATTGCAGAATACCGCTGAAGCAGGTTTGCGAAGACATCATTGTGATTGAAGGCATTTAACGAGACTTCGTCTGATGATGTAAGATGAGATGAGGTACTGCTGTTGGAGTCCTGATCCACGAGACGCCGTCCGTGAATATCAATTAAAAGGCGGAAGAAACTCAAAAAATCTGCTCCCAAGATAGAGTGTGGAATCACTGCACGGGTGAAGGTCCAACGAAAAGTACGTCCCAAGCCAAAGTCTAAAGCGAGTTTTGTTGTTCCAAAAGTTCTTATGTTTGTACCGTTGACTGCACGCAACTGGATTGGATCTGCTTGTAGTCTTGCTGTGTTTTTAACGGATAAAGTTGATATGGCCGCTCCGCTATCTACGAGAAATCGGTGGCCAGAAATTTTATCATGAATAAAGAGGCGATTTGACTTACCAGCAACTGTAGAAGCCTCACCTAAAGTTGCTGGTGGGCATTTCCCTGGTTGTAACTGCATGGTGGTGAGCACTTTTGAGCTTTTGAGCCGTATCTTCGGTGGAACCAACAGTAGCCTGAAGTGCTGTTATTTTGACGACCTTCTGACTTCGATCGAGTGCTGGTGCTTGGTGCTGTTCGGGAACTGCTTTTTGTCACATTTGAAAATAACTTTTGTTTGACCTCCTCTTCTAGTGCGCTAAGCCTCTGTAAGATGCTGTTGATGTTTTCGTTAACAGAATTGCTTGATCTGAGTGATGGAGCTGGTGGTGGTAGCGCGGCAATTGTTTTTGGTGAAGCGGAGTGGCTCATGATCTTATCTGCTACGTCAGCCAGTGTATTTAGGTCCCCTTTGACAGCGGAGAGTATGGCCCTCACATGTGAAGGCAAACGAGATAGCCACATAACCTGAAGAACCATATCTGGAGTGCCTGAAGATCTTGAGAGGTCACGGATCCGCCGAAGAAGCTGAGAGGGCTGTGCGTCGCCCAGATCTAGACCTTCTATGAGGCGTTGCAAACGCTGTTCCTCGTTCTCTTCGTACACTTCGATGAGCCTTGCTTTGACCTGAGCGTATTTGTTTGAAGCCGGTGGTGTCAGCAGAATGTCAGACACTTGTTCAAGGTCTCTCCGATCAAGATTCGCAATAACGTACTGAAACTTTGTGTCATCGTTGGGCCTGGAAGCTGAAAGAATGGCCTCGAGCTGCGCAAACCATAGAGATGGTCTGTCACGCCAAAACTGAGGCATTCTTGCAGCTACAGAAAGCCCTGATATAGCCATCTGTGGTGAGCTTAGAGGTAGATCACCGGTCGCTGTTTCGCCATCTGTTTTGCCTTGTTCGCCTTTGCTCATATCGTTGGCTTTTGATTGTGTGATTGATGATGTGACTCAGAAGCGAAGCGAGAAATTTACATAAATTCTCGCTAATGGGAGCACAAATCAACTGAAAATTAATGCGCAACACAATTTAATTAATATAAGCCAACGAAAAAAAACGATAACCACACAAATCGTCCGAGGATGTCCCAGATTTTGTTGGATTTTATGTGGTGTGGCTGATGGTTGAAGATTGAGGTTAGCAGTGGGTGCGAGAAAAAATAAATTTATGAAAATTATCCAAACGCGGGGTCACCAATGTAGCTTCTATGTGGAATCAAAGAAGAAATTTTTAGTTTAAACGTTTTATTTAACATAGAACTAAACTTAATTTAACTTCTACAACTAATTAAGAAAGAAATATAATTGATTTGGCAGGCACCCACTGCAACCGGACTCCGTGACGACTTGTTGAAAAAAAGGAAGTTGTTCCATTTCGCGATGACAGCTGCAAAGGTGATGGCAATGGGTGCGTTCGTTTTGTAGCGCGTTCTTTTTTGTGGTCGATTGGAACATTGCCGCTACAGCCGTCTCAACCTCTTGTGGTGTTCATCTTGAAGTAGTGGAGCCTCCACTTCTGCTGTGAGCTGACCATTTAGCAATTCATTAAAGTACACTTCCCATCGCTCCAGTATGCTTTGTAGATCGGTGATCAGATTTCCCTCTCCTATGTGCAGCGTGGTGTGTACTGCGTCATGTTTCGGACGGATTGGTAGAACTTCCGCGCCTGGTGCGGACCTCGCTCTCAGCTGTTCTCAATTTCACAGATTAGGTTCATCTCCCAGACTGATTTTTTCTGTCTGTGAAGCCGTTTTTCTGTTCTTCTGAGCTCTTTATATTCCTCTTCGCGTGCCCGCGTTCTATGAGATTGTTGCATTGCTCGGTACGCAACATTCTTACGTTCAGTCGCTAGCTTGCATTCATCATCAAACCAGTCGTTCCGATTTCTACGACTGCTGCCTAAGATGGAGTTGGCAGTACTAATGACAGTATTCTTAAGGCGTGTCCACTTCTCATCGACGCCCAGCATACTGGCTCCAGGACTTACTCTCCCTAAATCGAGTGATTCTAGGGCGAGTCCTAACGCATTACCAAAGATGTTACTGGTGTTTTCATTGCGTAGGGCAGCCGTGTTGATTCGAACCTGATCGGCGGATGCAATGCGTCTCCGCAAGGCAATCCGCCCTCGGAAAACCATACCAACAAGATAGTGATCCGAGTCGATATTGGCACCTCGGTACGTACGTACCGTCATCAGGTTCGAGTAGTGGCGACGGTCTATCAACACGTGGTCTATTTGGTTACGAGTGACTCCATCAGGTGATACCCAGGTGGCTTTGTAGATATCTTTACGCGGGAACCTTGTACTCGCAACGACCATGTTTTTCGATGCTGCCAATTCTAAGACTCGAAGTCCATTTTCATTAGTGTTCTCATGCAAACTATGGGTGCCTGCGTAATGCCTGAATACCGGCTCCCGACCTATTTTTGCGTTCAAATCCCCAAGGATGATTTTGACGTAATACCTTGGGCAGGCATTGAGGGCCCTCTCGACTTGTTCGTAGTAAGTCTCTTTTTCTTCGTCTGAGGACTCCTCCGTAGGTCCGTGAACGTTAATGAGGCTGATGTTTGTAAATTTGCCTCGCACGCGGAGAGTGCATAGCCTTTCGCTTATAGCGTTAAAGCCGATGATGGTAGACTTCATTTTTTCGCTGACTAGGAAGCCTACCCCGAGCACATGGTGTTTTGTATGATAGCTGTAATATTCGTCATATTCCTTCTTCTGTAGATTCTGATTTCTTGTAATGCTGTTATGTCAGCTTTATATTCTGACAGGGCATCGGCTAGCTGCTGAACAGCTCGAGCTCTATAGAGCGAGCGAATGTTCCATAAGAAAATTCGTAAATCGTGTGTCCGTTTTCGTAGCAAAGGTTGTCGTCGTGAGATCTGTCCGTTTCCGAGGCTTGTTGTCAGTCTCATAATTCTCTTAGTTTTACGGGACAGGGAATTAACATATCGCCAACCTGAGGAACCAGCCTGATCATATTAGCCAAACCTTTTTACAAGGCTTGTTTCTAGCGGCCGCCGCGAAGAGGCTATGATCACACTTCCACCAGTCCCGAATAGTTACGGCACGTGCATGTTTTCGTATGCTACATGTTGTTCCCCCTATTCGTCTGATGGCTGACCGATGATGATGACTTCAATACAAGGGTCACGGAATGTTGCCGCAAATCGTGTTAACTCTTCGCAAATATGTATGCTGTAAAATTTGTGATCTTATTTGTGAGCATGTCATTTGCGCGGACCCTGATCACAAATGTATTTAAGAACTTTGGGGCAACAGTCGCAAATAGTCTGAACACAGGTATTCACAGGTTTGCGAGTGTTAAAAATGAATTAATATATAATCAACATGCTTTAACAAATACATTTAACACATAATGTTTATATACTTAACTTACATTGTACATACAACTAATACTACTTTAACATATGTACATGCATTACATTTTCTATAAATACCCTAACTACATTTTCATACTCATGCTGTTTATAAATTACACTCTTGAATTAAACTACTTATACTAAAATTAAAATCGGCTCCGTGTTTTTCTTTCTTTATAAAGTTTTTACTTTTCAGAACATATTTTTAACAGGTTATGGGCCCAGAGTGCTCAAACGCAAATAAGTTAGTTTATTATTCTCTGCATTATTAAATTTAATTTATTTTAATTTTCTGTATCGCTTTATCGAAAAATGAACCTCGCGAATAATTATTTCATCGAGAAGCTTGACGAGCGGAATTACAAATTCTGGAAGCTCCACATGCGGAGTGTTCTGGTATGTAACGACCTATGGGGACATGTCGATGGAACCGAGATAAGGCCTGAAGAAAGTGAAGTTAAGAAACTTAACACGTGGGAGGTGAAAAACTCCAAAGCATTGGCGATTATTTTCCTGGGTGTAAAAGAAAATCAATTAGTATATATTAAGAAGTGCACGTCAGCAGCTGAAGCATGGACGCTCTTGGAAGAGAAACATATTTCAAAAGGTCCGGCTAGAAAAGTTGTTCTCTATCGTCTTCTATTTCAGATGAAAAAGAAAAAAGAAGAATCGATGACTCAACACTTGAGAAATTTCCAAAGTGCTAGCGATGCGTTGGAAGAGGCAGGCATTTCATTGCCTAAAGAATTAATAAGTATAATGTTGCTAAATTCATTACCCGAAGATTTTTAAAATTTTTGTATAGCAATCGAAACTCGTGACCAATTTCCAGAATTAGAAGCCCTGAAAACAAAATTGCTTGAAGAAGAAGAGCGAAGAGGACACCAAGTAAGGGAGGAAGCATCTGCAGAAAACGCTCTTCTAATAGATGAGAAAAACAGAGGAAAGAAAAAGACATATAATGGAGGAAACAGTAAAACTCTTAGGCGAAGGACAAGAACAGTACCAAGATTTGATGGAAATTGCAACAAATGCGGTAAACATGGACACAGAGCAAGCGATTGTAGAACAAAAAGGTATGGAAATAACTGGTCCAAGAGAGAAACAGCATCTGAGGCCGCAATGTTGACATGTAAATCCACAAAAGAAGAAACGCTATATAACTATGAGTGGTGTTTGGATAGTGGGGCAAGTGCACATATGTGCAGTGACCCAAACAAGTTTGTGGAGTGGTGTAACAGAGATAAACAGATAATAAAGACAGCAGGGAACGAAACAATCATTGCACATGGGTCTGGAACAGTGATGCTACACATAAATAGAGATTCAACAGTAAAATTGATGGATGTATTGTATATACCAGATCTTCGACATAATTTGATATCTGTCCCAAAAGTTACCGATAATGGGTTTACAGTAAGTTTTGTTCAAAATACAGCTATTGTTATGAACAGTAGGCAACAATGCATTTTTAAAGCATATAAGAAAAATAAGCTGTATGTATTAAAAACATATAAAATGAAAGAAGAAACTAATGTGTGCGAAATTAAAACAAGACCAGAAAGTGCTCTCGTTAAATGGCATCAGAGATTTGGCCATCTTAATTTCAGTGATAAAAAGAGACTCAAGAGCAACAATTTGGTTATCGGATTAAATGATAATTTGGGTAATAGTGATTTTCAGTGCATTGTGTGTAGCGAGGGAAAAATTTCGCAGTCCCCCTTCCAGAAATCTGAAATAGCTGAAAACGAAATTCTTGGAACTGTGCATTCTGACGTTTGTTGTCCTTTTAGTGTTCAGTCGTTCAGCGGTGCCAAATATTTTGTCACGTTCATTGACGAAAAATCACGTTTTATTGAGGTTGATTTCATGAAATCCAAAAGTGAAGTCTTTGAAAAATTTAAAAAATACAAAATGCGCATGGAAAATGAAAGTGGTAGTAAAATAAAACGACTTAGGTCTGACAATGGGACAGAATATATGTCTAAAGAGTTTTCCGAATTTCTAGATTGACATGGAATGAAAAGGCAACTGACCACGGCCTACACACCTCAACAAAATGGTGTCGCCGAAAGGGCAAATCGAACGCTGGCCGAAATGGTTCGTTGCATGCTTATGAACCCAAATTTGCCAAGCAGTTTATGGGCAGAAGCAATGAACACCGCAGTTTTCATTCGAGATCGATGTCCCACCAGTTTTCTAGGAAATAAAACTCCGTTTGAAGTATGGATGGGTAGGAAGCCAAATGTGAACTTTATGAGGTCATTTGGATGCAAGGCTGTCGCGATGAAAAAGGGACCAGGAAAAACGAAACTAGATCCTAAAGGTTTCAATAACATCATGCAGTTAAATATGGACGCTGTTAAAGATGATGCGGATACAAGTGCTGATGCGATTGCTGCGGATACAAGTGCTGATGCGATTGCTGATATGAAGTACAAGGATGATGATGAATCGGAAATTGATGTCGACTGCGATTGGACTAGTGGTGGAATAGGAGACACAAAGGGGACGGCTGAAATTGTTAAAGAGCCATTAAAGAAAATTTATGAAGATGAGGGATCCGATATAGCCTCAAATGATCTAGACAGTGATGCCAGTGAGAAATCTAGTCAAAAGAAAACCAAACCAACGTTCCAAAGGCCAATAATTCCAAGAACTTGCAAGCCCAAAACAAATGAGGTAAATTTATCAATGAATTCCATATCTAACGATCCTTTGTCTTTTGAAAAGTCCAGATAGAAAAAAGTGGATGGATGCAATGGAAGTTGAGCTAGCAGCACTCCAAAAGAACAACACATGGACTTTGATTGACCGTCCGAAAAATAAGAAAATTTTGTCAAACCGATGGGTTTTTTGCGTAAAGAAGACGGATGATGGCATTAACGAGCGATACAAAGCTAGAGTCATTGCTAGAAGATGTGAACAGACCGCAGGTGTTGACTACGGTGAGATTTTTGCACCGGTCGCACGTTATGAAACTATCAGAACACTATTTGCAATATGTGCTGAGGACAAAATGCACTTGCATCAGATGGACGTCACAACTGCTTATGTCCAAGGAGAATTACATGATGAAGTTTGTATGGAACAGCCGAAACAACCTGGAATTGAGCATGGAGATAATAAGGTATGCAAACTTAATAAGCCTTTATATGGACTTAAACAGTCGGGCCGTGAGTGGCACCTCAATTTAGATGCGTACTTAAAGGAGATTGGACTTAAACAATCAACTGCAGATGCCTGTTTATACCAAAATTGAAGGTAATACCAAAGTTGTTGTCGTTGTATATGTAGATGATTTGATGGTTTCATCTGATAATTAACCACTATTAACTGAAACTAAAATGTTGCTTGCGAAAAAGTTCGAGATAAGGGATTTAGGTGAAATTAATAATATTTTGAGCATCCAAGTAATAAGAAAGAATCCAGCAGGAAGTGTTTACATTCACCAGAGGTATCACATTGAAAAGCTTATTGACAAGTTTGGAATGAAGGAAGCGAAATCATCACCCACACCAATAGACTCTAATCACTTACTAACTAAAGAATTATCTCCAAAATGTTTTTCAGATGAAGCAGAAATGGCAAAATATCCATATAGAGAGCTTGTAGGAAGTCTCATCTATTTGGCAAACGCAACCAGGCCAGATATTGCTTTTGCCACTAGTACCCTGAGCAAGTTTTGTGCGAATCCCGGAAAAGATCATTGGACTGCAGTGAAGCGTGTGGTGCGCTACTTAAAAGGTACTCTGGACTACAAAATCATATATGAGAAGTCAGAGCAACCATTTTATGGATATGTGGATTCAGACTGGGGTAGCGACCGCGATGATCGGAAGTCTTGTACCGGATATGTCACCATTCTAGCCAACGGTCCCATTAGATGGAAATCCAGAAAGCAGAAATCCGTTGCCCTTTCTACAATGGAAGCGGAATACATGGCGCTTTCAGAGGTTACTAAGGAAATCATGCACAGAAGGCTGATGCTGGAAGAACAAGAAGTTTATCATCTCGTTAATGGTCCTACGACTATTCATTGTGATAACCAGAGCGCAATCTAGTTATCTAAGGACTCAGGTCATCATGAGAGATCAAAGCACGTAGATATAAGGTACCATTATACTTGAGACATGCAGAAAGAAGGAAGAATTGAAATCAAATACGTGTCCACCAACAATATGGCTGCAGACTTTTTAACAAAACGTTTATCTAAAGAAAAACATGATCATTGTATAAATATTTTGAAATTTAATAGTATTTGAGAAATTTGTAAATCAAGTTGATAAGGAGCGTGTTAAAAATGAATTATTATATAATCAACATGCTTTAACAAATACATTTAACACATAATGTTTATATACTTAACTTACATTGTACATACAACTAATACTACTTTAACATATGTACATGCATTACATTTTCTATAAATACCCTAACTACATTTTCATACTCATGCTGTTTATAAATTACACTCTTGAATTAAACTACTTATACTAAAATTAAAATCGGCTCCGTGTTTTTCTTTCTTTATAAAGTTTTTACTTTTCAGAACATAGTTTTAACAGCGAGCAATGTCAAGCATAAGTCATTTGCGAGTTTTTTCATGACGTCAGTGCTCGCAAGGATTTGCGACTACCGCAAATTATGTGCACGTAGCTTTAAAACAGTGAACTGCCTGTCAAGTTCAGTGCTTCCAAGTTAAAATAATTTTCTCAGACTTATGTACAAAATTTCAATTTTCAATTAACTGAAAATTTTACTTGTGTTTACTGTGCAAACTGCATTTTTTTAAGATCAATCAAGCGAGTAATTCAATTAAGCGGAGTTCAATAAACTGTATTAAAATAAAACCCTTTCATCGAGTCCATAAAAGCCTTTTAAGAAAGTCATATACTTTTGCAATACATGTACACTTATATAATCTTTTTCATTTTGGACAGATGACCTAAATTCAAAATTTTCAATCACGTTGTTCAGTAAGGTTATAAAAAGTTGCTCATCAGCGATACCAATTTGTAAGTAAATTCATTTTTTAGATCTTAAGTATAAAAAACTTATCATTGTAATTTAGAAAATAAAATTGAAGATTATCCTGAATAAAAGGGTTGAATTTTATTATTTTGGAGAACCAACTGGTGCAGCAACAAAATTTTATTTTAAATTGGGATTCATCTTTAGTTGAAGTCGAGCTCCCTGCTTTGATATGGCCGACGAAGAAACTCGTTGTTGTGCTTTGGCGAGTTGTCGATATCCTGATGATGACCAAATGGTGTCCTGCGACAAATGTAAGCGCTGGTGGCATTATAATTGCCACATTTTTGACCCCAACAAGTTTGATACGATCACTCCCTGGTTTTGTGAGGAGAATGATTGTTTTTTAAGGGAATATGAGGAAGTTTCACATGTGCAGACCAGTCGTCGAGTTTCTCTGGTAACTCCAGCTGCCGCCGATGCCCAAAATGATCTTAAAGATCAAATGGATGTTATTATTGAAGCTGCTGCGGCACAAGCCACAGCAGCTCAATGTGGCAAAGAGCTTTCGGAGTTACGAGCTGAACTTGCGGAAGCAAAATTAAAGCTGGATAATTAAAAAAATCCAAGCTAACCATCAGGCTATTTTGAATAGTTCCATCGGTCATCGTCAGTCTACCCCATTGCGACAAGTGCCTGTCCAACATCCAAAGCAGTCTACTCCGTTGCCAGAAACGTACGTCGTCATCAAGGTTCCCACGACTCTTCTTTTCGAGATCAAGATATGGCAAACTTGCTCACTATATTGAACCACAGCAATGTTCAAGAGCTGCCGAGTTTTTCTGGCGAAAATAAAAGAGAGTGGCCGTATTTTGAAGAGGTTTATAAATCAACGACGATCGAAGGAAGATATAACGCAAAGGAAAACGTTGCTCGTTTACGAAAGGCCTTTAAGGGAGAGGCATACCAACTTGTAAGCGATTACCTGAAATATTCTTCGGATGCAGACGCAATAATTCATTGGCTCCGTACAATATTTGGACGTTATGATGTTCTGGTTCATGACTTAACTTCAGACTTACTAAACCTTCCAAAGCTCATGTCGAAATCAGATCCCAAGCTCCGCATCTGGGCGGTAAAACTCAACGGGTTCGTAGCAGACCTCAAATCGATTAATAGAGAGGAAGACCTTTCAAACGGGTATATCCTCACTAATCTGGTTTCTAGGTTAGGTGCCGGACTTTATCAAAAATGGCAAAGAAGAATGTCAGTCTTGCTACGAGTCAATTTGCAACACTTTGCTGAGTTCCTGAAGGAAAAGATTATTGATTTACCTCCCGATCTTGCGAAGCCAGGTGGAACATCTGAACAGGAGAAGCCACAGTCAACTGGTAACGCTAAGTCTTCTCGAGTTTTGTTACATTCGTCTGAATCATCCGGTCTATGCTGCAAGTGCAATAAAAAACATTCTTTGGTTCAATGCGAAGAGTTTATAGCTTTGTCTCCGGTTCAGAGGCAAGTGTTTGTTGAAGAGAGGTCCGTTTGTTTTTCGTGCTTGGATCCATCAAGGCATCAGTGGAAGGCTTGCTCCAAGAAAAGGTCGTGTGGTACAGATGGATGCAACCGACGTCATCATCCGTTGTTGCACACAGCGTCTTCTGGTGGCAGCAACTCCGCTCTGAATTCCGCAGCAGTTCCGTTCGTGCCACAGCCCCATATTCATTCTTCTCATGTTGGGGCTGATTTTAAAATCATTTTCAAGATTGTACCGATTCGCATATACGATAACGCAGACTTGTTTGAGGATACGTTTGCGTTTTTGGATGATGGTTCTTCGTTGTCGATGATTGAAGAAGACCTTTTTAATGATCTCGGAGTTGTTGGGCAACCTGAACAACTCACATTACAGTAGACAAAAGGAGTATCTCAAATTGAGGACTCTAAGCGTACTTCTCTATCTATCTCAGGTGTTAAGAGTCGCAAGAAGTATACTTTGAAGAATATTTACACCATAAAACTTGGGTCTTGCTAGCCAGTCCATCGATGTCGCACGTTTGAAGAACTTATACCCCTATCTCCGCGGACTTCCACTCTCTGACCTGATGGATGCTCGTCCAAAAATCTTGCTCGGTTTGATCAAACCAGATTCCTTATTGGACGCGCCAGCGTAATGGCAAGGATGAGGAGTCTCATGCTTTGAAGACTTTGCTAGGTTGGATGGTGTATGGGAAATCAGCTCCTCCGATGAATATCTCATGTTTACACCAGGTATCGAAACCAGTTATGCATTTTATGTTTCACGAGGCTATTAGAGAGGAAGTTGATCTACACGAGCTTGTTCGACGTCACTTTACCACCGAAGAGTTTAGGGTTATGCCTCCGAAGGGTGAATTGCTCACTCGAGAAGTCATTCGCTCGTTCGATATAATGAAAAGTTCATTAAAACTGGTCGGCAGACAATATGAAATTGACCTTTTATGGGATTCCGATGATGTTAAGTTGCCCGGTAGCTATAATATGGCTTTTAAACATCTTCTTGGCTTGGAGAAGTCCTTAAGGAAAAATCCGAAACTTCTGGAGTGGCAAAACAACTATTTTCGAGATCTGGTCTCTAAAGGATACGCCATAACTGCTTCGAAGGAGGAGCTGGAAAAGGATTGGATGCGCGTTTTGTACGCACCAACTTTTATCATTATAAATCCTAACAAGTTACCTCCGAAACCCCGTTGTGTGGCTGCAAAAGTTAACGGAATTTCACTGAATAGTCACCTGATGATGGGTCCAGATGACTTGGTTCCATTACATGCGGGACCCTTTAAATTCCGGGACCGGGAGTAGCTGTGAACGCCGATGTACGAGAGATGTTCCACAGAATTCGAATCAAGGCCTAGGATCAGCAATGTCAGTGCATTCTATGGAGAGACGGAGACAGTTCTAGGCGTCCAACAGCTTACATCATGGAGGTTATGATGTTTGGTCCCACATGTTCTCCAACGTGCGCCCAATACGTGAAAAATCATCATGCGAACCTTTTTAAGAACGAGTGCCCCGAAGCAGTTGATGGCTTGACCAAACGCACATACGTCGACGATTACTTCAATAGTCACAACTCGGTGGAAGATGATATCTCTGTCACGAGAGATGCCATTCGTATTTTTGTCAATCGATGAATTTTGATATTGTTGGAAAACAGTCAAACAACCGTGATCTCTTATATCAAATGCCGGATGGTTATGTGAACTCCAAGTTGGTAAGCATAAATCCTAATGAAAGCGATAGTTTTGTTTCCAAGGTCTTAGGTATGTTCTGGCACCCAGCTTCTGATCACTTCTCATACAAGCTTGCGGACGATGAGGTTTTGAGCGACATACTTGCTGAAGATGCAGTCATTACAAAGCGTCAGATGCTTAAAACCAGTATGAAGATTTTTGACCCCCTATGATTCGTCTCAGTGTTTAACATCCATGGGCGTATCATACTCCAAGATGTATGGAGAGAAGGTTTCGAGTGGGATGATACAGTGTCTTGTTATTTACGAAGCTTGTGGCTAGAATTCATCACGAAACTCAAACACATTCAAAATATCCAGATTCCTCGTCATTACTCTTCGTGAAACCCTGATGAATCCAAAGTTAGTCTTGTGGTTTTCGTTGATGCCTCGGAGAAGGCATTTGCTTCAGTGGCCTACTTTCGTTTTGCTCGCAATGATGAAGTTGAAATTGCACAAGTTATGGCAAAAGCGAGGTGGCACCTGTAAAACAATTATCTATTCCCCGTTTGGAGTTGCAAGCGGCTGTACTGGGTGTTCGTATAGCAGCCACAATTAAGGAGTCTCATAGCATACGTATTGACGAGCTGCTATTCTTTTCCGATTCGAAGACTGTGCTTTCTTGGATCAAGTGCTCCAATAAGTTGCCCGCCTTCGTTGCAACTCGAGTGGATGAGATTCTCGACTCTACAGCTGCCCGTCAGTGGTTTCACATCAGCTCTACCGACAACGTGGCCGATGATGGCACAGAACGATTGGAATCTTCAATGGGTGATCATGGCACTAGATGGTTCAGGGGCCCAGATTTCTTAAAACGTCCCTTTGAGGAGTGGCCAATTTCACCTTGCTTAAATACATCTCATTCAGACAACGAAGATCAAACAGCTACTGGAACGCTGCTCCATGTTTATAGAAAACAAAATTACTATGGAGCTTATGACTTGCTATCTGCGGGATTTCAAGCTAGATGGTCTTCGTCCGTTAGAGCCATTGCCTTTTTGTTACGGTTCAAACACATCCTTCAGAAAAAGCTCACTGACAATGAAGTTTTTGTCACGCCTCTCGAGTTTTGCCAAGCAGAAAACTGGAATTTTAGAAAGATTGAAGAAGATACTTTTCCCAATGATGTCGCTTCACTAAGGCCAAGTGGTTAGGTCAGCTCATCAAGTTCAATCCTGAGTTTTTCACCGATTCTTGACGAGGGCAGTACGATGCGAATGCAATCGAGAGCGCAAAAGGCTAATTGTTCAAATTCTTCTCGTAATCCAGCGATGCTTCCAAACAAGCATTTTGGTCGACCTGCTCATTGACTATCATCATCAAAGGAATTTGCACATGGGAACCGCTTCTGTTATATCTGACATCCGTGAAGGTGCCTGGATCATCATCAGCATATGAGGAGCGGTGGAACGAGTTCGAAGGCGGTGTTTTATGCGCAAGCGGCTCAAAACTAAGGCCGCCATGCCATTAATGGGCCAACTTCCGAAAGCTCGCCTAGCCTTTGATTCCAGGCACTTTACTCATGTCGGAGTGGACTGTTTTTGTTGGTGAAATTTGGTACCGTTAAACGTTACGGAATGATCTTCACGTGCCTTACTTTCAGAGCGGTGCAGATAGAACTGCCTAATGATCTAAGTTTAGATCAGTGCACTATGGCTGTAAGACGATTCCTGATCAACTGTGTTGTAACAAAGTTCTTCTACAGCGACAACGGTCTTAACTTCATTGAGATAAAAAATTAGCTAAAAAAGGATGTTAAAGACATGGAGATCTCTCTCTGCGAATATGCTTCAAGGTACGAGGGTGTCTTATGGCATTTTATACCAGCCTATTCTCCATGGATGGGAGGAGCATGGGAGCGTCTCATTCAATCCATCAAAAAAAGCGTCGAGTTTATTTTGAAAGATACCGTCCCGAGAGAAGACGTCTTAAGAAACGCCCTCATGGAGGGTCAGAGCCAGTTGAACCCACGTCCACTTACTCACATTCCTGTGGATCCGGAAGACCCCAAACCACTACCGCCGAACTCAATGCTCTTTGGCGAAGATGACCGTGACGTTACGGCCCCTGGAATTTTTTATGAAAGCGATTTTTGCAGCAAACTTTACAGTCGCCGATCTCAATACTTAATGGCTGAGCTAATAAAACGCTGGTATGCTGAATATCTGCCAGTTATCACAAGGAGAGCCAAATGGTTTAAGGACACAAAACCAGTAGACATTGATGACATTGTCATCGTTATAGAACCCAACGAGATTCGTTCTTGCTGGCACTTGGGACGTGTCGTTAAGACTTACCCGGGGCCGGATGGAATTGTACGAGTGGCCGACGTTAAACTATCCAGTGGTGTAATAAAAGCGAAGCGATCAGTTGGTAGACTCGCTGTGCTTGATTTAAAGTCTACAAGCTAGGACCTAGTTTTCAGACGGCCCCCGGAATGTCATCAAAAGTCATATACTTTTGTCTCTGTCTATTTATTAATATGTCACTTATATAATCTATTTCATTTTGGACAGATAACCTTAATTCAAAATTTTCAATCACGTTGTTCAGTAAGGTTATAAAAAGTTGCTCATCGGCGATACCAATTTGTAAGTAAATTAATTTTTTAGATCTTAAATATAAAAAACTAATCATTGTAATTTAGAAAATAAAATTGAAGATTATCCTGGATAAAAGGGTTGAATTTTATTATTTTGGAGAACCAACTGGTGCAGCAACAAACCCTGAGAAAATAAATTGAGCTCATTCATATTTAAATCAAACTCAAACACATATGATTTGGCATGGAATCGATTTCTATTTTATTTAAATCGTTGAAACGGTTTGAACATGATTTTGTTCAAATTTACCATGCTTTTTATTTAACATTGTGATAGCTATTTCTGTTTATTTAAATTTACTTCATTTGATGTTGTTTCAAACAGAATCATATTAATCTTCTTAAGTATTTGGGTTTGGGTCGAAGATGTTTTCTGTTTAAATCAAATGATTACCATGTTAGTTTTTTCAAATAGATGCTAGCTCCTTTTAAATAAATACAAATGTTTTCTATTTGTAATGATTGTTTATTCGACAATTCGTAATTAAATGACACCTTACCTCTGGTGGAGGGAAGTCAGAAAATAAAGAACGAATTGATTGGTTGCCGTTGTAAAAGCAAGTGAGTTTATTATTTAGATACTTTTTCTTTTATATACGAAATATGCCTACATTTTACTACTTAATTCTAAGTTCAATTTTCAATATGATACAAGAAAACATATAAAAATTACGTTGCATTTTTTACTGTGAGAAAGAATTTGAAATTTAATATATTTGCAAGTGTTATTGTAGCAGGCGTTATTGTGAGAAAATATTTACTGGCGGCTTGTTCTGTTGTTGTCACAACATGCTGGGCCCCTCAGATTGAAGAGACTGAGAAATCGATGTCCTCGAAAGCAGCTTTAGTATTCTCCTGTTCCTTTGGCAGTGTTTTAGTCAATCTTTTCATTGGCGTAGGTGGTTGATTTTTTGGTTGGACTATGATCACGACAGCTATGATGAAGATTATTAGTAATAACCCAGTAGATCCAAAAAGTGAGTACTGATGAATTCGATGTGTCCTAATTTCTTTCAAGATTATGTTTTCTTGACTTTTTTGATGTTCTTTTGCTTCTTGTAGCTTAGGGATTTCCAAAGAAACGTCTGATTCTGTAATCGGTTGTTGTTCTCTTTTCAAGTTTAACAAAGTTAACTGGTCAGAGATGTTGAATGATGGCAAAAAAGAAGATTTCAATCTGTTTGTCATTATTTGTCTTCTAATTACTGTTATAGTCTGGTCATGGATCATGCAGTTTGCTGGCAGTTTTAATATCCCACTAGCTCTTAGAGTAATTGGTACTGAATTGAAATCACAATTTATGTTGACTGTAGTTGGATTTGGAACACTAAAAATCCAAGCGTTCTGTTGATGCATTTCAATCCAGCAGGACCTTGCTGGGATGTCTTTTAGCAGGCACGAGTCCATTAATTGGTTGTTATGCTGAATGATGTTGATTTCACATGAGCTGGCTTAAGCTCCAGTTGTGTATAGTGGGTGTTGGAGAGTACACCAGTAATTCTCAAATGGCCTTTCCTTGCACCGTGAAAATTCGTCTTTGTTGATGGGGTAATAGTGGTTTACTTTAAGGTTCACGAGTAAATAATCTGATGATGGAATGATGCATGTAAACTGTCCATTGTTTGAGGCTGGAACTGGTAACACCTTATAAAGTTTGAATTCTTCGTTATACAGTAAAGGAAAAGTAATTTCGATTATGATGTTGCTGCAGGTAACTCTTGCCTTTGGACTTAAGGTTTTATACAGCTGTGGTATAGAGTCATGATGCCTCTCTCCAGGTATCATCAACGATCGTGGAATGTTTTCATGAATGTTCGTTAGTTCATCCTTAAATTGTTGCACAGTAAGGAAAAGTGGATGTATCCTTGCATTGTTGTCGAAAGCACTATACCGAGTAGAATATTCTGAGTTGACTTATAGTTTAACATTATAAGTATTGCATTAAGAGCATTTGAGGAAAACAACCTTATATTTTCGTATATAATTGTTTCGTTTCTAAGTTTGGTTACTATTGTACTTAATAATTGGATCTGCTTCTTATTTTCCAATTGCTCTCTTTTAAAAATGTTGACAGTAGAATCGACTATGGTTGTTTGATTTTTCATAAGCTGTATTAAGAGCTTCTCATTCTGTTGAACGTCTTTAATTGTTTCTTCATACTTCTCAGCGAACCTTTGGTCTAGTATTCCGAACAACTCATTAGCAATCGTTCCGATGAAATCAAAAGGTGATCGTCTTTGTCTTCGCATTGAATCGTCATTTGCATGTAGGAGGATTTCGTTGTTGAGCTCAATTTGTTGAAGCTGGTGTTGGAATTGTCTCAATGTTTCTTCACACATAGCTGACTTCACTGCTGGAACATTTATTGAGGTGCAGATTGTCTCCATTTGTTTGATTAGTTTCTTATAATTGTCGTATTCTCGCCAATAGTTTGTCATGTTGAAAAACACAATCGTCTTCCAGGAACTAGAAACTAGATTTGCTTGTCAAAAATTTTCAAAGTATATACCTGGCTGGCAAGGAAGAAGTCAAGTGTAGTAGTCCAAATAGTATGAAAAGCCAAAAGAGCGGTGGAACTCTATTTGTCGATGTATTGACTTGTCGCTCTGGTATTGGTTTTTCTGGCTGTTCTGTTTCTATAGGTAGACGACACAATTTTGTGATGGGTCACCTTATATGTTTATTGTTACTGAACACTGTTGCAGCTCGAACACCGTTGTCGTTGCCGGGATATACTTCTGATATTTTTCCCATCCTCCAGGTTGTTGGTGGTAGCCGGTCTTCTATGACAAGAACAGTGTCCCCACCTTTAATGTTGTCTTCTTTTTGTTTCCATTTGGAAAGTTTTTGGAGTTGAGATAAGTACTCAGATGACCAGATCTTCCAAAAAACTTGAGTCATTTTTTGGATTAACTGCCATCAAGTTCGGAATGTTTTTCTCTCTTCCATAATTGGTTCGGGTACTGCTTGAGAGAGCTTCCTATCAAGAAGTGTCCAGGGGTTAGAACCGTGGTGTCATATCAACATCGTTTTCAATTGCAGTAAGTGGTCGAGAGCTTAAACAAGCTTCTATTTGTGTCAGTAAGGTTGAAAGTTTTTCAAATGTTAGCATAGTTTCACCAATTATCCGCTTAAGGTGATATTTTGTTGATCTAACGCTTGATTCCCACAGTCCTCCAAAGTGAGGTGATGCGGGGGGTATGAAGTGCCATTCGATTTCATCTTTCACTAGTTTTGCTGATGCATCTTCCTCACAACGCTTTATAGTTGCTTGCATATGTAGTTGAATTTCTTTGTTGGCTCCAACGAATGTAGTTCCATTGTCACTTTAGAAATGTGAGCATATTCCTCTTCTTGAGATAAATCGTTTCAATGCTGCTATGAATGCTGCTGAGCTCAAGTCGCTCACAATTCAATATGGACTGCTTTGGTAGCAAAACAAACGAATATGGCGATATAGCCTTTAGTTGATCGGTTTCCTCGCCCCTTGTAAATTAGTACTTGGATTAGTCCAGCATAATCAACACCTGTGTGTGTAAAAGGTCTTGACGGTGTTATTCTAGCTGCTGGAAGCAGTCCAATTTGTTGAGTACTTGGTTGTGCAGTAAAACAGTAGCATGTGATACACTTATTTATGACCTGTCGAACACATCTTTTTGCTTGTATGACCCAATAACGTTGCCTCAGTTTTGCAAGTGTAAGTCGAATACCACCACGCAGGGTGCGTTCATGGGCGTCTTCAACCAACAATTTTGTGAACCATTCCTGGTGAGGCAGGATGATGGGATGTTTTTCGGTACTATAAAGATTCGCATTTTGTAGTCGGCCACCCACGACAAGAATATTGTCGTCATTCAGAAATCGGTTCAAGGAAAGTACCTTACTTCTTTTGTTGATCTTCCTTCCACCTCATAGGCACTGTAGTTCTTCTGTATATTCTTTTTCTTGAATGTAACGTATGATTCCTTTGCTGGCATCATTCAACTCTTTTATATTTAGTTTTCCAGTTTCTATTGGGTTTTTTAATTTATGGCTTCTGCAGTTGGTTCTGAAACGTCTACAATAAGCAGCTACTCTTATTAATGGCATGTAATAAGAGAATCTTCTGGTTAAGTCACTTAGTATTTCTGCTTCAACTGTCAAAACCTTTCTAATTTCGGGAATATTGATCTCTGCAATCGGATGTTGTTCTTGTGACAGCCAGCGTTCTGAATCAAATTGCAGCCAACTAGGTCCATTCCACCATAATTGATTTCGTGTCATCTCTTCGGGTAAATAACCTCTTGAACCATAGTCAGCAGGATTGTCTGATGGCCTTACATGTCTCCAGCTGGATATATTAGTTGCTTCCTGAATTTCTGACACTCGGTTGGCTACGAATGTCTTCCAGGTAGATGGACATTTTTTGATCCAGGCCAATGTTATTGTAGAATCTGTCCAGGCAAATATTTTATCTATCTGTGACCCAAAAGTCTTCAATGTTTCCGCCAACAGCTTTGACAGCAGATGAGCTCCACATAGTTCCAATTTTGGAAGAGTGAGTTTTTTCGTTATTGGTGCCACTTTTGTTTTTGCAGCTAAAATTGTGGTAGAGCTACTCTGGCATATACTACCGCTGCATATGCAGCTTCAGAAGCATCGCAAAAACCAGGAAGCTTAATTTTTTGGTATTTGGTGGTCTCTATCCACCGTGGAATTTTGATTTCTTCAACAGCTACTAAATTTATTTTCAATTTGTTCCATTGTTTCTCAAGATGAGGTGGAAGTGGGTCACCCCACTTGAGTTCAGCTTGCCAGTTACGCTGTATCAAGATTTTTGCGCTTACAGTTACTGGAGCCAACCATCCAAGGGGATCAAGTAGTTTGGCTATTTCAGATAATGTCTTTCGTTTTGTGAGCTGGGATTCCTCAGAGATACTGGTGTCTAAGTTCACCTTGAATTGAAATGTGTCACTTAATGGATTCCAGTGGACTCCCAGGGTTTTTATTGTTTCATCCTTCATAACGTCTTTTGTCTGTTGGCTTCGCATCTCGATTGGTATATGCTGAAGTAATCTCTTGTTGTTAGCAGCCCATTTACGCAGATGAAACCCTGCTCCACTTAACAGTTCAATTAGTTCTGACTGAGCGTGTCGGCACTGTGCAATTGTGTCCCCTCCGGACATTACGTCATTGACAGAAAAGTCGTGTCAGACTATTTCTGAGGCAACTGGATACCTTGGTTGTTTGTCTTCGGCTAGCTGTTGCAAAGTCTTAATGGCCAGATATGGAGCTGATGCTGTACCATAAGTGACTGTGGTAAGCTTGTACTCCTTAATTGGTTTGTCGTTAGAACTATGCCATATAATTCTCTGGTAGTTTTGATGGTCTTCGTGCAGTTCAATTTGTCGGTACATTTTCTCAATGTCAGAAGTAAAAACGTATCGATATTTCCTCCAGTGCATCAGAATTCTTGTAATATCGTCTTGCAACTTGGGGCCTACCAACATCAGCTGGTTAAGACTTACCCCTGTGGTTGATTTTGCAGACCCATCAAATACAACTCTTAGTTTGGTTGTTGTTCTTGTGGGTTTAATAACGGCATGATGAGGCATGTAGAAAATATTGGGCTTTGTGAGGTCGTTTTCACGCACTTCTTTCATACGTCCAAGCTCTTAAAACTCATTTATTGTTTGTGTGTATTCCAGCCTTAGAGTTGGGTTCTTATTTAATTGTGTCTCCAATTGCAGAAATCTCGCTATTGCTCTAATTTTGGATTCTCCTAATTGGACATTTTGAATTAACTCTTGATTAAATGGTATTTTGACGACATATTTCCCATTTGCTTTTCGATAGGTTGTTTCTCTGAAGAATTGTTCGCATTGTTTGTCTTCTTGGTTTTGGAACAGAGGTTGAGCTACTTCTTCTAACTCCCCAAACTTTTCTAATTGCTGATCAAGTGAAGCCACCAGCCCGGTGACTTTGTAATTTTCAGTTACTTCGTTTGATGTTCTTCCAGATATCAGCCAGCCCAGCTGTAATTTCTGAGCT
Organism: Dasysyrphus albostriatus; assembly: GCA_946251815.1. Taxonomy (NCBI): domain Eukaryota; kingdom Metazoa; phylum Arthropoda; class Insecta; order Diptera; family Syrphidae; genus Dasysyrphus; species Dasysyrphus albostriatus. The sequence continues at coordinate 159,464,560 of OX276335.1, read as the reverse complement.
ACTAGTGAATTTTCGGCATCTCGTTCAATTCCACCAAGAATTATGTCACCATATGCATCAGCACCGATTATCATGTCAATCGGCCCAGGAACATTGAAACTAGGATCAGCAAGTTCTAGCTGATCTAAATTTCCAATTTTGAGGTTATTTGTAGTTTTGGATGGTAATTGTCTAGTAAGTTTAGGAAGCACCAGCGCTTCTAATTGAAGATTGAATTTTGAAGTAAAGTGTGGCTTTATCGTGACATCTACCTTGTTTCTAGCAGTTGCTGCATGTGCTGCACCTAGTCCACTAACTTCAACACAAACATTTTGCCTTTTAAGTGTTTGTGCGATAGATCCAGTGATTAATGATGCTTATGAGCCTGGGTCAATGAGTGCTCGTACTGTTATACTCCGGCCATCTTTATTGCTTAACTTCAATATTGCTGTTGCAATCAAGACGTTTTGATTTTACGCACTGTGATTTACTTGTTTTGATGTTTTTGGTGAGTCTTTTTGAGCTGAATCTGTATGCTTGTTTTGTGGACATCTTTCAGCACATTCCATATGTAGATACGAATGATGTTTCTTGTGGCAATGATGGCAGTTTCTTCTGCTGAAGCATTGGGATTGTTTGTCATGTCGTAAGCAATTCAAGCAAAGCTTAGCTTGTTTGCATAGTTGCCATCTTTCTTTTGCTGTGGAGTTCAGGAACTTTTGGCATGAATAGATCACATCTTCTCCCTTGCAAATGGGGCATTGATGATTTTTTGTATCGATATGGAAATTGCGAAATGCATGCTTTGGTTCATCAATTGATTTTTGTTGTTGTCTTTTTGAGGGAGCAAGAACATCTAGTGCTTGATCGCACCTTTCCAGAAAATCGAGAAGCATCTTCAGACCTGGCATTTTGTTTGGTTCTGTCAGCCCTTGCTCAAATAGGTTTCTGCTTTCAGTGTCAAGCGCCTTCGTTGTTATATGCACAATCATTGGATCCCAAGATTTGGTGTCGAAACCCATGTTCTTTAGTGCTGCTAGGCCTTTTTTGATGGCGTCATAAATGTTTTTGATGGAATTAGCTGATGGAATACTACCTGGCTGCCCGTCTTTTAGCATCTTTTCTATATGGATGGAAACAATTTTTCTCTCATTGTTGTATCTGCCTTTTAGAATCTCCCAGGCACTGCTGTAATTCTCACTTGAAAATTTTAGGTGTTTGATTAAATGGAGCGGCTCTCCCTCTAAATGCGTCTTCAGATATTCCATCTTTTCAGTTGTGGTGAGGCTGGCTTTGTTGTGGATTATTATGGAGAATAGATCATAGAATGGTTGCCATTCTAAGAAATCTCCTTTGAATGTGGGAATCTTAAGTCTCGGTAGCATCGACTCGTTTTTCCCTTCAGTTGGCTTGTTGTTGTTGATACTTGACAGCTTTGATGTCATTAGATGAAGGAACCTATTGACATCTTGCTTTATGTCTTTGTACTCGTTTTTGGTTACATATGACACCATTAGTTCTTCTTCTGTTGCATTGGACATAAACTCCTCATGAAGATCTGTTATGGTCCTAAGTGGTTCCAGCAACATTTTTTGTTGGTGCTCGTAAACTTCTCTGGAGTAGTTTTGAAACGTCTCTTCAAATTCCTCCAGGTTGTCTACGATGGCAATAATTTTCAGCTTCAGCCTTTTTAACCTCTGAAGTTGCACCGTGTTTGTACTCTCGGATGGCTTTATGGCACCCTCATTGAGTTTTTGTAAATCTGCATCAGCTGGAACAATGTTTTCTAGTTTTTTCCTAAACTCTTCGTACATCACTTTTAGTTTATTGTACGTGTCTCTCTGCACGTACGGTGTATCTTTTTTCACTGAAGGCAATATTTTTGTATGGTTAAAGTGAAACTCTGCCCATAGAGTGTTGAGGAGTTGATGCCTTTCTTCTTCATATTTCTGGGTTTTTCTTGACCCACTGTCCTTCCCAAAGTTTCGATAGAGTGTTTCAATTTCCTCTGCTAATGCTTTCTGCCTGGCTACGATTATAAATACTTCACTTTCGTCCATCATGATTGTTAATTTTTTGTAGATTTAGTTGTATATGGATTTCGTTAACTTTGAATATATGTTGGTCTTAGGAATAGTAGATTTTTCGTAGATTTATAGTAGTATTATATTTTATTTTCACTTTTCTTTGTCTATTTATCAGTGTTAGAACCCTAATAACGCCTTTTCACAATATATTTTTCGTTATAAACCAATGTTTACAGCCTTGGTTACGCTTTGCTAATTTTTATTTCGATTTAAATATTTTTTTTTGTTAATTAAACCAATGTCAGAAGCCTTGGTTACGCTTTATTCACTGTTTCTTTACTTTCGAAGGACCAATGTTTATTTTTCCGGCTCGAAGGACCAGGTCATCAGACAATCCTGCTGACTATGGTTCAAGAGGTTGTTTACCCGCAGAGATGACACGAAATCAATTATGGTGGAATGGACCTAGTTGGCTGCAATTTGATTCAGAACGCTGGCTGTCACAAGAACAACATCTGATTGCAGAGATCAATATTCCCGAAATTAGAAAGGTTTTAACAGTTGACGTAGAAATATTAAGTGACTTAACCAGAAGATTCTCTTATTACATGACCAATGTTTATTCGATAATTCGTTCTTTATTTTCTGACCTCCCCCACCAGAGGTAAGGTGTCATTTAATTACGAATTGTCGAATAAACATTGATCCGGCTCGAAGGACCAATTTTTATTCGACAATTCGTAATTAAATGACACCTTACCTCTGTTGGGGGGAAGTCAGAAAATAAAGAACGAATTGATTGGTTGCCGTTGTAAAAGCAAGTGAATTTATTATTTAGATACTTTTTCTTTTATATACAAAATATGCTTGCATTTAACTATTATTATAATATATATATATATTATTATAATTCTAAGTTCAATTTACAATATGATACAAGAAAAAATATAAATATTACGTTGCATTTTTTACTGTGAGAAAGAATTTGAAATTTAATATATTTGCAAGTGTTATTGTAGCAGGCGTTATTGTGGGAAAATATTTACTGGCAGCTTGTTCTGTTGTTGTCACAACAATAATGGTAACGTTTCTTATAATATATGTAGCATACATACATATCGTCGGTTGAAAGTGAGTTTACTTACTAACAAAATACACTTTTTTGTCACTGAAAAAGTGAAAAGTCACTTTTTTCTTCATTTTTAAAATTAAGTTTCCCGTGCATACCTTTAAATGTTTTATAAAACCGGGCAAAATGATAATTTTTAGATTTTAAATATATTTCAATCTCATTTGCTTGAACGTTTTTTCCACACTAAGCGAGTTTTACTTTGGAACGACGGTAATACGATGGCATTTGGGTACAAGAACCAAGTACTTAAGTACCAAAGTACTTGAGCAGTACTTTCAAGTACTTGACCAGTACTTTCAGGTTCTTACAAGTACTTTCAAATATTTTCAAGTACTTTCAAGTACCTTCCAGTCTTTTAAGTAATATTTGCATCAATTTCAATTTAAAGAGGATTTTACTACTCGTTTCATCAGAAATAAGTGTTTTTTATCAAAAGACTAGAAATCTTAAGTCCAAAATTATTGTCACAGAAAAAAATGCATTTATTTACAAATTACAAGAAGTTATTCTCTTGTTTTTTTTTTTTTTTTTTTTGAAATTCATTTTTATGTTGCATTTTCTTAAAACTATCTTAAAGCTAGACAAAAATTCATAAAAACTAGCCTACTTATCGATATCTTAAAACTAACTTACTGGCCCTAGTCGGGCGCTCTAAGATAAACTATAATAACTTAATGCTAATGCCTTTCGGCATAAGAACTCTCTTAATACTAAATCCAGGTCGGTTTTATTTTTTACCGAGAAGAATTTACAAAAAACTCGGTATCATTGTCTTTATTTTTTTTATGGTTTTATATAAAACTTACAAACTACATAAAACTAAATTAAAGCTATTTAAAACTAATTAAATAAACCTACTTAAAGCTACTTAAAACTATTTACAACTAATTATAAACTAGTTACAACCTACTTATAAGCTACTTACAGACTACTTACAAACTAGAACAGCCACAGCAAGCATTTTCCGGTTTTATAATTTTTTTTTTTTTTTTTTTTTTTTTTTTGGTGCCACTCTGACTGTCCCTACTTAAAACTAATTACCTAAACCCATGTAAGTCGGCCATACAAAAGAAAATAGCAAGGTCAACTATTAAATGTCTGAAGGAACTTCATCTTCGTTTTTCAACCACCAGAACTGGTTCTCCTGCCTTACCCTATCTCTTCGGTCCCGTTCGGACACAGTCCTACTGAACCGAAGGTGCTCAGCTCCGTCTTGTGCGAGGACGTCTCGACTGTAAAGGAGCCGATCTACAGTTCTACGGCCGACGTGGTAGATTAGCGGAACCGCCGCTATATCCTGGATCAGCCCTCGACTGTCTAGGTGGAGGAATGCATCGGGCGGAATAAAGCGTCGAAGACACTGCCTCTCAAACACCCGAATCTTTTCCATTTGAGATGGGGCAACGTTGAACCAAACCGGGCATCCATAGGCAATCATCGGCCGGATAAGGGCCATGTAGCAAATCACCTTCACCCTGCTGTCAAGCCGGCTGCTATAAAACAACCGTTTCGTCAGGGCAAAAGCTCCCCTAGCCTTGGCAAGAGCAGCATTTATATGTCTGTCGAAATACAAATACTGATCCATCCAGATGCCAAGGTACTTTACTACAGTTTTACTCGCCAGTGGATGTCCATTTGGCCCTACGATCACCAGCTTGCGCCAGTTCTTTCTCGTATCCCTTGTGGCTCCACGCAACGGAGTCCTAAACAAGATAGTTTCTGATTTGTGAAAGTTGATTTTCAACTTCCAGTCATCGCAATATCGCTGAATCTTCTCGAAGTCACGCTGCAAAAGAATCCTGATGACTTCGACTTTCGGAGCTGTTCTGTACGCAATTTGATCGTCGGCATACGCAATTGCCTGAGTTAGACTACTTATCAGATCGCTGGTGTAAATGCTGAATAGAATCGGCGAGTTGACCGCTCCCTGCTGAAGACCATTTTTAATATCAAAGGTTGTGGCAGAAGTTACATTGCCACTTTTGACAACAAACTTTCTGCCATTGAGCATATCATAAAGCATATACAATAGTGGTTTACTAATGCCAAGTCTGGTCAACTTTAGATAAAGACCCTCTAACCATACGGTGTCGAAGGCCTTCTCCAAATCAACCAGACAGGCACCCGTACACTGCTTCTTAGATTTGTTCCATTGGACATCAGAAACGAGTTTCGACGCGGCATGAATGGTGTCATGTCCCACCTTAAAACCGAACTGATTGTCCGGTATGATATTATTGTCCTCTGCCCACTTAGACAGAGCTCTATCGATAACTTTTTCGAATACCTTGCTGATACTCGGAAGAAGACTTATCGACCGGAGATTCGCCGGATTGGAGTTGTCCTTTCCCTTTTTCGGGAGAGGATGCACCACAGCTGTCTTCCACCGCACTGGATAATATGCATTATTCAGAGCGTTGTTAAACAGAGTGGTATAAATGTCTACTGCTTCTTGAGGTAAATGTCGAAGTACAACGTTGGATATGCCATCGACTCCTGCTGACTTCTTCTTCTTTAATAAATCGAAGATGAGCTGGAGCTCCACCTTCGTAATTAACAGGGAACTGTGCCCATTTCGCTCGGCGATTATGGCGTTTGCCAAATGATCTTCATTGAACTCGGTGAAACCAAGGTTCTCTGATCGCCATTGCGTGATGTCATTCCGAAGGTAGAAGTGATAGAGCAAGGCTCTGTTTTCCAGGTCGTGATTCGGGCGAATGCACGCATTCACCTTGTATACTTGCTGGAAAGCAGCCCCCACAGCCTCCACTTTCTCCTGCGGATCTTCGACAATAAAGAGGTCATCGTCCAAGACGGCGTCCTCTGGATTTATTCCTGCTGTCAGAAGTACGTCTCTGTTGTCCGTCGTTCTCTGAAGCTTAAGACACGGAAGATCGTTCTGATCATTCCTTCTGAATATCTTGTTAATTTGAGGAAACATGCTCGGGTCACTAGAGTTAACGGCCCGAGTTTTGTTGTCCCAATACAAATTAATTGACAACCGATAGTTTTCTTTAATTAGTTGGTTGATGTTCTTGATCGACGACTTCAGTGTCCTAATCTCCATGTCGTGAGGGTCAGTAAACCGTCGGTACAAGAGTTTGAGTCTTGTTAGCAGTCCACTTTTCTGTCTGTGTAATGCGTCAATGGTCGCATTTCGGTATATGTCTGTTGCGTCCCTTTGTTTGTATTTCGGTATTGTTCTGATCATTGTTCGTTTGATTGTCTCGTCCATTTGTTCTAGGTATTGGTCTATTTCGTTATTTGTCAAATTCCTGTCATTTGGTGGGGATATATTATTCGAGCTGATTTCGCTCGATAAGGCGTTGGTAAAGCGTGGCCAGCGCACCTTACTGTAATTGTAAGTGTACACAGATACATACTCATCCAACTTCACGAGCTCATTCGGAAGCTGTATTACGGCGGCGAGTCCGCAGTGATCACTGTCGTACTCGATCGTTCGTAAACAGTTTCGTGGTCTTTGACCCACAGTGTCAGTAATTGTCAATCTTGTGTCTATTAGCAATAGATCCAGATAGGCACCGCTTCTTGGAAACGATGGGCGATCCGTAGCCAGCAGGTCAACACCATATTCAGTATTGTATCGACTCATCCAATTGAAAAGATGATTACCTCTTTGATTTTGAATTTGATTTCCCCAATCTTGGTGTTTGGCATTCAAATCACCGGCCATGAGAAAGTTATTTTCGTCCAAGCTCAAGTGTAGACCTTCGAAAAGTTTTTCAAGCTCTGTCAAAAAATCAGTTGGCTGGGGTGATTCCGGTGCATAAGCCGCGATCACATACATTTGCTTCCCCTGTTGGAGAGAAATGCATACGACACACGCCTCTAACAGCCGAAATCTACGTAGATCACTATTATATATAACTTTATGGTTTATGCCTTTTCGTATGAAGATTGCGACGCCTCCCCCTTGAGTGGAATAGGGTCGATCTCTTCTTACGATATTGTAATTGTTGTTAGTCAACTTATGTTTCTGGTTCAGCTTAGTTTCGCTGGCCATAAACACATCTGGACTTTGGTCTTTCAACAATTGGAAAAGATTAGCTCTACGTTCGGTCCTAATCAGTGAATTTACATTCACAGCAAGGATCCTAAGAGGCCTCTCCGACAGCGCGCCTTTAACCTCTAATTTGCGTTAGGCTAGGCAAAACAGAGAAGAGATAGTCTACCCTAGTTGCCTGCTCCTTTATCTGCGTCTGAAGTCCTGTTAACTGGCCTTGAATTGCCAGCAACATGCTTCTTATTTCGGCCTGAGCGTCCGGCGCCTTTGGCAGTAGGGCCGGTTGGGCTACCTTAGCTGCAGGCTGTACCGTTTTTCCCCTCCCTGCCGCCATTTGGGCGTAGGAAATTTGGGGATTAACGGGCGTTGCTGTAGGAGCACGCGTTGATGGGCGTATCTCTACCGCTGTCTGCTTTGCCGCTTTATTGGTACGAATTTGCTGAAAAGCTGAGCAACCCCGATAATAAGCAGGGTGCCCCTCCTTTCCGCAAAGCGCACATTTAAGCTGGGTCATATCATCGACCCTTTCCTCTCCGAGCTTGCATTCCCCCTTAAGGTGGTTCTCACCACACTTAACGCAGCGTGACTGCATTTCGCAGTTTGCTGCAGCGTGGCCAAACCTTTGGCAGCGCATGCATTGAAGCATGTCACCGCGTCTCTTTAGTTTATCCCAAGTTACAACCTGGTAGTTGAGGATGGAGATACTCCTCAAACTATCCAGTTTGCTTCTGGGCGAAAGTTGAACAAGGAAGAACGGCAAAGACCGCTTCTCCCGTCTGGCTCTGACTGTAGCGAACGGCTTGACCCCGATAAAGTCAAGATCGTCGCTCGCTTTTTTACGGAGCTCATCTAAGAGCACCTGTGGTTCCGTGCAGGAATCTATGCCCTTCAGGAGGACCGTTTGATATTTATCCACTTTGGGGGTAAAATTGAAGAACTCAGTCGTGGATTCTTTTAAAAAATTTTTAATAATTTTATGCTGCTCCACTGTGAAGCAGTGAATAGCATGCCTATCTTTGCTAAGTCTTTTAATAAAAAAGTTTTGGCCTATGGCCGACTTACACAGGTCTATGGTCTCCTGTAATTCCATCTTATAGGTGTTGATGGACACCTTCTCTTTTTTGCTTTGGGGAGGCTGTGACTGCTGCTGGTGTTCTCCCTGCTGCTGTCGCCTCCGCTCCTGCTGCATTTGTTGTTGTTGCTGTTGTAACTGCTTCTGTTGTGATTGCTGCTGTTGTGAATGCTCCGTTTGGTTCTGCTGCTGTTTTTTTTGTTGCCTCTGTTCCTTGGGCATTGGTTGCTGCTGGGGCTGCTTTACTTGCAGTTTTTCCTTAGGCTGCTGCTGTGGTTGTTGGTGCTCTTTTGCTGGCAGCTGTGATTGCTGTTGCGCCTCTTTGTTTGGCGCCTGTAGTGCCTTTTTCTGCTCCCGCTCCAGCCTTTCTTTTAGTCGGCGAGCCTCTTGTTTCGTCTTAAGAGCTTGCACCAGTGTCGCAAGTTGGGCATTGAGGCGCACCATCTCCTTTTTATTGCTCCAATTTGCTCACTTATTTGCTGTTCTTCATTAGCCTTTGGCTGTTCAGCATTCAAATTTTGCGCCTCATCTTCTTCTTCAGAGGACGCCTCTGGTGTGGAGAGATCAACAATGTTGCTGTCCCCCGTGGTATATAGTCCCTCTCCCCCTTCGGACATATATTCTATTTCTTCGTCGGGCGAAGAGTTCAACTGATCTATGATTGACGCCGATCCCCCTCCAGCTAGCAGCTCTGCTGGAGTGATGGTAGAGCGCCGTTTCACCACGTTTGGCGCACATTTTATTTTTTTCCTCCTCTTAACTGAGATCTCGGCTGATGTTGCCGTTGCCGATGTTGTAGCTGTTGGTGCCGTTGCTTTGCCATCATTCGATGACCCCGCTACTGGTACCACTGGTCCCTTCGATCTAGTTGCTGGGCCACCTTTCGGTGCACCCGCACTTTTTTCTTTCTCCATTTGTTGGTTCTCCCAGACAATAAAATTTTTCACTTCTCTATTATGGAAAAAAGCTTGAAGAGTTCTGATGCCCGGCTGGGGTTCGAACCCGTGACCCTCCGATTGACGGTCCGCCACCTCTTGCTCTGTGCTATTGCACTATTGAATAATAGCTTGCTTGTAAACTAACTTGAACTAGTCACTCCGAATTAATTACTTTAAATGAACTGGGAAGCCGAAAACGTCTACACACTTCCACAGTACGAGATCGACTGAGATTCTCTTGTTCCTTATAGCCCGGTAGCCGGTGACATTAATAGTCAGTCAGAAATAGACATTATATATATATATATATATATATATATATATATATATCATTTGGAAGGTAGTTTTATGCACTTTTAGAAAACTTGATACGACAGGCCCAAGCCTACCGAATGTATCTTTCATACCTTTTTGAATGAGGCAACCTCTGTTTTCTTATAAAATTCATTGTGCCCATGTACGTATGCTACTGATTTCGAAACCAATAAACCGATTGAGCTCAAATTTTCGGAGAATAGTTTGTATTTAACCATCATCGTTTGTGAAAAGTTTGGTTAAAATCAATTTAGAATTTTTTCAAGGAGGGGCAGAAATTCACGCCGGATAAAACGTAAAAATATAGGTTTCTTGCATTAAAGCCCTTTTATAGTCTTATTGTTTATTGAAGCGCGATTAAAAAAATTAACTTTTACAGCCCTAGAATTTACAGAAATAAGTACTGCAAGAAAACCCCGAACTGATAGTACAGTCAAGCCCGCTTATTTTGAATCTATAAAATCATTTTGTTTTTTAATTTTATAACTAATATTAAATAAACTTCAATTATGAAAGCAAATAAAATGCGGGGTTGGGTCGCACAAACTTGCTCTCATATGTCTAGTTGCTTGTAACTTGAGAACGTTTAAAAATATGCCAGTAATTCTAGAAAATTGTAGCGACCATGAAACTCGGTATATCATGAAAACCAGTCAAGTTGTCAATTGAGCTCAAAAGTCAGAATGACATTTGATTACTTGAAAAAATATGAATAAATGAAAAAAAAAATTAAATCGTTGAAGCGGTTTCATAAAAAAATAATTTTGTATACATATGTACATACATACAATTTTAAAAATGGTAAGCCAGTTTTGAATACTTTAGGTGCGTTTTATTGGTATTTATAGCTAGCGTGATATACCGTCCGATTTGAAATAAGAAACATTAAACTCTTTGAATGAGGAGCATCCTCTTTATTGTACGGTTAATTAAAAACTAAACCTAAAAATACCAAATCTTCTTTAAGAAACCACTTAGCTTTTTGCTGAATGTGCACAAATATTGATATATTGTGTGTGGGATGTACTATCGCGAATTGTGTTAATGATATTGAGCAATGGTAATAATGGGATTGGGTTTCTCCAGATGGATGGATGACCACTGTTGGTGATCATTAAGATGATGTTTATATTGGATGGATGATGTTTATATTGGATGACGGATGTGACCATGGTGGTACTTAGGATTGAGGAAATATAGTAGGATGAGTATATAAACAGGATGGAGACTGTAATGCAGCAATTATATACGATATTATACGATCGTATATAGATTCATATTTTTAGTTATATGACCCTATAACAAGCACAGCAATGCACACACTAATAAAATAAGGCTACTTAATTTAATATTTAACCCAAGTCAGGCACCACATACGTATTAACTTAACGAAATTTTATCTCAACTTTTATATCCACCTTTTCACTGACTTATTTATCGACACTTTTGGGTTTGCTTTGTTTGTCAAGGGAAATTGTACTGTGCTAGCTTTAACTTTTCAATAAAACATGCCTATTAATATAGATTTTTAAAAAAATTAATAATATATCAACCCGTTTTTGAAATATTTATTTTTCAACAAAGAAATAATGTATTTTAAAAATCCAAAATTTTTATTGACATAAAAAAGCTTTTGTAATAAATTATGACTCAAACTCATTTTGGACAAAAACTGAAATATTTTGAAAACTAAAAGAGTTTCAGATGTCAATTAATATGTATAGAAAAGAAAATTTTTAACTGCAAAAAAAGCCTTATTTTTTCGCAATGTACTTAAAAAACTTTTAAACTCGATTTCCCAAAAATGTGAAAATGGCGTATATGGCACTTCAATACTAGGATCACGGAATGTTGCCGCAAATCGTGTTATCTTCTCGCAAATATGTATGCTGCAAAATTTGTGATCTTATTTGTGAGCATGTCATTTGCGAGCACCTTGATCGCAAATGTATTTGAGAACTTTGGGACAACAGTCGCAAATAGTCTGAACACAGGTATTCACAGGTTTGCGAGCAATGTCAAGCGTAAGTCATTTGCGATGTATTTGCGAGTTTTTTCATGACGTCAGTACTCGCAAAGATTTGCGAATACCACAATTTATGTGCACGTAGATTTAAAACAGTGAACTTCCTGTCAAGTTCAGTGCTTCCAAGTTAAAATAATTTTCTCAGACTTATGTTCAAAATTTCAATTTTCAATTAACTGAAAATTTTACTTGTGTTTACTGTGCAAACTGCATTTTTTTAAGATCAATCAAGCGAGTAATTCAATTAAGTGGAGTTCAATAAACCATATTAAAATAAGACCCTGAGAAAAAAATTGAGCTCATTCATATTTAAATCAAACTGAAACACATATGATTTGGCATGGAATCGATTTCTATTTAATTTAAATCATTGAAACGGTTTGAACATGATTTTTTCAAATTTACTATGCTTTTTATTTAACATTATGATAGCTATTTCTGTTTATTTAAATTTACTTCACTTGATGTTATTTCAAACAGAGTCATATTAATGTTCTTAAGTATTTTCGGGTTTGGGTCGAAGATGTTTTCTGTTAAAATCAAATGATTTCAATGTTAGTTTTTTTTTTCAAATAGATGCTAGCTCCTTTTTAAATAAATACAAATGTTTCCTATTTGTAATGATGGTAACGTTACTTATAATACATGTAACATACATACATATCGTCGGTTGAAAGTTTAAACTCACTTACTAACAAAATACACTTTTTTGTCACTGAAAAAGTGGAAAGTCACTTTTTCCTTCACCTTTAAAATTAAGTTTCCCGTGCGTACCAATGTTTTATAAAACCGGGCAAAATGATAATTTTTAGATTCAAAATATATTTTTCACACTTAGCGTGTTTTACTTTGGAACGACGGTAATACGATGGCATTTGGATACAAGTACCAAGTACTTAAGTACAAAAGTACTTGAGCAGTACTTTCAAGTACTTGATCAGTACTTTCAGGTTCCTACAAGTACTTTCATGTATTTTCAAGTACTTTTAAATATCTTCCAGGCAAAAAAACTACACTAGTAAAATTAACAGTATTACGATTAAAAACAACAGAGTAAATCGATTACTGTAGCACCTATAGAGTAAAACGTTTAAAAACAACTGAGCCAATTCAAAACAACTGACATCATTTCCCCCCCGAAAGCTACTCAGATAAAAAAATTTCCCAACTCTGTTAACAAAAAAAATATCCCTTCCAACCTACTCATTTAAAATCAATCAACCTACTATGTTGAATTCAATCACCTTACTCTGTTGATTTTAGCAAAGCTACTCAGTTAAAATCAATCTAATTGCTTGGTTGATTTCAACCATGTTACTCTGTAAAATTTAACCAACCTACTCGGTTGAATTCAGATATGCTACGCTGTTAAGTTAACCCTTTAAATATTATCATCTTCTTGAAACTTCTATGTATCTGAAAAGGGATAATGTCTTTTAAAAAACCATTTTAGCTTTTAAATTAAACATAGTGAATTAAGATTTCTATTACATACATGGAGGGTAGGTACACATTTATTTTATCGCTTTTTTATGATGTAATAAGTTCTTTAACTACGGTAGCTTAGATTTATAACAAATATTTACTTATTTTTCAGGATATTTTCAAAATTACAATTTATAATTACAGTTACATACTTAAAGATGAATACGTTTAGATTATTTCTTATGAGTTTTCTTATTAATTTACAATTTTAATTGAGACATTTTTTTTAACAGAACTTCTTTCATTGCTTAGAAATTTGCCAATCACCACAGCCGGTAATCATATAGGGCTTCTTAATGTTATGTATTTCTTGCCGTTTCCTAAAATATTCATTGTGTTTGGAATTGGTGAAAGAAAGGATTCAAGAAATAAGTAAATTTGTTGCTGCATTGTTTGTATTTCAACTTCATACGCATAGTAATGTTCGTTAAACCATAGAGTTTATAGTACTGTGCCAAAAAATAGTAAGCGATTAGACTCATATACATAAATTTTATTTAGTAAAAAAAAAGTCGTAAAGATAGCAATCAGAACTGAGACCTCTTACCAAAACGGATCCAGTTTTATAATGTATGGAAGAATAGATTGCAAAAATTTAATTTCAGATAATAAAACACACTACGTCAAGTATGTTTAAAATTTTTCCTCTGAGGAACATTTCGTTTAATTGAAGTTGATGTTTTATTGCTAAAGTTAAAGTGACATTTTTTCGGCTACACGAAGATCTAGCTGTTATTATGGACTGCATATGTTTTGCTTCCAACCTCATTGACCAAAGATGTGCCGTGTGTTTTAAGAGCAGCATGATAGTGAATTAGGTTGTGAAATTTCGGCTTAAGAGAGTCTTTGATAATCTTAATATATTGTTCATTAAGTTCAGCTACTAAAACTTGCAATAAGTCTTCTATCCCAACCGAAATTTTTACGCTGAGAAGTATGTCAAGAATTTTTCTTAATGTTATGTACATAGCCCAAGTAGAATCGTCCTTCGGTACAAAATCGCCTATTAGTAATCCCAAATACCGCAAAAGAGCAAGTGTTTCTCCAGAAGATAGACGCACATTTCCACGTTTTATATGTTCTCTTTCGATAGGACAAGGCTTATTTTTATTATCAGGGCCATAATCAAAAGCTAATAATTTGCCATTAAAAAGAGAAAGAGAAAAAAATTGGTGATTTTCAGTAATACTCCAAATGTATTTCGCCACACCCTCAAGGATATCGTGCATAATATCAACGCCCACCTCCTGAAACATGTCGAAGTTCTTTACTTCTAAAAATAAACACCTTTCCTTTATACCAGTTAAAGAAGAATTATTTATAGCCAAATCAGCTTCATAGGTGTTTGCTGTCCGAAGAAGGGTGGCATCCTCATAAAGTTTTTTTTTAAACACTTGTTTTTGAACTTTGCATACTCTACAGGAAAAATTTGCCGAAAAACTCTCTACAAAGCCAATCATTGAGTGTATACCTAAATTGTCACCCAGAATCAGAGCCAGTTCAAAAAATAAAGTTCCCTTGAAAGTAGAAATATCTATTTCTATGCCCACTTCGCTAAGAAAATTAAACTCATCAATAACTGGTTTAAATGTAACATTATTCCCAAAATCTACTCTGTCAGATGAATGAAAAAGTAAAACAAGGAATATGTGGGACAGAACTGATAAACGCCAAAGTGGAAGACATCCATTTGAAACGTATACTGCCCCCAGTTTGTGAACACCAGCATGAATTCCAAGAACGTTTCCAGTTTCATAATCATCGAAATACATAAATAGAGGTAAAACAACTCGATCGGAATGATGCTTTTGTCTGTTTTTCCAATAAGAACCTTGGATAAAGTTTTCCATCACATTTTATTTTTAAGACTGTCCATATATTCCAGTGTTTCAGAGAGTATATCTTCAAGAGAAAAAAAAGTTTGTAATACATGTCTCAATGAAATGAAATGTTCTTGGCATGTGACAGGTTCCATACGTGTCATGCCTTCTTTTTTAACATGATCGAATCTTTGACCAACTACAATTTCTTTAGGTTCAAAGTAAGATTTTTTAGAAAAATAAGCAAACCTTTTTCATTTGGTTGAAAATTGTTCTAAAGGGGAAATTATTGAAAGATTAAGTGCTTGGAATAATGTTTTTGAAGCATCATTAGAAACTGAGTTTTGAAGAAAAACTTTATCTACACAGTTCTTAATTGCTGGGTTCAGTGAACCGATCAAATCTCTCATACAATCAATCACATTTTGCACTACATTCCTAGGCAAGAGCACATTTCTATATAGGGAAGCAATAAATATAGAAACGGATGATGTAACTGATGTCATTTCTTTTAATGTAGGCTCAATAGTTTTTTCTACTTCTGTTTCGGAAACAAGTACAGCTTCATTTGGGGTGGTTTCAACGTTCAAAGCAGAACAGGATTGCTGATTGTAAATTTCAGGATCATGTTCTTTTTGGAAGTTTCTCTTAAATGAGAAGAAAGTAGAAAATAAACGCATGCAATGCACCTATAGTTACGGTGACCATTTTTTCAGATGCAAAAAAGAGGACAACCTTTAATTAACTTTAACAAGTTAAGGAACAAACGATATTTATATTTGTACTTCAGATATCATAAATCAGTTCAGTTTTAAAAACAAAAATAAAAATACATATAATATAAAAAAAAAACAAAATAATAAATACTTAAGTACTTAATTTAAGAGTTCAACTCAAAGAAACTGGTAGTTTTTGTATTTTTCTTCGCAGTGTATTTTTTTAAAGAGCCATCCCGACTTCCTTAAAAAGTCTCAAAATCTCCACAATTATAGTCATAATTGCACTTTGTTATCAACATTGTCTCTAGTGTATCAACTTTTATTTGCGATTTTTCAGATGTCCAAATGTTATTAGAAATTGAAAACACTCTTTCCCTAGGGGCATTTGAAGCTGGAAGCGACAAAGAAAACTCTACGAGTCTTAAGATATTTTCGTACCTCACATTTTCTACATCAAAGTGTTTGAACATTTCAACCCATTTCTCACTTGGTGACAAATTGTCCGTTTTCCATTTTTCTATTTGTTCCTTACTTACATATCGTTTGACGCAAGAAACCTCGTCAAATAATTCATCATCTTTGATTTTAAAATTTTGTCTAAATTCCAAAACATTGGAGAGGCTTTTTTCAATAGAGTTCCAGGATGGAACTCTATTCAAAAGTGTCCATTCAAAATGTTCCACATCCTTAAACGCTGCATCCCACTGACTTAAGTAATTAATACATGTTTGATAAAAAGAATCAACTTGGACTTTAAAATTGATTGCATCAACATTTCCTTTTACCTCAAGCTTTGAAAGAGCAGTTTTTACTGTGAGTAGTAAAAAAATTTCTGATTGTCTTTCTTTTAATTTTAATTTAAAATCTTTCAAAATAAGAGAAGCTTCAGTCATTGACATATTTTGTGACTCTAAATGAAGAATTCATTTGTGAAAAAAGAATGCTTGACTTTGAATAAAAAGAAACCATAGTTCAGCACAAGGATCATGAAAGAATTTTAGGATTACTTGAGGGCACTTTTCTTGCAAAAGAAAGTATTTTTTTGAAGGTTTGAAAAATTTCAATATTCGCTCCAATGCAGGAAACAATGTCAACCAGCGTGTTTTGCTGTGCCCCAATAATTGTTGGTACTCCACATCGGCGTTGTCACATATTTCCTTCAACTTTTCAACCCTAATCGTGTAAATATAGAAAAATGAATAAATTTTGACTATGAGAACTTCAACGTCAACGGGGAGCAAATCGGAGGCAGTTTCGATGCAGTTGTTTAAAATGTGGCTGACACAGTTAACACCAATTAACTTGTCGTCAGGAAAATCCTGCATTTTGTGAATGTGATGCTACCATCTTTTGTGTAATTTCATAATGATTTAAAGTATCTTGAAGACTTTTGGAAATTATATTGGAATTTTCACCTGGAAGTTCCTTAACACTTAATATTTTCACCTGAACTCCTTTATTTGGCAGGAAAAAGCGAACCAACATCGGACAGAGCTTCTTTGACCGATGATTTGAACAGTCTAAGAAGATAGTTATGCAAGTGGCCTGAGATAAGTCGGCTTTTATCAAATCCAAGGAAAGAGGTGCGAAAATATGTTTTACGATCGCCTCACACTTCGTTCTGGCACACGAATACTTGTCATCGAAGCAAGATTTAATTAACTTAGAAGTTCAGTCGTTTGATCTGAATGAGAAGTTGTGTTGTACAGAATGATAAGCCCAAGTTCCTTCAATAACGGCTAGCTCTTTTTCCTTACTGTCAAATTGTTTATTGCGAACAAAAGAAGTTATCTGCTTGTTGCTACAACTATCCACAACAGCCTTCTTATGTTTATTACTTTCCAGGTGTTGCTTGATATTCGCCCTGCCGCTGTTGGCTATTGAAAAACATGCAAAACATTTTGAGCATCTCATATCACTTTCGCTAAGAGTTTTTTTAATGAACGGAAACTCATTTTGTAATTCGTTATTGAAAACACATTTTCTTTTTGGAACCATCTGAAAGCATAAATACAATAATTTAATCTTTGATTTAAATTCATTATTTCAAATTAATACTCACCGTTTGAAACAAATTTCACACCAATCAATTATCATTTCCAAGAAACAAACAAAAAGCGAAAAAAATGTCATGAAAATTTACCAAATATATTTGTATGACAGTTAGCAATTCATTCACAATAGCAAAAACCAGATGACAGAACTGAATTATTCAAACCAGTGCTGTCTTCATTTTGTGTTTAAGCTATTTAGTCCTGAAGAAAGTACTAAACTGTGTGGAAAAAAGTTTTTAGAGAAAAAAGAGGACATTAAGAGGACAATTTAGTACAAAGAGGACAAATGACTGTCCTCTTTAAGAAAAAGAAAAAAAAAGGACACGATAATGAAAAAGAGGACTGTCCTCTAAAAAAGAGAACGAATGGTCACCGTACCTATAGTGTATAAAGCTATGCCCGCTGTGAATAAAAGCAAAGTGCTGTCTGAGACACTTAAGACTCTTGAGGTTAGATTTGCAAAGAAAACAAACAACCATTATGAAAATTACAATAAACTTTCTTTTATTTTGATGTAATTCCTAACTCAACGAGCAAGGTATTAGCAGGAGTAGGTAGGTAGGTAGGTAGGTAGAGATGGCAGTCGCTAGCCCTGGCCTCGCGACTCAATTAGCGCAGGAGTGCGCCGTTTTGATACCAATTACTTGTGTTAACCTAGTAGGGATTTAATACGGAATTATATGGCTTTATAGACTTTAACGGACCATTGTTAGAGCCATTTAGTCGCATTTAGAAAGATAATCAGATATTTGATTTTTTTTTTCTCCGAAAGCTCTTTTGGATCATCGAGGAAGGCCTTTCCAAAGGAAGACAATCTAAAATTGGCTAAAGCAGGGCAGTTGCAAAGAAAATGAACTACAGTTTCTTTTTCTTGAGGGTCCCCACAGCTACGACAGTGGGAGTTGTAGGGGATTCCCAGCTTCCTTGCATGCTCCCCTATGGGCCAGTGTCCGGTGCATATTGCTGTGATCCTGGCTATATCACGCCTGGGTCTGCATATAAGATCGTTAGAACGAGTTTTGTTATAGGATGGCCATATCATTCTTGATATGACACAGTTTGTAAGACTGCTCCATCTGAGGTTAGATTTAGTTTAGATTATTTATTTATTTATGAGTTGCTTACACTGTAAGATATAATATCTTATTTTCTAGTGAAGCATTATAAATCATACCAAAGCTACGTAAATGTTTACAAAATTGCAAGTTTACAAATTATTTGGAAAGATACAAAATATTTAATATTAACTATTTTCTATATATTCTTAAAATGAAGTTTAAGTTTTTGTTTAAATAGTACTGTGCTATCTATACTTCTAATTTCTCGTGGTAGTGTATTCCAAAGACGTGTTGCGTTGACAAAAAACTGGTGTTCAGAGGTAAGACAACTTAAACGAGGGTTCACTAAGAGGCTTGATCTATTTGAATTGAAAAAAGTTATTTCTCTGATGAGATCGGCAGGTTGGTGTGTTAGAAGAATATCCGAGAACAAAATTAAGGTCCGAAAATAGAGCAGATTTTCAAATGACATCCCAAGAAAGTTGTATGCGTGTTGTGAAATTCTGTCAAATCGTCGTAGTCCATGAACATATCTTATTGCACTATTGAAAGCAACAGTGAGCTTTCGTTTACTTTCATAGTCAAGTTTGCAAAATATTTCACAACCGTAAGTGACCAAGGGTATTATAAGTGTTTTTACAAGTAATGCACGGATTTTTAAGGGGTGTAATACTGTGTAAGTCAGCGTTTGGTTGAATACAACTCCTAAATTTTTCGCTGAATCCACATATTTGATAGGGGAGCCATTTAACAAAATCTTTATTATTCTTTGACAACACTAAGCATTTAGATTTTTTAGGATTGAGCACTAAGCTATTTTGGTGTGACCAACGTTGAATCTCTAACAAATCTTCATTTATACAGGTAGCAAAGTGTTCAATTAATCCCAACGGACAACTAAGATATAACTGAGCATCATCAGCGTATAGCCGAATTGAGCAATGCTTAATGGAATAATAGTTAATGGAAGCTCATTAACGTAGAGGGAGAACCACAAAGGTCCAAGTATAGACCCTTGGGGGACCTTGCGTAGGAAATTCATTTGTTGATATGATCGAATTGAACAAGTGGGTCATATACGGCAAAAAAACTGGCAAAAGAAGTTTCAAGAACGATGGATGCATTTCATCCAACCCAATAGCGTTTGATTTAATAGACAGGACACCTTCAACCACATCCTCAGGAGATATAATAGAAAAGGAAAATGAATTATACGTTGGGGAAAGACTATTGAAATCATTGGATATAACGGGACCTGGAGGTATATTAGTGGTAACAAAATTACTCGAAGATACGAAACTTTGATTCAGATCATTGACGTTAATATCTACAGTAGAGCAACTGCGAGATTTGGTAACACCTATCCTCTTAAGATTTTGCCATGTTTGTTTACAACTTAGTGTATCATTAAAACGGCTGGAATATAAGGCAACCTTTGCTTTGCGAATAGCTAATACAGTTCCATTTCGAAGAGCACAAAAATGTTGATGAAAACTGTCAAGGCGAAAAGTTTTCCAGCGTTTATAGGCGATATCGCGTTGTCGCATTAATGATAGAATCTCATTGGTGAACCAGGGTTTGTTTTTTGGAATACAACGTTTAGTTTTTAATGGCACATGTATTTCAAAGAGCCTAGATACATTGGAGTTAAGAAATTCTACTTTATCGCTTATATTGTGCACATCTGAGTGAAGCGAGGTATAGTCAATATTTTTGAAGTCTCTGTATTCGAATACATCTATTTGAATCTCTATTTGAAAGTCGAAGGTCAAGTAGATTAAGTCATGCCTCGAAAAAGCTGGTGCCGATAGCTGATCATAAAGAATGACCTTAGTTCTGTCGGTGACGAAAAAAATATCCAATAACGAGGGATCAGAATTGGAAAAGTGGGTAGGGGTGGTAGTGTTAACGGAGTAGAGATTAAGAGAGAGAAATTCATACAAAAAGTTATTTTCCTGCAAGAGGTTACAGTTGAAATCCCCACAGAATAAAATATTTGGATAAGAAGCTGAAATTTGTTCAATGATAGAAATAAGTGGAGAAATACAGATGTTTCTGTTTGGTCTATACACAGCACCAATCAAAAGCTTCTCATTTAAATTTGACAACTCAACAAAAATGAATTCCACTTGGCTATCGTTGGCGGAAGAGTTCTTAAGTCTGCATTTTAATCCTTCTTTTACATAAATAACAACACTCCCACCTCTGCAGCGCACCCTATTCAAACGAAAAATCTTATAACGCCCAAGCGAACACAGCTGATCATTTTGCTCATCGGTAAGACAGGTCTCAGATACGCAAATAACATCAACCTTAGATTCCTCAAATACATAACGAAATTCATCCATCTTAGCCAGCAAACTCTGTGCGTTTATGTGACACACCCATAGGCCAGCTTCTTGACCACCCAACACGTTAACCATGGTGCGTAAGCTAAAATCACCCATTGTACGAATTGAGAAAGAAAAAAAAATTTTTAAGAAGAATAGTGAGCACAGACTGGAAATATGAAAGAAAAATAAAGAATGAAAAAATAAAAATAAAAGCAATAATAATTTAAATTGAATTTGATTCTAAAAATTAAGTTTAATAAAAGAAGAATGAGATTAAAAAAAAAAGAACTATTATTTCTAGTATAATTTATAAAGAAAAAGAAAAGAAAATGAAATTAATAATTGGTATATAAGGTTTAAATAGAAGACGAAAGTAGTGATTTGAAAAATGTATAAAGAATAAAAATAATTATTTATGTAGGCAAGCTAGAGTTGGCATCCCTATCCAAGTTCTCGATGCAGTCGATGGGTTCAGCTGTTTCATTCAAGTGACGTTTTACATACACTATTCCACGAGATGTGTAAACAGATGATAACCGTTTTTGTTTTTTTAAAGCCAAGGCATGTTGATGGTATAGTTGTTCTTAGTTAATGATTCGCGCATGTGAAAAGAGTTTGAAGAATTTAAATCAACATCTAGTAGGCTCAGTTCCCTTTGTTTTTGCTTATCCGCAATTGACCTCAAAACGAAATTACGATCATACGGTGTGTGAAATTTGACGTGGATCGGTGTGTCTTTTGACTCTGTGCGGGCGCGCGTTCGATAGATGTTTTTTATTGTTGGTGGTTTGATTTGTAGTGCATTACACAGAAGATTAAAAGTGGTCTTAAGATTTTCGTCGGGTAAAAATGGTAAGCCGAATATAAATGAGTCGCATGCCACAGTGCGATTCTCTTGGGCATTTTGAAGTGTTTTTACTGCATTTTGTTTGTTTGTTTACATCCGCGAGAGTATTTTTAAGTTGTGATATCTCTGATTCAAGAGTTGTGATATTAGATGTAGCGTTGAAAAGGAGTGATTCAAGTTCATTTACTTAAACTATAGTGTTATCAATACAATTTTGCAATTCTTTAATTTGATTACTAATTTGATCAGAAATCCTTTTTTCGGAGTCGGTAATTTGTTTTGAAAGCAGGTCAATAATGTAGTCGGACTGTTCATTAAACCGTTGGTCCGTTATTTTGCACTCTTCACTAAGTTTTGTGTCGATTTGCTTAGGAGGGGTCGAAACGGATCTAGCGGGAGAGTCTGTTGTTTTAGTGTTGGTGTTTTTGTATTTACTCCCGAGACGTGTCGCCGACTGAGACATTATTATTTAAGAGTAAGTGGAATCGGAACACTAAATTTAATTTTTTGATTTGATTTTGTGATTAAATTAATAACACTTCTCAATGCAAAAATATTCAAGACGTTCAAGGAGTATGTAAACAACTTTTAGGTAAGTCTTTTTTAATTCTTGATCTATAAATACACTCGAGAATTTAAACAAGGTTGCCGGACTCAAATGTGCGTCTACTCTGTAGCTGTCATTGGAATTGAATTTGAATTTTAAGATTCATCGAGAAAAATCGAGAAAATATTTCTCTTTATAGCACCAATAGGCATGTTTACATTTACCGCTAGTGAGCTATGAAGGGCCGAGCCTTGTCGAGCTAAGACGTCAGCCCGTTCATTACCCTCTATGTCACTGTGACCTGGAACCCAAATGAGAGTGACCTGGAGGTTAATGTTCAGACTCGATAGTTCATCTCGACATTAATGGACAAGTACAGAGGTGGATGTAGCCGATTTAATAGCCTTAATGGCAGCCTGGCTGTCAGAGCAAATTGCTGTGTTCCTGAATTGATTTTGTTTTGATTTGAGTAACTTGCATGCTTCCCTGATTGCAAGTAGTTCAGCTTGAAATACGCTAGCAAAGTCTGGTAGTCTGAGGGACTTGGATATATTAAGGGTCTTAGAAAAAATTCCTGAACCAACACCGCACTCCATGTTAGACCCATACACCCATCAGTGAAGATTATAGTGTCGTAGTCCTTCGTAACAATGTCATTTTTCCAATCCTCTCTGGTTGGAAAAACGGCTAGTAAGTCCCCGCCTAGGCCAAGAGGGGGAATACAGTAGTCGGTGTTCGTTTAAAAAATATCCTGAGGAATCAATTTTGTTATATTTCCATGACCATAGGGTTTTGAAAACCAACAATTAGATTCTTTTAGTCTTACAGCACTGCATGCCACTAGATATTTTATATAAAGGTCGAGTGGTAGAAGGTGCAGGATAACGCTAAGGGCATCTGTTGGACAAGTTCGAAGGGCTCCTCTAGTGCCGACGCTAGCCGTTCTTTGTACCTTCTTAAGTTTTTCAATATTATATTGTCTGCTAAGTGCAGGCCACCACACAATCGATCCGTATGATAAAATCGTTCGAACCACGGCAGTGTACGTCCACAAGATCATCTTCGACTGTAGGCCCCACATCTTACCAAATGTTTTTCTGCAAGCATAGAAAGCTATGCAGGCTTTCTTAACCCGTTCTTCAATATTTACCTTCCAATTCAATTTGGGGTCAAGAATAACTCCGAGGTATTTTGCCTTAGAAGATAAGGATAGAGTTTGCCCGTTAAGTCGAGGTGGGGTGAAGGTAGGTATTTTAGTCCTGGTAGTAAAGAGCATCAGTTCCGTTTTACTCTGATTAACCCCTAGTCCACTACTTGTGGCCCAGTTGCTAACTTTTTTCAGAGCTGACTCAGTGATTTCGCTAATCACTGTGGTAAACTTTCCTGAGACCAATAAAACCAAATCATCAGCATACGCTACTGCTTTCACACCACTACATCTTAGCTTGACAAGAATTTTGTCCATGACTAAAAGCCATAGAAGAGGGGAGAGGACCCCACCTTGGGGTGTTCCTCTACTAACATATTTAGTAGCTGTAGTGTTTCCCAACGATGCTTGAATCCTTCTGTCACTGAGCATAGAAACAATCCATTCAGATATGAAGCCTTCTATCCCGAAGTGAGCAAGTGATTCGTGAATAGATTCAGTTAGGACATTATTGAAGGCACCTTCCACGTCTAGGAAGGTTGCGAGGGTATATTCTTTATAGTGAATTGTCTTCTCGATTGTACGCACCACTTCATGCAGGGCAGTCTCCGTAGACTTGCCTTTGAGGTATGCATGTGGTGACTCATCAAGAGGACGACCATCTAGTATAACTCTAATGTGAGTGTCAAGAATGCGCTCTAGTGTCTTAAGTACAAAAGATGTCAGGCTAATAAATACAAAATATCTTACCGACTTTCGGAATAAAGACCACTCTTACATGTCTCCATGACTCAGGTACATGATTGAGATAGAGGCAACCTTTGAAAATCATTTCAAGCCATGACACTGCCAACTCTTGCAGTTTCTGTAGCATAATAGATATTATGCCATCAAGGCCTGGTGATTTATAAGAGGAGAAAGTATTAATGGCCCATGAAATACTATTTCCAGTTATAATGGAATTGATTTGCTCCCTATGAGCTTAATTGGTGTTCGTATTACTAAGCTTTTCGGGGTTGCTGTTCACCCAACCCGGGAAATGCGTTGTCATCAGCAGTTCCAAGGACTCAGCTGGAGAGGCTGTCCAGAGATCGTCAGATTTGTTCAAGAACGAAGGATTGCAATGTTCCTTCGATAACAATTTACTAAGCCTGGCAGAATCTTTAATATTTTCTATGGAGTGACAGTATTCTCTCCATCCCAGTTTCTTGGATGCTGCTATGGCTCGCTTGTATTCTTTGAGAATGTCTTTATACGGTTGGAAGAACTTCTCTTTCTGACAGATATTGAAGATTTTTCTGGTCATTTTTCTTAGGCAGGGGTTTCTACCTTGAAACCTATGTTGAAGAGGATCCATCTGTGATCCGAAAAGGAATTTTTAAGGGACACTCTCCAATTTTCCACCACCAGATTACAGTTGTTTGTAACAGTGATATCAAGTACATCTTCTCAACCGTCGTAATTTTCCGAGCTTGAAAAAACGAAGGTGGATGTGTCACCTCTGTTACAAACAATTAGGTTATTATCAATAATAAAATCAAAAAGAGACTCACCTCTTTCGTTGATTTTGGAACTACCCCAGAGAGAATGCCGTGCGTTCGCATCGCATCCAATCAGAAGGTTCGTCTTTTTGAGTTTTGCTGCTTCAATCAGTCTCTTCACCTCCTCAGGCGGTGATTCTCGGTTGTGGTCGCAGTAGCCAGATGCTACCAGTAGTTCTTTTGTCTCTTTGTCTTCCAGCCTGACAATTGTCAAATCGGGAGTGCTAAAATTGGGACACAAAAAAGCTTTTAAGTGTTTTTTAGCTAAGATCCAAGTTCTAGCATTACCTTGTTCTGGATTTACTGGTTTGTATATAAGGTCGTATTGGGTGTCTTGCAGTCCTCTCACTGTGAGGCCATTAACCCATGGTTCTTGGATAATGCCAATGTCAATGTTTTCCTCACTTAGGAAAACTCTCAGATTATCCGAAGCACATTTAGAGTGCTTCAGATTAATCTGTATGACCTTTAGCGCGTTTTTAATTCGGTGAATGGCCTGCATCCTTAGGGACTGCCGATCCGTCGACAACAGCGCTGAACTCAGCGTTATCATCTGCCTTATCAGCATCTGGTACCTGACTCTGCAGGATTTTGATTTTGGCATGCCTGATGCCAAAACGAAGCTTGAAGTCCGATTTTATGAGGGCCCCTCTGCTTTCCTCGCTGATGTTCAAGAGGTATGAGGTACTGGTCTTTTGCGGCTCCTCCGCCTTTATTACCACCCAGTCATGCATGGGGACCAGTGGGTTAAACCTTTGAAGACCCCGAATCAGCTCCTGCCCGCTTGGTTTTATGCCCATGAAGGGCAACCAAATGCGAGCCTTAGGTTGCCTAGGGATCTCCTTAGCTGGGATAAGCTTGAGCTTCAAACCCTCCCAGTCATTGCTGACCTTAGCAATGCTGGCCCTAAGGAAATCCCTTGAAAACGCGTCTTTGCATTTGATCACCCTGTATCCCCTGAGCATTTCACCAGAGTCGATACTAGGGTAGGGTCCCTCACTTGTGGATAAGGTGTATTGGAAAACCATCTCGGAGAGCTTGGCTTCGATAGAGTTTCACACCGATAGCAGGCCTTTGCTATTGGCGGAGAGGTCATCAACAACCGCTACCTGGAGGTCATCTCTGACAAACTCGCTTAGAGTAGGCGATTGCACCGCTCTGGAAGATTTGGTCTTCTCCGTTTTCGACCTTCCATCAAGGCTGCTCTTCTTTTGGGAAGGTAAGATCTCTTCTTGAGATCAGTTACGCTTGACGGCCTTTTCTTTGTTTGCCAGAAGATTATTGTATTCTTCAACAATCTTCAGGTATTTGATTTTATCTAAGGCATCCCTCACATGACCAGTTCCCGGAGCCTCATTCTTAGCAATCCTGTTAAGAATAAACGAGGCGTGGAGGAATTGGTTCTTTCGAAGAATGCCAAAGGATTTTCTCTTGCCACGGACAGCAATGCTATGGCTGGCATTGCTACCCGGTGGCTTGGTATTTGTCGGTATAGGGAGCTCAGGAGTACTATGGCTGGTACTCGCTATGCTCCCTGAAGGTTTGGAGGGCATCTGTGCCGAGAAAGCTTCCCGTCAGTGTTTCCTGGCTGGAAGCCAGGAGTTCATCTTCGTTGTCAGTTGTAAAATCAGTTTTCGTTGTTAGTTTGTCCATGTTTTAATAGGTTTTTAAATTTGGTTCCCACGAGTAGGTCGGAAAAAGAGGTCAGCCCCAGCAGAGCTGATATACCGGGGTAAGGCAAAGGTTTAAGACGGACCCGGCCAGGGCACCCAAATGAGCTCGTTATCGACTGGTTTTCCCCCCAGCCTTCCATTTCTTCGGCACGGATTATGAAAAATCGCTCACACCACCACTTAAAATTAGGGACCTGTATCTATGGTAAAATCGCATTGCTTTAGGGTTGAACTATTAAGGAGTAAAGGAACCCTAAAACATTGCGACCTTACCTTAGTTGATCCCCCATCTTGACATCGTACAAGATTACTGTGGTGATCATTACCACCCGGCACCCACTAGGAGGGTTTAATACAAGGATTTCTGCCAGGCTAGCAGAAGTAGACTCTTTGTCAAATTTTGTGTCAATATTAAAAAATGCCTTTTGGATAAACATCCAAGTGCATTTGCTTTCAGAAGGATATTGTGCGTTTACTACAAAAAATATTTTAAAACAAATATTACCTGCCTCTGAAACAGTTGGTAATAAAAATTTAGTTTCGTTAACAATTACGAAATAACTAGATATATTTTGAATTGACGTACCAACTACGAGCTCAAATGGTTGAAGTGTGAGCCCCAGCCGAATAAGTTTATCTCGTCGAAGTGTTATAGCTTCTTCAATCTCTGCATCGCTGTCGACGTGTGTTACAAATCCGTATCGTGCTTCCGTTTTTGAAGGCCGCCAAACCTTCTTACTGACTCCCTTCAGGCGCACAGATGATATTGTTAAAAGTGATGGTATAAGGAGGAAAGCCCCAAGGTTGCTGATATCCTCCGATACTGTGATAAAGACAAACAAAACAAAACAAAACAAAACAAAACAACATTTTAGAAGTGTAAAATATTCGAAGTAAATAATATATAAATAAAAAATACCCGTATTTTTTGAAAAAGTGAATAGCCATCTCAGCTTACTATATACAAAAAACAAAAAATCAATTTTCATGTGAATTGACAATAGCAAAATATTTAATAATCAGGTAAATGTTTTTGTTATTGCTTGCTCAACTGGGTATTGACTATTTCAAATATACGGCTTTAGTAATGCCATTAAATTATATCTTTTAAGTAGGATAATTCAAGGTTGCCTAAAGAAATCATTTCGAACCAAATATCAACTTCCTAAGCAAAATATGTAATGACCAAAGATTTTGATATATACGGTCACTCCCAAAATTATTCGGAAGAAAAGTTTTTTTTAATCATAAGTTTTGTTATTGTAACAATTTTGTTATGAAAGAAAACTTGTGTTCAGACGATTGGGTAGTTTTTTGACAGTACATATGAGAAGTCATATGACTTCTATAATCGTGTAAAGTGGCTTTACCATTATGATGTCATTAAATTGTTCCTAAGCTTAATATTGAAGTGTCAGAATATTACACTTTGTAATAATTTCCAACTCATCTCCTCGACATGAATTGAAAATGTTGATGTGTCAAAAGCAACCTAAGCTGCAGTGTTTTCAATTTCTGATTATCTTATGTTAAATTTTCATTCTTTCGATTTGGAAGTGTTTGCATTTTTGTAAATATACATATGTGTTATCAATTTAATTGATTTCTTTTAAGTTTTGAATTGTTTTATGATGATTTTGGTTGTTGTTGTTAAAGAAATGTATGCTAATATTTAGTTTAAGTTAATTGAAATGAAATTTTCAAATTATATGTGTTTTTGTGTCAGTAAATTTAACGCAATTCGTATTTTTTCTGATTATTCATTCATTGAATGCATTTCTATTAGTTCAATCTTGTCGTTTGACAGATCAACAATATTTTCAACATTGATTTTTCTAAATGATGTTACACAATGTAACATTCTTAAGAAATATTACTTAGTTCTCTCAAGTCATAACTCACAAGCTCGCTTTTAACCTAAAATCTAAAAATTCATTTTTAAAATATATTTGAATCTTAAAACTTAAACCTATACACAAATAAAAAATAGAATATAAGAGAAAAATACCACTAAGTGTAATTTATTTTGGAATTCTCGAGGAAAGTTCAGCGAATGACTACTGCGCACCCCATCAACGGACAACACACCACTCAGAAGATCTTTCACCAAGCTGCTGCCGCGCAGCTACGACTACGCTATCCTGGTAAGCTCAATAATTCCATCGACCTATTAATGTTCCAAACACCCAATTAACCTACATATTTTCAAAACCAAAACCCCTCAACCTCAAATCGTACAATAAAAATGGTCAAAAGCGACTAAATTAAAAGAAATGCAGGGAAAATGATCTCGTCCAGTATTGTTTTTTAATTACGACTTTTTTGAATATAGATTTTGTAAAATACTCACAGTTTTCCAGTGACAGTATTTCAACGATGGAGCTGTCTTTACAGCTCAGGATCTTCTTTGCAAGCGCGTATATGTCCTTTTTCAGTTTGGGGAAATTCTCCCATAAGCCCATACAGTTGTCGGAGTATAAACTGTCAAAGTCCTTTTCCAGCTGTTATAAATTCAATGAAAAATATTTGTTTAGAAAATTGTAAAAAATAGTCTAATATACATATCAATTATACGAATATTGTTTATTAATTTTGTTCATATAGATTATAAAGCACATTTCGGTTGTTATGCTTCAATTGCTATATATTTTTGCGGATTAACTGGGGTTCAACGATCGTTCAAGACTCAAGTATTTTATAGAAGCCAATCAAATGCTTGAACCATTGTTGAACCCCAGTAAATTCACCAAATTCGATGAGTTGCTGAACCACGGACTAAATATTTGTACAACAAACAAGTAAAGTGTTTTCTTTACTTTTGTGATCGATACGTGACAGTCCTACTTTATACTCTTGGACATTTTGTTTTTTAAATCTAAAGTGCAATATAAATGCAACAAGTAAATCCATTGTTCACCTGATGATGTCCATAGTCATGGGCGAAACGTTGTGACAAAAATAACATTTGTTTCATTTGACCTGAAGCCTACTCAACAATTTGTTTATATTAAACAAAAAGGTCAACATAATCACAAATATAATAAAATAATTGTCTTCAATATTTTTAAATAATTATTTTTTAATAACTAAAATAATTTTCTTCTTCTTTTTAATAATTATTAGGCTCACCTAATAGGTATAAAACAATAAGGAATGGATAAAGGTTAACTTAACTTAAATTTTGTAAAACTAATTTTTATTCATAATTTCAAAAAGTGGAAAGAAGAGATTTGAAACTATACCGCTCAAATTTTAATTAATTCGTATGGAGTACGAATATAATTATGTCCATGTGAGTGTACATATGTATAATATTCCTGAATAATGTACTGAGTATAATAGCATTATTATCTAACGTGAAATGCAAAAATGTTTTTTGAAATGTTTAAGTAAAATATTACCAGTTTGTATCCTAATACATTTAATAATTGTGCTATGCTCATGTCTTTTAAAAGATTAATTCGAACACTTGTGGTTCTTTCCCATTTTTCGTCTGTCTTGTCCCAAGGATAGCTAGAATTTCGAAGCCATTCTAGATTTGCATCCGAGACTTCTTCGTTTTCTTCAATTTGCAATGCTGTTCTCAGGCGTTTTATTGATCTCGGAGATTCAACTCGACTGGAGGTTGGTGATGAAGATAAGAAACCCTGGCGTTTGGTTATTATACCCGTTTCACGATATTTTCTTCTGAGATTATTAACGTTATCTGGTAACTTGCCAGCCAACCGGTTAATAATCCCACGACTCGATTCCACAATTTTATTGTAAAAATAAACTGACCTTTTTTCAGAAGGGAACACATGCACAATTTCATTCGCCCACTTTCCATAAATTTGGGCTATTGCACTCTGGGTTTTTTTGAGAATGATTGATTTGATTTTTATCCAATGTTAGGATCCATTTCCCCTCTAAAGAACATTCAAGAAGTTTATTGAGATTTTAAAATAAAAATTCTGTGGCATTGTATTGTTTGTTTTTTAACTGTGGTTATTAACGAATTAAATAGCTTATTTGACATCGTCAGATGTAAAACTTTTACAACGTGAGAAAACTATTTTTTTGTGAAAAATTATATTTCATCCCCCTCTTGTAACAATATGTATATACATATATTTGTGTCTATTAGAATCAAAAGCAAATTATTCCACTTTTTCTAGCTTTGAGATATTCAGCCCTATCGAGGTATCCGTTCGGAAGAAATTGAGTATCGTTCGAGGTATCCGTTTGGGAACAAAACATTTGAATCTCATAATCGCGTTTATTTGACAGATGGGACAACTGTTTTGTTTCATAAGTGATGTTCGTATATTTTTAAAGTAAAGTTTTAAATACCGCCAAAGATAGCATTAAAGAAATGGAGTAAAAGTGCATCATGAACTCAATTTTTCTGAAGAATACGTTGCTTTTGATTCTAGTAGACGCATTTATTCATTCTAAATCTTAATTACGTCGAATTAAGAAAGTTCCATTAAAAGTATGTATGTAACTAGACGATATCGTTATGAACTGTATGAAACGGTTAGAACCAAGAGTACAAATCTTTAACCAAAGTATGTTTGAGTATGCAATACTAATTGAATCTGTCATTTCAAACGCCACATAGGTCACATTTTTTTCAAAAATAGTTTTTTTGCTGTAAACGCTTCCTTAATATAGATGCGTATTCAGGGTACAATCGTCATTTTGTCAATACATTCCTTCCCCTTCAAATAATACTGTTCCGTGCATGAAACAACATAAGTCAATTGACTTGATGGTTGAAGTAGTTTTATCTAATTTTGATGTTTTGAATTTCATTGTAACGATTGGTTAGTATGTCAATGTTTGAATATTCAATTATACAGTTAATGTCAATTTTAAATTCGTTAATTTTTCTCAAAAACTTAGTATTTGAAACATTGAAGTTTCTGCATGTTTTGAAATACATATGTATATCAAAAAAAGCAAAATTAAAACAATTAATATTAAAGTCAACATTTCAATAATAAGCAGCCAAAATATGATTTAAATAAATGATTATTTTGTTTAAATTATATACCATCATCCCTTTTTCTTGCAAAAACAACATAAGTCAAGAACAAATTTTTAGATTTTTTACTATTAATTTGAGAAAACTGTGAATGTTTTTCAATATTTCAATCTTTTAAAACTCTATTGAGCCTAAAAAAGTCCTCAAAATCTCTTTTATTTTTTAATGAAAAAGTTTTTATCGATTCCTGAAAAATTCTAATTGAGTGACTTATGAGGTTTTTGCAATGACCGATTCAATCGAAGGTAGATAGCTATTTTTATAAATGCAAATTTAGAATAAATTTTTAAAACAAATTAGTAAAAAGTGCAAAACGCGACACATCCGACAGCGCAGCCTGGGGCACTTGCGACAAGCTGTCAGAGTAGCGCCTTCTTTGTAAAATTACCAAAACTAGTGCTTAAATTTGACTTTTACTGTTTGTTGTATGTAGACAATGGTTCGCGTTTAAAAAAAAATAATTAAGACAAAGCTGTATTGAAAAATACACTAAGGGATATAATCGCCAAAGTTGAAAACCATATTATTAAACAATAAAATAATATAAAATGGTACCTTACACACAAATTGTGAATACTGAAAAGTCTAATATGTACACCGTCTTAGACCGGTTTTGCTATCAAAAGTCACGACAAAGATAAAAAAAAAATACCTACAATGACTGACCACAACAAAGTTATCTCCATCTACGCGTTAGATGATGATAATGTTTCTGACAGTAAAATAGTCAGAAAGTTAGCGTCTTTGTGGGTCTTATAAAAAACTGAAATTTAATTTGTTGTAATATAATTTCGAGTGCACTTCGAATTGATGAATAACACCTAGACTTAAGGAAAAAATTGAATAGTTTACTGTTTTTAAAAATTTTAAATGGCGGTTAGGGGTAGAAACATTCGATGTATATCTGAAACAAAATTTGTAGTTACTTACATCTATGACTTCGCTTGATAACTTTTCTTTTGTAGCAAGTGGTGATGCAACAATTGAATACTGTCACCTACTACTTGATACTCAGGGAGAAAGTCACTTAGTGCAAAACTTATTTCGCTCGCGACTTGGGAGCTACGAACACCTATTTGCTGAGAATCGAGTGCAAGGAATACACATATTATAGCTTTAATTACTACTATAAAGAACGCCAAATATTTAACTAACTAGCCAAAGGGTTAACAGCATTAGGGTGCACTGCTTTCCTCCACTCTTCTAAGTTTCTGGTGAAAATCACCCGATGCCCTATGACTGGGAACATCTCCCTTATCTCTGTAGCACCCAGTAGCGCCAGAGACATTGAAGTTATGGCATTATCCACAGTAAGTAAATTTAACTTGATTTAGTCAGTTTTTAGTTTCTTACTGTTAAACATTTCATAAGATTTTTATGATACTCATATAAAAATTTTGCCAAAAATCTTTTTGTTTGCCGATATTGCTAATTAAAGGTCTGCATAATTGAATTAATTTCATCTGCTGCGTACCAATGTGTATTTATCTTGCAAGTCATTTTTTAAATCAATTTTTTTTTCAAAAAGTTGTAGTTATGGAAAAAAAAACTATTTAGGTATATTTTTTTCGTTATTTTTTTGCTTTAGATAGTATAAAATCTTTGAAAGCATTCTTTTAAAATAAAAACATCAACTTACAAGTAGTAAATCATGTAGGTAGACACGATTTTGTTTCAATTAAAAAAATTCCTTTTGGATAGACATGCAAGTGCATTTGCCTTTCGACGGCTATTGTGCATTAACTGCAAATTTTTTTTAAAACAAATGTAAACTTCCTCTAAAGTAGTTTTTAATAAGAATTAAGTTTCGTTAACAATTACGAAATAACTGGTCAATTGAAAATATAGAATTGACGTATCAACTACGAGCACAAATGGTTGAAGTGTGAGCGCCAGCTGTCGAGGTTTATCTCGTCGAAATGTTATGGCTTCTTCAAACCAAAACATAAACTGAAACGTAGTGAATATCGAACACACGTTGCATTAATGCAATCTTAAATCGAATACTATCATATTTTATTCTAAATTGTATAAAATTCAGTGTAAAATATTAAATTTCACGTTGAAACGTTGCTAACTTAATTTAATGTAAACGCTTCAAGATTTTTTTGATTTCAGTGAACTATTATATAATGTTAGTGCGTATTTACACTAACGTTTAATAGATGTACTATTATCGCCAAGTCTCCGAAATTCGACCTTTTTCTATTAATCCCCCAGTTCATAAATGTAGTCATGCTGCAACACTGCCAAAAAGAATTGTTAAAAAATGTTTCTATTTAGCTATTAACATTTTTAATAAACTTTGTTGCCATTGTTGAGAGCAAACACACACTCTTCTTTTAAAGAAGAAAAACCGTAGAGCCGATATTGTTTGCCAGAATAAATGCTATATTAATTTTGCAGTGCTGCGGCATATTTTCATTTTTGAATTCGACCAATGTCTTAATCGCTAATAATAAATAAATATACAAATTTGTATTTGTAAAGTATGAAAATACGTTGCCAGTTAAAAAGGGAGATATAGGAAAGTATTTAAGAATTAATATATACTCGTACATAGATAACTGAACGAAATAAAATTAAAGTTGAAACATTCAATGTTGTATGCGTTTCAATCTAGGATACATACTTATAGTTGCATCGAAATTGATAAATATTATTTCATAGATATTTGAATTTCATTTAACGCTGCTTCCGACTAGGTATCATAAAGTGAAAATGTGGTTAAATGAAATTGAGAATATATTCGTTTTTTAGTTGGAAAACTATTTAAATTAATTAATTTGGATTATATTTTTTGAAATTCTTAGTCGGAGGAAGAACTTTTGTGCCTCAATTTTATAGAACCTACTTACTTTAAATATTAATATATTGGGGAAGTAAGAACAAATAAATATAAAATAATAAAAGGCACTTTTGTTTGTAATCATACCTACATACCTTTAAATATGGCTATATAAGACTCCAATCCCCACTGTTCAAGTAAATTACACACTTCTTCATCCATGAGCTGCGAAATATGTTTCAAAAACAAAGAATATTATTACTATTTAATAATTATAGGTTTTATGCGACTGAAGAAGTTCATGTAAAATTGCAAAGAAGTATGTTTTAAAACATCTATAGTTCACAAAGAGAACTAAGATTTGGAAGCTATCAAAAAAGTTTATTGAAAATTTGATATGCACTTACATATACATCTTAAGACTCACGTTGCAATTAAATATGAACTTCCCACGACTACTAGTGAGGTTTTTCATAAACATAATTTGTTCTAAACAATTATGTATAAGGAGTAATATCTGAGAGTATGTATTTTATAAACATAAATTATATTTATGAAAAACTTTTACTCACGCAAAGTAGCTCATAGAGTTCCTGGATAGTGTAGTTTTCTAATTCAATAATAAATACTAATTGACAAGTGAAGTTTCATTCATCAAGACACTATTGTTCGTATTTCATTTGAATTTATAGTTGAAGCAAAACAAAGTTTTTCTAAAACACATTTTTCTTGACTGGCAATGAAATTATTTGTGTATGAAAGTTTCACTTAATTGAACTAGACCAATGATTTTCGTCTTGCCAATTTTTTTTTTTTTAATAAAGAGAAAATATAATACCTAGTTTTTGAATACTCCAAACCAATTGATCTTTTGATTTCTACATAGTTCTCACACATCATACCAGGAAGTGCGAATATTAAATTAAAAAATAAGTGAATGGTGAAATCATTATTCGCCAACGTTTATTGCCTGAAAAGAATAGAGTTCTGCAGCTGGAATATCTTTGCCCATAATTAGCTGCATAGTTTTCTGATATTTGATTGTCATTTGAGATCAGCTGTACATATTTTGAGAGTTAAATTCAACAACAAGAAGTCTCGAAAATAAAAAATTAAAATTGATAGTTATGAAATGAAAGCAAAAATTACTTTCTGTCTTTATGAGAGATTGAAAAGAGTTTGAAACTCATCTCAACCCCCATTTAAACACTCAGTTACGCTCGCAATTTTGAAATTTTGACAGCTATTCCAGCAGCAGTTACCTGTATCTAGTTTGAAAACAAACAATCTGACAAATGATTTAATTTAATTAAAACCATAAACAGTTAAAAAGGCGTCCGGAAGTCAAAGTTAATCGTACACATCCATCCAAATTATATATTTCGCTTACACAATACAAAAATCGTTCATGGTCCCTTGAAGGCATATTTTTGGAAGTGATTTGAACTCTGTCATTTCGTTGGATTGTGGGTGGTATTTACCTTCCCCTTTTTTTCGCACCAAAAATTTACCTTTCATGTGTTTTTCTATTAAACGTACCCACTAATAAAATAAGAAATTTTTGCTTACTCAGATTAAGTTAGATTAATATCGTCGGCTTAAAGTGAAAAGCGGCTAACTTCACATTTGTTTGTCATTACAACGTTGCTACCCCGTTTTAAATTTGGAAAATGCTTTTTTAACCAATCATCATTAACACTAAAATGCCTTTACCTCGTACGTAAAAGTTTAGAATTTTGTGCCAAAGCTTTTACCCATTAATACATTTTTTGAATCCTTGTTAAGGTAAAAATATTTATCTGAAAACTTACTTACGGCAACACTTATAGAAATGGTTCTACGTTCTTGTACATCGAGTAGCAAAGTATACTGTTGACTGTTTTTTTTATTTTTTTTTTATTTTTTTTTTATTTTTCCATTTTCTTAAAACTATCTTAAAGCTAGACAAAAATTCATAAAAACTAGCCTACTTATCAATATTTTAAAACTAACATACTAGCCCCAGTTGGGCGCTCTAAGTTAAACTATAATAACTTAATGCTAATGGCTTTCGGCCTAAGAACTATCTTAATACTAAATCCAGGTCGGTTTTTTTTTACCGAGAAGAATTAAAAAAAAACTCGGTATCATTGTCTTTATTTTTTTTGGTTTTATATAAAACTTACAAGCTACATAAAACTAAATTAAAGCTAATTAAAACTAATTAAAACTAATTAAAGCTACTTAAAACTATTAACAACTAATTATAAACTAGTTACAACCTACTTACAGACTACTTACGTACTAGAACAGCCACAGCAAGCATTTTCCGGTTTTATATTTGTTTTTGTATTTTTGTGGATTTTTTTTTTTTTTTTTTTTTTTGTGCCACCCTGACTGTCCCTACCTAAACCTATGCAAATCAGCCATACAAAAGAAAATAGCAAGGTCTTGTTATTTTAAATGTCTGAAGGAACTTCATATTCGTTTTTCAACCACCAGAACTGGTTCTCCTGCTTTACCCTATCTCTTCGGTCCCGTTCGGACACAGTCCTACTGAACCGAAGGTGCTCAGCTCCATCTTGTGCGAGGACGCCCCGACTGTACAGGAGCTGCCAATCTATAGTTCTCCGGCTGACATGGTAGATTAGCGGAACCGCCGCTCTATCCTGCATCAGCCCTCGACTGACTAGATGGAGTAATGCATCGGGCGGAATAAAGCCACTTAGACGCACACTCTCGTAGTATTCGTACTTAGGGTAATAAGCCCCAAAAATTAAGCTGTTAGTCGAGGACATCGCTCTTGCAATGTGACCCCGAATTAGCTTCAGCCCCGTTGGCCCCGTTGTATAGAGCCAGGTTGGAATAGTAGTGTTTGTACTCCGACTCTGGTGTTCTGTGCAATCCAAGGCAGCGTCGAACCCAGTCGATCTCGTACTGTGGAAGTGTGTAGACATTTTCGGCTTCCCAGTTAATTTAAACTAATTATTTCGCAGTGACGTAGTAAAATTCAGTTTAAAGCAAGCAAATATTAATTGTGTTAATAGCACAGAGAAAGAGGTGGCAGACCGAGAATCCAGAGGTAGTGGGTTCAAATCCCAGTCGGGCAATAATTATTTGGCTGCTTTTTTTCATAATCGTGAAGTAGAAAACTTCATCGAGTGGGAAGAGCAGCTAATGCAATCCAACAACACAGCGGGGACATCGAAAGGTGCCCCAGCAACATTAAAGCCAGATATGGCACCACCAGCTAAAGCTACGGCTAATGCCGACGCAACAACAACAACAACAACAACAACCAAGCAGGCGATGGCACCACCAGCTATACCGTCAACCAGTGCCGTAGCAACAACGGCAAAAACATCAACGGCACCAACAGTCGATAGCAAGAATAAGAGGAGAAAGAGGATAGGCTGTGCATCGAACTTGGTCAAGCGCCGCTCCACCACCACCTCAGCCCAGCTGCCAGCCGGGGTGAAGGAGACGGCGCGCACAGCCAAAACAACAGCGGCAGCAAAAATCCAACAACAATTGGATACCTCGCCATCCGATGACGACATCGAATACATGTCCGAAGGTGGCGAGGGTCTATACACTACAGGGGAATCCAACAGCAATATGCTTGTTGGCTTAACCTCACCAGAGGCGTCCTCCGAAGAGGAAAACGAGGCGCAAGAAGAATTGGACGAGCAGACCATCAGCCAAAAAATAGATGTCATTCGGGGGGAGATGGAACGTCTCAATGCCATCGTGACCCCACTGATAGAAGCGCTCAGACAAAAGCAAGAAGCTCGACGCGAAAGGGAGAAACAGGAACGCGAGCAGAAAAAAGTGGTGCAGGCGCCAAAAAAGGCAGCGCCACAGCAAGAGCAGCCAAATCCAAATCAAAATGCACAAGAACAGCAGCAACAACAACGACTGCCAACTAAACAACAACAGCAGCAGCCGAAGGAGCAACGTCCGAAAAAATCAATGCAACAGCAGCAGCAGCAGCAACTACCACAGGAGCGCAGTCAGCAGAAGCGGAACGAGCAGCAGCGAGGAGAACACCAGCAGCAGCCACAGCCGCCCCAAAATAAAAAAGAAAAGGTGCCACCAATAAACACCTATAAAATGGAGCTACAGGAAACCATAGACCTGTGTAAGTCGGCCATAGGCCAAAACTTTTTATTAAAAGATTAAGTAAAGATAGACATGCCATCCACTGCTCCACAGTGGAGCAGCACAAAATCATTAAAGAATTATTAAAGTGATCCACGACTGAGTTCTTCAGTTTTACTCCCAAAGTGGATAAATACCAAACGGTCCTCTTGAAGGGCATAGATTCCTGCACGGAACCACAGGTGCTCTTAAATGAGCTCCGTCAAAATGCGAGTGACGATCTCGACTTTATCGGGGTCAAGCCGTTCGCTACAGTCAGAGCCAGACGGGAGAAGCGGTCTTTGCCGTTCTTCCTAGTCCAGCTATCGCCCAGCAGCAAACTGGATAGGTTGAGAAGTATCTCCGTTCTCAACTACCAGGTTGTAACTTGGGATAAACTAAAGAGACGCGGCGACATGCTTCAATGCATGCGCTGCCAAACTTTTGGTCATGCTGCAGCAAACTGCGAAATGCAGTCACGCTGCGTTAAGTGTGGTGAGGA